>NW_010582130.1:526-36670 GCF_000705375.1 Tinamus guttatus
ACGCCCTCACAATGGGCCTCTCCTGACCTCACAATGGACGACCGCACAATGGGCCTCTCGTCACCTCACAATGGATGGCCTCACGACGGGCCTCTCATGACCTCATAGGGGACTGCCTCACAGTGGACTGCCTCACAGTGGGCCGCCTCACAGTGGGCCTCTCCTGACCTCACAATGCACGACCTCACAATAGATGACCTCACAATGGATGACTTCACAATGGGCCTCTCGTGACCGCACAATGGACGACTGCACAATGCGCCTTTTGTCACGTCACAATGGATGACCGCACAATGCGCCTTTCATGACCTCGCAATGGACTGCATCACAATGGACTGCATCACAGTGGGCCTCTCGTGACCTCACAATGGACTGCATCACAATGGACTGCATCACAATGGGTCTCTCGTGACCTCACAATGGACATCTGGTTACCTCACAATGGACGACCTCACAATGGTCCTTTCACCTCTTCTCTAGCTCAAGTTTTTATTACGGCAGGATCCCTTGTCCCCTCATCTCTTTTGAGAAACCTGCAAACACTGCTCTACATCTGAAAAACAAATCAACGCCCGGCTGTGTGACAGACCCATCCCTGCCCCTCAAATAGAAATAAGTACATCAAGCAGTTGAAACACAGGTTGGCCGATCACCAGTCCAAGATCTCGCTGCCTCATTCCATGCATTACTACAGCCATATCCCACGCATGAGGTAGCTCCAGCCCCACACAAATGGTCATGAAGACAAACAACATCAGACAAACAGAAGAAAGTCCCTTGCAAAATGAACTATTACTGCACAGAAAATACCAAGAACAACAAGAGCCCTGCAACACAACTGTGTGTCCCCGATGCTTGGCACGAGCACAGAAGGCGGGTGAACTCGGGCGCTGGTATTGGAAAGGCGCCAGCAAAGCCAAACAGAGCAATGCGGATGGGGCCTTCAGAAAAGGTCCAATGATGTGACCGCGCAGGGAAGATGACCCTGAAAGAGCGCCATGAATCTTTGAAACAAGACTGGCCTCAGAGGAGGAAAGCGTGGCTGATAAGGGCTCGACGACAGAAGCAAAGATGATCGGCCACAGACAGCCACGACCTAGAGATGGGGGCATGGAATGCCCCTTAACTGCATTTGCAGCATACGATGGGATCTACTGGCACTATGATGACGAGTCGGGCCAGGCAGAAAGACAAAGGATGTCTACGATGTTCCAGAACACACACACAAAAAAGAGCAAGCTCAAGATCTGAGCAAAACAATGCACAGCTACAACCCGCCGCTGCCTCCCACCCAGAGACACAGGCTGGAGCTGCCTGCCCTAGCACACCTTCGCTTTCTCCTGTGCGACACCTGAAATACCTGACTCGCACACCACTCATCCAAAAGGGGCAGCCGTACCAGATGGCCTGGCAGCACATAGACACACAGACCGGAGACAGCCCAACACCTTCTATCCCTTCATTTAGCTTTCACATGGCTCCAGATCAGCTCAGGACTTCAGGAGTTGTTCTCAACTGGCAGATGCATCTTCTTTGATCTTATTATCTCGGATGCCCCGTTTACCTCTGTCGCCTGCCAAACCACCACACAAGTGGTCAGCCTGGTAACAGTCAGCTCCCGCTTCATCCGCAAAATGACTCTGTCCTAAAGTATTGCTGTCATTCCGCTCACCTGCACTGTCGGATCCTCACTCCGGTATCAAAGCTGTGATGACACCTAGAACAAACAGGAGTAAAGGGACTCATCCATTGGACAGGGTTGACTACTAGATCTAGAGACGCACTGTTCTATCCAGTCATGCCACCTCACCTCAACTCCTCAGCTGTGAATGCAAGAGGCCAAAGCGGCACCTGAAAAAGCAAAGGAAAAAGAAATCACCGAGAGAGCCTGGCAACAACCCACCGCACAAAAAGCATAAGACGCACACAGACACGCGATCTGGTGGAGAGCCCTAATCCATCACAACACAGACACTCAGATCCAGTGTTCTAACAATGGAAGAAAGACAGCCCTGAACAAAACAAGACTGGCTAAAGAGGACCATGGGCCAACAAAGCCTCCGGGACAGTCAGCAATAGGACAGACCTCAAACAGCCAGGATACCGAGCCAAAGGAACGGAATGCTTCTTAGTTGCATTTGCGGCACAAGATGGGATCTACTGGCACAATGACAACAACTCGGGCAAGGCAGAAAGACACAGGAAGCCTACAGCACTACTGTTGTTCAGTGTCAGATGTGGTCTGGAACTGGAAAAAAAAAAAAAAAAAAAAAAAAAAAAAAAAAAAAAACCTCAGGAGCTGAGCAAAGCATCAAACAGCTACAACACACCACAGAGACACAGGCTGGAGATGCCTGCCCTAGGGCACCCTCCGCTTTTTCCTGTGTGGCACCCAAAACGCCACCCTCATAAGGCTTGAACAAAAGAGGCATCTGTATTAGACAAGCTGGCACTACACAGGCACACATTGTCAAGGCAGCCCAACACCTCATATCGCCCCACTTAGCTTTGGCGGGGCTCTGGGTCACCACAGAACTTCAGGAGCCATCCTCAATTGGCAGAAACATCTTCTCCCATCTTATTTCAGGTATACCATTCACCACCATCACCTGTCAAACCAGAGCACGAGTGGTCACCCTTGTAACAGCCAGCTCCTGCCTCATCCACATAAGCACTCTACCCCAAAGTACTGCTCTCATTCTGCTCACCTGCACTGTGCTGGATCCCCGCCCCGGTATCAGGGCTATAACAACACACATGACAGCCAGAACAAACAAAAGTACCAAGTAACTCATCCATTAGGCAGGGATAACTGCTCCTAAATCTACTCACACACTATTCTATTCAGTCAGTCTGCCTCACCTCAAGACCTCGGCTACAAATGCTAAAGGCCTACACAGCACCTGAAAGAAAAAGAAAAGCAAATCACCAAGACACAGCCTGGCAACACCCCACTGCACACAAATAACCGAAGACACACACGGAAGCACCCCTTCTCATCTGTTCTGGTTCCTACCCACACAGCTTCTCAAAAAACCTTAGCACAACCTGCAAAATACGAAGGGAGAGCACACCTCTTTTTTTCTCCAAAAGCAAGAATAAATACTCTTGGAGAACTTTAATCCCTCGCCACCTGCTATTCTCCTGGACCCTTGAAGCGCTGGACTCCCACAGCAAAGCAAGAACAGCATGATCTCCTCAGCCCCCGGCCCTGGGCTTATGTAGCTCTAACCCTACCTGCTGCCCTACCCAGCAGCCCTCGCAAAGGGAGGGCCCCGCTCATCACAGCCATAAATATAGGTGGGGGTGCAACCCAAGGGCTGCAGGGAGTGTGCTAAGGGAGGTGCGGAGCTGTGCTAAGACCTCATGCTTTGCCCGCTGTGTGGTGCGGGTGAGAAACAGGGTTGCTGGTATGGAGGCATTTTTTCCTGACAAAAGACCTAAAAGCGGAAACTTCCTGCCCATCTCCCCAGTACTGCCAGTTTCCTCATCAGCTGCTGGGTGCTTGGATCCCTCTGCTTCAAGCCAACCTGCTTTCCCCTCCTGTAGCTGAACGTTGCAGCTCGTGCGTACCCGTTCCAGAGTCCATCTCCATGTGAGGCATGTCAGACCCCATCTGTGCATATCCACACGAATGCCTGTAGGGCCCTCCTGGCCCAGGGCGCACGGAGGCCCTGGGAGGCCGCACGAAAACCTGTAGGGCCCCCCTTGCCCAGGGCACATGGAGGCCCAGAGAGGCTGCACGAAAGCCCATAGGGCTTGCCTGGCGCAGGGTGCACGGAGGTCCCGGGAGGTTGCATGAAAGCCCGTAGGGCTTACCTAGCCCAGGGTGTACAGAGGCCCGAGGAGGCTGCACAAAAGCCCATAGGTAGCCCCTGGCTCAGGGTGCACGGAGGTCCCGGGAGGGTGCATGAAGGCCCGTAGGGCCCCCCTGGCCCAGGGCGCACAGAGGTCCCCGAAGGCCACACCAAAGCCCCTAGGTGCCCCCTGGCCCAGGGCGCACGGAGACCTCGGGAGGCTGCACGATAGCCCTTAGGGCCCCCCAGCCTAGGGAGTGTCGTGGTCCTGGGAGGCCGCACGAAAGCCCGGAGGGAGCCCCTGGCCCAGGGCACATGGAGTTTCCTGGAGGCCGCACGAAAGCCCATAAGAATGCGCTGGCCCAGGACACAAAGAGGCCCCGGGAGGCCACACGAAACCCAGTAAGGCCTCCCTGGCCCAGGGCGCACGGAGGCCCCAGGAGGCCGCACGAAAGCCCATAGCGATCCCCTAGCCCAAGGCGTGTGCAGGAACCTGGAGTTCGCACGAAAGCCCATTGGGACCCCCTGGCCCAGCGTGTACAGAGGCCCCGGGAGGCTGCACAAAAGCCTGTAGGGATCCCCTGGCCCAGGGAACACAGAGGCCCCAAAAGGCCGCACGAAAACCCATTGGGGCCCCCTGGCCCAGGGTGCACGGAGGCCCCAGGAGGCTGCAGCAAAGTCCATAGGGACCCACTTCCTTTCCTCTCTCCCCTCCCTTTCCTTTCCTCTCTCCCTTCCCTTCTCTTCCCTTTTTTCCTCTGAGCTAGTTGGGGGGTTATATCATGTTGCTCCATTCCCCTGTCCTAAATGCTGCAACCTCAGGTTTTGGTGGGAAAAACTAGGCACTAGCAGCGCTGAACTAAGATAATCTAAACCACGTGCAACCGTGTTATCCACTTCAGGCCAAGTCCTTTCTTTGCACAAAGATCCTGCACTGAAATTAAAAGTGCATGGCAGGGAAAGCTCTGCGGTGACACAGTGAGCATGGGTTTTTGCACAGCGAACAGCAAGGGAGAACCAGGGCCACAGGCTCTTTCATTGCACTTGCACCACCACAGCTGCATCTGGGAGAATTTGCTCCTAAAGCTGGGTAGTTGGGAAAATTTTACTGACCACACACAAGGGTATAAGGTCAGCCAGCTCTGTGCCCGCCAGGATGCAACAAGTTACAAGATGTGGCTATTCCTCTGGCAAAGAAAGCACCAAGAAACTTTCCCAGCGTGATACCGTGTTTTGTGTTTTGGACTCACTTAGTTCCCTGGCCCTTGTGGCTTTTGCGTTTCGTATTCAAATTATGGGAGATTTTAATTTCCGTACAAATTGCAAATTTCACAGCTAATAGTGTTGCCAACTTTTCTGGCAATCCAAAACAGATGTGTCGTCCTTCAGGGGCTAGGCAGAGCATTTGTGACTGGTGAATAACTGCTGCTGAAAGTGCTACGGCCCTCCAGGCAGCAAAATACTAACAGCTGCAACCCAAGAGCCAGGAGAAAATAAAATACCCCACGCTGCATCTGCGTAGCTGTAATTAATCCAACCGCTTAGCCTCTCTCCAGCATGCTCTAATGAGATCACTACCAGTCCAGAATTATGCACGTTTCTATACACTCAAGCCATGTTCAGTAATATATTGCTCTTTGCATCCAAATATCATTTCACATTCGGAAAAAATGAGCACAGGCAGACACAAAAGCGCTCTTAAGAATTCATAAATTAATATTATTTCTGGTGATATTCTGCTGCTTTGAAAGGACCTTTGTGGGGATTTTTTTTTTAAATGTCAAGAAAGAAAAGCAGAGAAAGCAAGAAAAAATGTTCACTGAAAAAAAAAAAAAAAGCTAGTTGTGCCTCCTTGAGGTCAGAGCCAAGTTGACAATAACCTTAATTCAGTTAATGTTTCATAGCACAGTGTCAAACCCTCTATAGAGATATTGGTGCAGTTGCTACAGGGAATAGCAAAGGATAACTTAGGGAAGATTTTAAGAAAGGGTTCTTGAGTTTGAGAGAAGAAAAATAAGGATCGAAAGGGCCCCTTCAGAAATACACTAAAGAGAAGCAACAGCACAGAAAACTAATGTGACATCACAGCTTTCTGCTACACTGACAGCCAAAACCCACCGTTTCCTGCCCCCAGCTCCTTTTTATTTATACCTAAATGATACCAAATGATATTTTGTTTACATGGTGGATTTTTTTAAGGAAACATGCTTGATTGCTGAAAACAAAAGCACACAAGCTTGCAGCTTTGCTGTGAAGCCTCCGCATTAAATAGCCGATCAGATTTGTAAAACTGAAGAGAAAGGAAATGCAGAGAAATACATTTCAACAGGTAACATAGTATTGTCCAAAGTGGAATGAAGGCATTTAGCTTTGAATGAATCACTAATCACTAGACAAGTTAGCATTTCATGAGATTTAATAGTTAGCAGAGTGCAATGTAGCTACCTGAATAAATTCAGCTAATGTCTGCTAGCCTATAAGCCATAGTTGAGTCCCACTCAACTGAGAGTGATATTATTCACTATTTGTGCAAGAAAGACTGCTGGCAAGGAAAATACATTTTACTGCCAACCTCCACTGTAATATTATCATCTTTAATCAAGTTTAGAGAGAACAGGTAATATAAAAATACTTCATAATACAAAAGAACTTTTACACTGTTAAGACCTTTCAAAAGACTCTTAAGAGACATTTACAGGGCACTTACAACACAGCAGTACTGCACATATCTCTCAGACAGAGGAGGAAATGCATTTTTTTAGTGACTGAAGATTAACCTAGAAAAAAAGTGTTCTGTTTGAAAATCAGAGGCCACCTATGAAGATTTATGGGTTTTCTACCTACTTGCGCATCAGAAATGGTGTAGTCTGAATTATCACCTGGCTGAGTCCCAGAAATCTGCAATATCATCAATGCTTCTCATAGTCCTTTTATTAAAGGCAGATTTCCATGGAGGATTGGAAAAAAAAAAAAGAGAGAAAAAGAAAAAAAAAAGCAATTCACATGTAAATCAACATCTCCCACCAAAAACAAAACAAAAAACAAACAAACCCAGGTGATGCTACAGCACCCAAAACAAAATTAACATAAAGAATATGGATTGAAATTATCAATCCCTGCAATAGTCTCTGCAAATATCCTTATTGCGGAATACCATTCTGCTTTATTTTCTAATTAATCATTAAAACAATCCATTAAGTATTCAAGTCATCACTTTTCATATTTGACAAACCCATCAATCTCACTCTGAATGCACCAAGTTATAAACTACAGCCACATATTACAATCTTACTGCACTGCGTCCATAGATAGAATGCAGCTGTAGCCACAGCTGTGAGGAAAAAATACAAAGGCAGTTTCTCAGGAAACCATGTTATTCTAACACGTGACTAAAGCCAAAGAAGGAAAATCTCTTCCAACTGCACCTCCAGATGCGTCTCAAAATATATCCACTTGATGTATATTAATGTTGAAATGAACAGGTTCCTCCATCGGTTATCTGAACAGCAGCTGCACTGGGAAAGCATCTGTAAGGTGCCACAGAAAAGCAGCCTTTTACAGCCACTAGTCTCAAATTACATGAGAAATGGAAAGGAGTCTTCAGTCTTTGGCATCTCCCACTCCATCAGCATTAATAGCAAACATGGCTTCAGCCTCAGGAAGACAAGGAGAGTCATAAATCTTACATATTCTGGTTTCGCCTCGGCCTTTTCGCAGATACAGTCTAGTAGGGAGAAGGAAACAAAACAAGTAAGGATGTATAGCTTATTTTCTATAAATCATGACCATAAGCATTAAAACATTAGGTTAGTACAATACAACACACTGCTGTTAAGCTATTAAAAATGCTACATTAATTTTTATGCAGAATAAATTACACACTCAAAGATGTTCCTGCTTTTTAAAAAGTAGACCAGACAACCTGTTAACACACTTCACATAAAAAAAAAAAGTATTTATAGGTACTTAAATCTCACACAATCTTCCAAAATAATGCTGCCAGAAAATGATAACTATTCTCATACCTGGTAGTGGAAGCATGTGCTATGATGTTTCCTCCAATAGGTTTTTTGGGATCTGCAGCAAACATGGCAGCTCCATCTACTTGCGCAACTACTTGGTTAGTGATCACAACTGCCACACCAAACTGTAAGGAGAGAATCAAGAAATAAAATATATTTATTTTCCACAATCTGAAGAAAGAGGAGGAAAAAAATGTTAACACTCCTCCCTTCCCAAGTACGACTGTCCGTTACCACTCTTATCATGCATCTCAAAACAAAACAGGGACAAGACATTGAGCAAGCACAAAACAATCTGTATAAAACTACTGAGAGAAAGAAACCTAACGATCAGTTCTGTTGGGAGCAGAGGGCACAAGGGAGAGCGTTCACTTGCACAGTACCTCATCTGCAAGTCGCAGGAGCATTCGCAGAAATCTGGCCAGATGCATCTGCCTGGCTGACAGCTCGCCTCTTCCGGAGTAATCTGTTCGGTAAAGCGCCGTGGCACTGTCCACTATCAGCAGCGCGTAACTGCAGAAGACAAATTACAAAGTACTTCTAGGCGCTGCCACGTACGAATGACGCCTTTGTTTGAACCTGGCAGTGCCCAATTATTTGCAAGGCTCCATAAAGATGCGGATACCAGCTCTTCTCACTTGCCAGCCAGCAGAAGTTATTATTTTTAACATCCTGGACTTGATCTGCAGTGTTCAGACCTGGCATTTCACAACTACATAATCTATATTCTTCTACTTGCTCGTCGGCTACAGGTAGTTTTACAAGATGACTATGTAACAGCAGGAAAATCACTCCATCCAAGTCAATCTTATTACCGTGATTCAGCCATCATTGCAGATGCTTGATACAGGAGCTGAGTCTGATGATCTGTGTTAAAACCTCGAGCATATGCCACGTTATCAAGGACATCACTGCCAGACAAGCCGTACCTGCAGAATTCAGTGAGAAGAGTCTTAACGCGACAACTTCATTAATAGTAGTTATCTAGCAGGTGTACCTGAAGACTAGATTAAACCCACATTCCTGACACAGCTTGGTTATAAAGAAAAGTAACAGCAGAGAATGACTGTAAACCATCTTCCAACAATATTTTCTTGCCTAGGAACAGCAGTGAAGTAGACTATCAGGCAAAGAATCATAATGGCTGGAAAAGACCTTCAGGATCATTGAGTCCAGCCATAAAACTGTAAACTGGCATGTTTTCCTCAGAATAAAACTACAAACAGGAAAAACTACAAACAGGAAAAAACAGAATATTCTGAATACAGTACTGTATAATAAAGCACTTTTAACCTCTAAGCAGATTTATGGACAGATATGGAGCTCTGAAGTCAAAAGGGAACAGTACTGAACAGGCACCCCTTTCAGCAGGTCACTGATGAAAATGCCTTTCGGTTGGTGAACTATTGATGCTCAGAGACATCGCTGGCAACAGGCTCCCAGCCAGACTTGGCACCACTCATGACAACCCTCTGAGCTCTGCCACACAATTTTCAAGCCACCTCACTGTATGCTCAGTTAACCTGCACCTCCTACGATGGCTCTGAAGATGCTATAGAAGATAGTGTCGAAAGCCTCACTAAAAAACATTCACTGTTTTCCCCTCATCCTCCACGCCAGTTTTATCATCATAGAAGGGTATTGGGTTGATCAGGCATGCTGTCTCCTTCATAAATCCTATCCAGTCATGATAACCTTCTTGACTGTCACAT
Source organism: Tinamus guttatus (assembly GCF_000705375.1). The sequence continues at coordinate 10,058 of NW_010582130.1, forward strand.
CTTTGGAAATGGTATCCAGGGTTATTTGCTCCATCACCTTCCTCATGACTGAGGTGAGGCTGGCTGCTCTGTAGCTGCCTGGATCCTCCTTCCTGCCTTTCTTGCAGACAGGAGGGACATTTACTTTCTTCAAGCAAGGTAGACTAGGATGAGGAGAGCTTCTGTAGGAACAATTCTTACAACAGTCCAGCTAATTTAAGGAGCCGAGATACATATACTGTGATCCTCATTAAGTAACTAAGCTGTCCCATCATGAATTAACACATTTCTGTTTTTCAGTTAGTGACAATTTATTTCTAAATGTATGTACAGACCTTTCAGCCACGGCAAGAAGACGCTCTGGGCGGAAAGTGCCTTCTGTGTCAATATACATAGCTTTTCCTTCACCACCACCTCGGTCAATGGGAAGCTAAAATAAAGAGCAAATGAATGAGCAGGGAACAGATCGACAATAAATAAGCCCGTTATTTCTTTGTGCCCTCAACTGATATTAATACAGTAAGTAACATGCCAAGCCTACAGAGACTAAAGTCACATTTATCTGGAAAATGCGAGAAGCCGAGAGAGAAAGAATAAAATAAATCAATACCTGATTAAAAATCAGAATATGTGACTAGTAAAGCAGACTACTCACTTGACAGGTTACTGCCAGCGTATGACACAACTGTGTCTTTCCAGTACGAAACTCCCCAAATAACTCTGTTATGGATCCTGTTTCTATTCCTCCTTAAAAATGAAAGAAAAAAAAATAAACAAACCAGAAGTTGATCGCATACTTTAAACAAATAGACTGAGGATAGTGTATTTACAAAGACAGTTAAAGCTACACTTTGGCTAAAAATGATCATCTAAGCTTCCAAACTCTAATTGTTTAAACCAGTTTTGACACTGAGATTTGTTCATATTGCACATAAGTTGCATTTCATGTTGCAGTTTAGGTAAGTGCATTTTTGAACAAACTGAAGAGCTGAGATGTCTTTTTTGTTTTGTTTTTATAACTATGGCTAGGAGTGGGAAGATAATGACACCTGTTTTGGTTTTCTTGAAACTAACTAGAGAATGGACTAAATGTGAATGATCAACTCTGGATTCATGCTTTCAAAAGCTTTCAAAACTATTGCTGCAGCTCCTTAAAGAGAATTGCTTATGATACAGGAAATAAGTACTAAGAACTATTTTAGTTCAACCAAAAGATGTCTTATGTTCTTTTTTGTGCAAGTATCATGTCCTGTATAGAAGGAAAAAGAAAATGAAATTTAATCCATAAAGAAATAAAGTTATTACCTTGAAGAAGTTTATCAAGTTCTTTGGATCCAGTGGTGATTTGGATAATTTCTGACCTCCGTTGATGGAATTCTGTTGCTGTAGTAAAACCCATTGGAACTAGTTTAGCTGCTTCAGCCTAAAGAAAACAAACTAAGTATTGTAAAGAACGTTCATCCTGATCACTTAATCTCCCTAGTAATTAATATGGTAATTTTCTGCTTTGTGAAAATGAAGAAGCAGCTATAAAATTCAATGCATACATTTGCTTTTATGGATTATTGGGATATTTGGCTTCATTATTTAACAGAACTGAAGTTATGTTCACAGAAAAAGCTTCCACACCCATTTTGTACATTTTATAGAAATGCCCCTTCCCGTAACCAACCTTTGGGTTCAGTTCTGTCCATGTGAAAACAGAAATACTTGATAACAGGGAAGCCCGAAGCCCATTCTAATAATGCTATGGATGTATCTTTATGAACACGTTCCTTTTTAACCAATTCATGCTACAGAGGCCCAAGGTGTCTTAGAACAAAGAGTTCCACCCCTCAATTACACCCTACATCAAAAAGTACTTGCTTTGCCTGCCTATCATAAGACTCTTATCAAGTAAATCCTGAACGAAAAATAATGATTTGGCCATATTCTGCAAACCTCCCATAATCTTTACAGGCCTTTTTAGTTATTCCTGCACTTCTTGAAGTTAGTCCTAGGCTAATTTGTCTTTTCCCATGAAAAGGAGAGTTTGTATCTCTGGTTCTCCTTACTGCCCTTCTCAGGATATTGTTAACTGAGACCTTAAAGGCATCTGGAATAGTTTGAGCCAGCAACTATAAGACTTCCTGATATTTTGAGGTTGAAATTAAAGCTTTTTTTTTTTTTCTTTTTAACAAAATATCCTTACCAGGATTTTGTCAGCTTTGGCTTCACTGATACCTTTAATATTTAGTAACTCCTTCTTTGGTGCATAAGCAACAGCCTCAACTGTGTGAAATCCAGCTTCTTCCAGCTTTTTCACGTCATTGGCATTTATACCACATTGCTAAAAGGAAGGCAGGTTGGGGAGAGAAGAAGACACATGAAACTCTCAGACATACGTTTTATCTCCCTTCCACTGAAGACCTTCAGCTGGCTTCAGGAGATCTGGATCAAGCTCCAGTATTACAAAGCTGCAGACTCCCTGCCAATTTATATACCATGAAGTAAACATGGAAGCATGGAAAAAAATGTCCCTCTACCAGCGCAATGTTTGCAGGAGCCATTAACCACCCAGATAATATAGAACAGGCAGATATTGCTCTCGGATTTAATAGATATTGAAGGTGACCAAAGTTTCTCGAAAACTCATTCTCAAGCTGACTTTGGACATACCTCTAGCCTAGATATGAGCTGTGGCCCCAAGCTCTCCTCTTCTGTTGACGTGTCTGCATTTGCTTCGTACTGCATCTGCACGGCCATCGTAGCAGCTATTCAGCACAGCCCTGGCAGCAAGAAAAAGCCCAGGTAACTTTGTGATGCTGCACATGCCCGTCAAACGCGTATCGGGGATACATATGTACTTGCTGCCTGTTGCAGAATGCATTAACAGATCGCCTAGAGCAATATGCAGCCGTTTTCTCCCGCTCGTGGCGGGCACCCTCAGACTTGCCCTGTGCATTTGAGAAGCCCCCAACGTCCTTGTGTTCAACTAGAGGGACGGGGGCGCAGACGGGGTGTCCCCCAGACGGGGGCTTCCTTCCACCTTTGCTTCCCACGTCACTTCCGTGGCCGTCATTTTTCCTCACAGACTCGCCTCACGCAACGACCCTCCCCTCCCCCCCCGCGAGGGGGGAGCACGTGACGGCGCGCGCAGCGCCCGCCCGCTGCCGCGCACGCGCAGCTGGACGAGAGCGGGGCCGCGGGTGCCGCGCTCAGGGCCACGCCCCTTCTTAAAGGCGCCGCCGCGCCCGTTCCTGCTTGTTGATCATCACAGTGCTCCTCCTTTCACAGCTAATATTTATTTAGCTTTTTGGGGGTAATATAATAAGTATTGTTATCTGTATTCCCCCCCCTCCCAAGCACGTAAATTAATTTTACAGAATTAAATAAGTTCCTGGGCTATAAAGCAGCCCAACTTTACAACCTGAATTGCAGTGGGGGCTGAAAGAACCGAGGGAGAAGGGGTTGTTATAGTAACTCTGTGTGCAAAAAAGGTTGAAAAAATGAGTCCAACAAAATTTAATTTGCAAAATTTCGTTGTTTGTGCAAACAGATAATCTCTAAAGAGATTTTAACAGTAATGGATCACAGCTGAGGCACTACAAAGGGGAAGGGAACTAAGAAATGACAGATGCTGTAAGACTGAATTCCTGAAGCCTGAGGAGTTTAAAAACATCCATAGAATTTAAATTAAGTGTAAAATTGGAGTTACATTAGTACTGCCACAATCATTTTCTATTGCAGTTGCAGGGTTGGTCCATTTTTATTTTGCTTAATCTGGTACACTTAGAAGCAAGGTGAAACAAAACATTCAGAGAAGAGGATAACACCTATGAACTACTGGAGCACCCTCTACCTGTTAATAATACTTACATAGTAACCTTAAGAAACTTGAAAGGTAATTTAGGTATTTAAGTATTTAGGGACTTTATTTAGTTGCAACTTTGGCACTAGTTTCAGAAATAAAAATCTCCCCTGAGCATCAGATCACAGAAGACTAACACTAGGAAACATGAGTAAAAAATACAAGTTAATATTTCAAAGAATCCTCTTAAATTGTTACCAAGAGGAGTAGCCAAATTTTCAGTCACAAATTTGTTTTAAATACAACAGTTATCACAAGTGGAAAAACAAGTTTTTAGATGAACTTCTACCCTCCAAATAGAAGGAAAAAATGAAAAGAGATTTAAAAAAAAAATCTATAAACACATACATGAAAATATTTTAAAAATCAACATATTTTACAGAGATACAAAAATTTGACAGCTGCCTACACCAAAGGGAGAGTTAAGAACTGCTAGGGCGCTTCAGCATCATAAATCATTCTGGATTAGCTCAGTAGCACCAGGCTCAACCTATGTTACAGACTATACAACAGCAACCTGGGAGACTATAAGGGGAATCCAAAAGCATCAGGCTGGGTTAATAAGAGGCATAAACACTTCCACTTTAGAGACATCTCCATTTAGGCTTTGCTTTAAAAGAGAAGCTTGGGACTTACACTGAGCATCCCAGATATCAGCCACTAGGCAAAATTCATAGCAAGCTGAGCAACTAACAAAGTTCATGGTTCAGTGAGGCTGCTGTAAATTCTTGTAAGAGGGGAGCCGAGGAATATCCAGTTTGACAGCTTCAGTCCAGCACGTGAATCATCTCGGACCTTGGAGCAGATTCTGATGAATTGAGCTGACCATTCTCCGCAGATAGTGGTAACCAGTTGGTACTTTGGACAGAACAGCAGAAATTTCCTCCTCGCTGGGAAAGATAAAATTATCACATTAATTTGCAAGGGCAGAAAACATTTAATCCAGTGCCCATAAGCTTAGAAACTTAATTTATACGGAGTGGTTCTTTTCACTGAACTCACCCAATGTTCCCAATTTTTGTTTGGGCAGTAAAAGGCAGTGAAGCTGAAGGGTAGTTGGCAGACAACGACAGGGTCAATGTGAACTTTGCAAAAGCTGTGGAACTGGAGAACAAAAGCTTCACTCTGTATGAAAATAAAAACAGCAGCAACAAAATCAATACAGAAATGTTCAAATGTACTGCTGCCTCTTTGGAATGAGGTTCCAAATGTGAAAAACAAGTGAGTCTTATTGCAAATAAGGGAGAAACTGTCACTAAGTACACAATGCTGAGCAAGGACGTATTATTTGTGCATACTGTAAAGCAGGCCAAACATCCAAGAGGTCTTTTCCAAGTGAATAACCCACAACTGCCTGAACACAGGATGCATACAATGATACGAAAAGATTCTGAGGGGAAATATTTATCATATTTCCCTGGGGAATGACACAAGATGAGGAACTAGTTTGGCAAAGAGATATTCAGCCTTTCAAAACCAATTTTGCTTTGCTGAAGCAAACTGAAAATTTAGCCTGGAGTAAAAAGCGATTCTGCTTCCTCTCAATTTCTACACTCTGGCCCAATGCTCTAGGTGAGAGATTTAACTGAAACAGGAAAGCACCAAGTAGGGAGAGATTATGTAATAGTGTGGAAACTGGCTGAGCTCCATGCCTATGCACTTGGAGGTTATTTCTCAATTTTATTAAAAAAATACATTATTGTTAAAAATAATTACCTAAAAATCTCTGTCTCTGGAAGATGAATTTGAAAATCGTTCAAAGGTTTATTTTGTGATTGTCTACAGAAACTTTTTGAAGGATTGGTGCAAACTATGTACTAAGTTACTTACTCTGTGTTGTTGATATCTGTCTTTAGAAGATTAAATTTTCCACCCCATTTCTCCAGAAATTCAATCTCCTCTCCTAGGACCTTACAACGACTCACAACCAAAGAGATGTCATGAAGCACCTAAGGGGATAATCAGAAAACCAATCACACTGGAAATCAGGCTGGCAAACAACATGACACTTTAAAATACAGTTTATGCTGGAAAGTATACAAATATATATATAGTTTACCTGCTATTTCAATTTGGATGTTAAAATGAAATTGTACAAGTATAAGAATAAATATTTATTGCCCTAAGCGTCTCCCTTTTGCATTGTCAAGAGGGGTACACAGGTATTCAGGAATGCAAAGTTTGGTTTGGCAATTTAAATCACTTAAAGCAGAATGGTATTCAACACGATTCTTTAGTTCCACTTGTACAGTCACAAAAATGAATTTTAGAAATCGCTAAGGCAGGCAGACATCAATATAACGCAGAAGGAAGAAGACATAGTTTAGAATATATGTTCAAGTAAATCAAATATATTCTCAATGAATGCCAAAAGAATACTTAAATTACAGTTTGCATTGAAGAAGCATTCAAAGTCACTTTTTTCCTCAACATTAGCCCTACTCTGCATGACAGAAATTCCACACTTTTCTCAAGTGTCACAGGCTTTCCTAGAACATTACCTGGGGCAAGTAGTGGAGTGTGGGACACCTTTCCTGCCAGCATCCTTTACTTTCAATGAACTGGAAGATGAGCCTTTGGACTAAACGTGAAGAAAGTGGAGCTTCTTCCTCTGTAAGGTAAGAGATAAACATGCTGCTAGCAGTCTTTTTAAAGACATGTAGTAATACATCGGCGGAATAAAGAACCCCACAATTTTATAGATATGATCCCAAGAACAGTTAACCGGGGCAGCTACGTTTGAGCTACTCGAAAAGAATCTTACCATCCAGTAGAGATTCAAAGCTCATGCTCACTATCTTTCTGCAGGGAATGCCGCCAAAAAAATCACCATCTGAGAAGGAAAAAAAAGTAAAAAGTTATTTCCATACTTAGCTATGGAACCCTTTAAATTATTCAAATTCTACTTCAGCAACAGCTACTTAATATATACATTTCATCTTTTTTTATTGAAAGCCCATCGGGACACCCCTATCCAACCCTCAATTGATCACATCTTAGTTTACATATTCCCACTATATTTTGTTCAATTTCCCCTTGATGTCTTCACAGATTAAGAGCCTTTGTGTTTCTATTATATAACTATTGAAACTCTCAAACACATAAAACAAAAACTTACAACTTTTACAACTTACCAATTTGTGATCCAAAGACTACTGTGAATTCAACAGAATCATAAAGAAAAGTAAAGACTGCCTGTTGATCACTCCATTCACTAATTTCCCACTCATTGAAGCTTAAAAAAAAAAAAAAAAAAAAAAATCAACCAACCAAAATTAACTGAAAGACAAAGGTCAGTGTATTAAGTGCACTTGCAACTATTACATAATATACTAAATAGCTCACCTTCCAATAGAACATAAAAATCTATGGGAAATACGAACATAACACTGTTGACAGAACCAAAAACATTTTTTAAAGTGTTCATTTTGGAATAACAGAATAGATAAAGACAACACATGGAAGTTACTGAACTCCTCATCCTAGACTTTCTATTCATCTGCATCCAAAGATATGCCAAATTAAATAAAAAAACAGAACAAAAACATTAATGTACAAACATAAGGACTAAGAACCCCCCCCCTTCCCCCAAAAAACTAACCAATCCAAAAAAACCCAACCTCAAAAAACAACACAAAAATTCTCAAAGGTCCTTACTTGTTGTATGTGTTCAGAAGTTCCTCACAGCCTTTTTCTTTCTTCTGTAGCTGATTTATCTCAGCAAGCACTTGCTCCTTCTCAGTCTCAAGATCTGACAGTTCTCTACAAAGAGAAAACAATTGCTTCAGGTGCTCCTGAGAGAGCAAACCACACTGATTAAGAAAAAGAAATCTCTAGAACTTGCATGTGCAGTCACTTTTAAGCTCCTCAGTTCCTTTTTAGGTCTTACCTTTGAAGTTCCTCTTCTTGAGCTCTTAGGTTTTCCAATTCTAAAAGAAAGAAGAAAAAAAAAATACACCAGACTGCATACTGCAGACCAGAGCAGCAGAGAAAATCCTAACTTGCTCTGCTGTCCTTGTTTTTAACAATATGAAAGAATCCCATCCTCTTATATATAGATAGGTTATCAACAAAAATTACTACTTATTGAGCGGTCTAAGTGTTGGGTATAACAGCCAGCACACTCTTCAAGTCATCCTGTTCCAGGTTTTAAAGTTCAAAACTTAAAATGGAAGGCAGTGGGAGCAGCAGTGTGGAGCATCACCATCTCCAAAACTTATAAACAAAGTGCAGTTACTATTCATTACCTTCGTCTATTTTTCTCCCTTTGGGCTCGCACCCTGCCTTTTCATCACATTCTGCTTCAAATTCATCCCAGCCAGAATCTATGGGAAAGAAATGTCAGAAGGTCTCAGCAGAACTCCCGGATTCAATGTTTAGATTCCATTTTTATTTATCTCCAGGTTCTATAATTGTCAGAAGTTGAAAACTAGCCAAGAAAAAAGGTGTACAAGAAGCCGAAAAGGGTATCCATCAAAAACTTCAGAAAATTTAGAACTAGAAAATGATTTGTTTTTATTATACGCTTTCAAAGTCAATATAGCACAGTTTGATTTCCACTTAAGGCACCAGAAAAAATTTGTTAGAGAAAAAAGAAAAACACATAGGGCATTGCTAAGCTGCAGTCCCAAATACTGACTGCAAACTTTTGCACACTTAGCTGAACAAGTTTTAACCAGCTTAGATACTGCAAAGAGATCAGTTTTGCAGGCCAGCAGGATTTGATGCTCTGCCAGGGTCGCCGGCAGGTTTTGCAGCTACACTAGCAGGTTTAGCCAACCTGGTTACATGTTCATAGGTTACAGTTAGAATTGTGTATTTCAGCATAGAGAGACTCCTAGTGTTTGCATACTGTATAAGAAATTTCTGAAAGACAAGCTTGTAGCCATGAATGAAGTTGATAAAGCCCTAAGAGATTACTTGACACAGGAATTTTAAAATTACAAGCCAGTACCAAACACAGGATCTTGAAGCGATTCTTTAAACAATAGCACTATAGAAAACAAAAGAGAGTGGACAAGAAAGCAGCAGATCAGTTACTAGTTTGGAAACACTTACCTCCTTCCAGAGCAGCAAGACAGCTCTCTGCCTCTGTGAGAATTTCATCCATTTGTGTTATTCTTGTCTGTAGTTTCTCCCATTGTTCCTAAGATGTGAAAAATAAGAAAGCATAGGATATTTCACAAGTTTCCCCTTGTCCTTACAAAGGCATGAGATGATACATGTGACTAAATAAAAGTTTTCAAACGTTACCTATCACAATGCATCATCCTTTGTTAGTTACTAATACTGACAGATCATTACAATCTAAGGAGCTAATTTCTTACAGTATTTCCCATAACACTCCTTTTTTCTCCTCCCCTGTAACTTTACTCCAGGAAGCCCTTAGGCAGAACATGCTTACAGCTTGAGCATAAGACAGTCACTGTCCTAATGTGCTTCACATTTGCATACACACAAAAGGCAAACATGTTTAATAAGAGGGAAACTATCAGGAGGATGTACATTTACGTACATTAATTATGCTTCTAAACTTGTTAGGCTTGGCTTATACTATCTTTATATGGATGAAATATGGTAGATTCCACTTATGAACCTAACAATCCGCTGTCACCTGCCACATTACCTGTGTGCTCTGCAACAATTTGCTGTACAATGTCACTTTCCCATTGTGAGCAAGGATTTTACTTTCCTTGGTGAAAGAGGATTTCATTTTGTTCAATTCTGCTCCAAAGCTCTTCAGCTGTAGTGAAAGGAAAAATAAAGAGGAGAAAGCAAACAGGAATGTGAAACAAAATGTATTCAAACAACCTTTTATATTCTTTTTCCCTGCCGCCACTCCTCCTGCCCCTATGTCCCAGTTCTCTAGTAGCAGTGTTTGCTACTACAAACTCAAACTAACTTAAATTGACAATTTAAGTTTTGCTGTTTTACAGCAACATTTTCTCTCTCTCTCTCTAATATATGAAAAAGGACATATGCCCTCACACTCAAACCTTTGGCTTGTAACATGTTACTTGTGAACATTATCTCTTCAGGCCGTATTACCTCTTCATCGGAGCAGGTTCTCATCACTTCCCACAAGCTCCTATTTACATTCACCAAGAGTTGATTCTGGACACTTGCGTAAGGTTTTAATCTAAAACGCGGAGAAAAGACAGGGATGGTGAGGTTAGGGTTAGTTACAAACACATTGTGCACTTAAATAGCACATGGGTATTTGCACACATTCCCCTCTTCTAATTAAAACAGGGGAATGTAAATATTTCCATTTGATAGGGTCTCACAAATTAGAGAGGCCCTGCATAGCCTGGATTATATTGGAACCATGTTTGCCTAACTCCAGTGCATGAAGCTCCTCTTTCTATAGGCTTTTTGGTGGAGATGCAAATGATGAAGCAGAAAGTGAGAATACAAATTAGGGAAAAAATATCTTACTATTGATTTTGCATTTTTTTCATAAATTTTGATTTGATACTTAAATTGTAGCAGGCATAATGAATCAGACTAGAAGCATTTTTCAGATGAGAAAATAAATCATGCTTCCTTTACTTCAGTCTAATAGTGAAAAATTAGAGCAAACAACAACAAATCATAACCTGTTATTCTGCTTCCTATATTTGATCATTTTTGACACAACTCAAATTTTACTCTAACCCATTTGCTATGTAACTAAGTCATAATTAAAGTTTGATTTTTCTCAAATAATTTATCTCCACAAGATTCTTCAAGATTTTCCCTATATCCTATAAGTACACAACAAACTGGGTGCTCGCATAAACTAGGTTACCTATCATTTTTTGTTTTTCTCCATATGTAATGTACTAACTTTCCTCAAGCCATTCTGCCTGCAACCTGAGCTGAAAAAGGATAAATTACAAATATATGAAGCGAATGAAAAAAACAACCAAACAAAAAAATCCAACAGACTTACTCATCTATCATTTGAGAAAGGACCTGGCAATCTTCTTCATAAATACGCAGTGTGGGCCGATACATGTATTGGCTGTAAAGCAGGTCTTCTGCAGTAGGTGGTGTGCTCGCTGTGTACTAGGGGAAACAAGGATAAAATTGTGGGGGAAAAGAAACAAGTAAAGGAAAAAAAAAATGCATACTTCTCAGAAACACTACCTTCCAATCAATTGGTGCACAGAAGCCTTCAAGGGACTTGGAAGCCTTATTGTGCAGAATAGCATTAAAAAAAACAACCAAACAAAAACACACAAATGGAGGCAACCTGTCCCACTAAAACCATTTTCTTCATTGGGCACTTGTCTTGTTTCATTCTGAGCCAAGACAATAACACAGCTTAAATAATTCATTTGACTTCTATGCCCCATGTTTCCTCATATTTCAATACGGATTTCTTGTTGGGACATATGCTTCATCACTGATACTCAAAAATCTAAATTGTGAGTGATTAACTTCTTAAAAGGCAGACCTAAGAAATTTAATTCTTTCAATTTCACAGTTTTTTTTTTTTTTTTTGGTAAGGTCAATGATATGCACTTGAGAGGACTGCTACTCACATTAGCTGGAAGATGACTCTGTCGGGGTTTCTGAATTGGAATGTGGACTTGAAGAAGAGTAAAAAACTCTCCAACTGTGATAACACCACTTTGAAATTTCTGCAAAGGTCAGTATAAATGGTCAGTAAATACGTTACTGAAACACGAATACTTACTTGCATACACGCAAACAAATACTGTTCCTGTTATGACAAGAAGCTAGTGTCTCAGCTATTTACATACCTCCCATAAGTTATCTTCACAAATGCTGTCTATGAAAAGCTGAGATTCCATCTGGCTGCTTCGCTGAGCTAGAGAGAAAGGAGATTGCTGTAGTTAAAAGTACTTATATGGAAATATACATATAAGCTCAGTAGCTCAGGAAAAACGAAAAACACAATTTTAATGGGACATTTGACCCTTTCATCTGTTTCCAATGCTTAATGAAATTACTGAGGAAACAGCTACTCAGGACTCAGTTGATGAACAGCGAGGACTAGATGAAAAATATAAATGGATGGAATATAAATTTGAGTCAGACTAGTAATGAAATAAGAGATCAATTTTCGAAAGGTGGACGCCATGATTAATAAACTAGACAATAATGAGTCTGAATGGAGTCTGAGAAACAGACTCCAATCAATTTATTTATGGCATTTTAGGTAGACAGAGATCCAATAGCAGCTGAGCTGCCAATACCTTTCAGGGTAAGAACATGGTTTTCAAGTTCTGAGGCAGCAAGAGCTAGTCCCTCATTAAACGTGCGCCTTCCCCTAGGATAAGATGGAAGTTTCCATGGCTCCTCAGTATGTACAACCAGAATGTAGAAGCCATGATGCATACATTTAAGTCTGACGAAAGAGTTCCATAGTAAGACAAAGATGTCAACTTTCCAAATTGAAATATATGCTATGAGGAGGCTCCAACTTGATTAAGCCAAAAGAACTAAAGAGAGAACTAAGTCTCATTTACAGTTGCTACGTCTTACTAGTTAATTCTGTGTCGGCCTTAACAGAATCCAGAGAGCTGCTGGTGTTGGCCTGCGTACATTCAGGGCTTTTAGCTGGAGAGTCTTCATCTTCGTGAATTTCTATTTGGCTTTTAGAGACAGCAGCAGAGATAACCTAAAATTAAGCAAGTTGAAAAGAAAAACAAATAACACCAAAACAGAAATAAATTAGTATGGTTATATTAAGGAAAAAAAAAAAAGAATGACAAGCAATAGTTTATATAGCTGATTGTTTCATTTTTAGCATGACAAACCTGCGTATGGCTACTCAAGCCATTTCCTACCCTGGCTTACAGGAAGTGAAGCTCCAAAAATCCTTCATTCACTTCTCAATCGCAGCAGTAGCCAACACAGCACATTCTCCTAGCTTTCCGAACTAGAAAGTTTGGAACATTTTGATGATGATCAACATTTGCCCAGATTTTCTTGTTTCCATGGCTATTTGTGCTGTCTAGAATATATCTAGTTTAAATTAATGGTCATATTTGGACTTTAAATAATTCTTTAGGACTTTCTAGATGCTTATACCTAGCAAACCTAGCAACAACTACGAAACAGCTCAGAGTTTTGAAGATTATTAGATCCTGAAGGATTAACAGGGTACTACAGAGAGAGCAACATAGTACTGATATAGCTCTTATTCTGTCTGTTTTTAGTGGTTCAGGAAAATTTTACTTATTTGTGCAGCTAGTTTTCACAATGGCAAAACAAGAGAAATATTGTGAAAAACACTACAAACATATGGTTAAGACAAACAAGACAATCTTAGATGTTTGCACTGCAAAATTCAAACAAAAGCCCTGTTAGTGTTCCCTGATAATGAGGGATTAGGCTCACCTGCAAGTCTTGGGAGGCCTCACCATCCAAAGATTCATCCATTTTGAGCTTCTTTAGCTTTGAAAGCTTTTCATCATGTTCCAAAGCTCTTTTGGGGCTGTTGGAGGCTTTTGCCTTTTCAGATTGAGTCCTTTGGTTGTAAGGGGTTTCTCTTTTGTTCATCTCATTGGAGTCTCCTTCTGGTTCAGAATTTACAGATTCATGTGAATCCATTTCTTCTAGGAAGACGGGAAGAAATTCCTCTGCTATAAAATGAGAAAGGTTTAGGTTCTGCCCACTACAGTTGTTGCCATCTGGGCTTTCTGCAGCGCCTGGGCTTACTTCAGAAACCACTGCTTCTATTTTGTTTGAAGATTTTACATTTATGTCTTTCTCACTAGAAACAGAAGGATTTCTTCTACTTGGTAATTTAGGCAGAAAGATACCTAGAGGGACATTTATTCCCTGATATTTGTCCTTAAGCGCCATATCCAAGTTTGCTTGTATTGGAGCAGCTCCGGATTCAAGACACACGTTCTCCTCCTCAGCAGTAGTTTTACCTGTGCTCAAAGTTTCCTCTGATGGAGCTGGTGATTCAGGAAAGGGGTCAACAGAAGTTACTTCAGAAATAGACACAAGTGCAGATCTCCTTCTAATATTTTCCAGTTTTGAACAAGTATTTAAAATATCTGTTAATTTAGATACCAGAGTGGGATCTATTTGATTTCCTGGAATGTCACTGACTGAAAGTTGTCCAGTCTGTTCAGAGTTCTTTTGGAAGTCTTCTGGAAGTTTCTCCCCCTCAGGTGAAAACACATCATTTTCATTTGATTTGTTGTCAGAAACTGGAACAATTCTCGAGCCATCCGTGACTAACTCTGCAGCTAGATCTTCCTGTCTAGATGAATCATCTTTCAAGACTTGGTTTCCTTGAGTACTAAGCATCTCAGGAACATTCTTCAGACAATCTGACTGCTGGATGGGAAGTGAAACATGAGACACCAGATCTTCACCTCCTTCATTGAAATCCATGAGAACATTACCTGAAAGCTTGACAGAGACTCTCCTTGACTTCAGTTTTCCTAGATCTTGTTCGTTTACAGAAACAGAATTATCTGTGGGACTGTGTGGTGTGCAGATATCCGAAATGTCTCCTGGAAGCGAGACCATATAAACAGAATCTGCTATTGCATCACTGTGGTCTCTAAAAGTTTCTTTTTCACTAGGAAACAGAAAGGCTGATGAAGCGGAATGGTCAGGCTTATCCTTAGACTCTGCAGGATATTCATCAGTTAGGTCTCTTGCACAAGGGGAATACGTTCCCTCGCTGCAAGAGGCTGACAACACACTCTGCGAGCTTGGTTGCCGAGTGCTTTTACATGACAGTTCTTTGGATTCTTTAACCTCATTACTAAGAGCAACACTATGAGGTGCAGTTATTTCCATATCCTCTTGGTTATCTGTAAACACAATGGTTTTATCCGCAGGAAGAGAAGAAATGGATGGTCTATCCTGTAAATCCATCTCACCACTTAATATAGCTGTATGAGTTTTAGTGATCTCCATATCCTCGGGGAAAACAAAGATAACTGTTTTGCCATTTAAAACAGCCTCCTTTCCAACCTGCTTAGCTAGGTTTAACCTGTCCTGAGATAAGATTCTTTCAACACTGTTATCAACAGTCATTTCCATGTCATTCTGTTTACCTGTAAACATAATTGTTTTATCAATGGAAGTTAAAGGAATAGACTGATCATGCTGCCTACCTTGCACAGAATTTTTTTGCAAAGCTCCGTTATATGTTTCAGTGTTTTCCATACGATCCATAACAAACATGGATGCTCTGCTATTTGAAAGAACCTCCTGTCCAGCCTCTCTATCCAAGTTGGGTTTATCATCACAGAGAACTTTTGGGATAATTTTATCAGCTAGATTTTTTGTAATGCCCCTATCATCATCACATGCTGGGTGTGAATGCTCTGCAGGCAAAGACTTTGTATTAGCTGTTTTTTCCATAGCTTTACCACATAAACTGCCAAGTCCCTTGGTACTTTCATTGTTGATTACGCCTGTATAATTCCCAGTGATTTCCATGTCATCGCCTGTAGAAAAAGCAACAGTTTTATCACACTGAAAGACAGTGTCAAAAGAAATAGATCCTGGAATCACAGACATTGTTTGGGGCTGTTGATCAATGGCTTGCAGCACTGTAGTATCTAGCCTGTTTTCAGCATTTACCATTGCCTTGTCTGTACAAAGCTGAGGGTTCTCCTGAATAGGCAGTTGCAGCGTAGGTGTTCTCTTTAATATAGAACTATTATCTAATTCTGTGGCTGGAAAATCCTTTTTGAAGTTTAGACTTAGATTCTCAATTTTGGAGAAGGGAAAAGACAATTTTGCAGTATAATTAATTGTCATATCCATACCATCATCTGCAAACACCTCAGTAACATCCGCACACACCAATCGCTCTGGTGGAGCCTCATAAGTGCCAGGAAATACAGTCTTAACATCAGATGTCTGACATTTTGTCACTTCCATCCCATCATCTTGCCCACTAAAGATTTTTGTCACATTGCAGGTGGTTTCTGGTTCCTGAGAAGATAGGTATCCCGCTGATGACTGTGCCATGTCTTCTGAAACTTGTGAAGGACCAAAAAAAAGATTCTCTTTTTCAGGTCCTTCAACTGAATTAAGCACCTTTTTATTTGATTTCAGGCTCATCAAAAATGCATCGAAATTTAATTTTTTTCCTGTCATAACATCTGCTTTCTCTTCAGAAGATGGGCATGAATTATTTGAAGGATCACAGAAAAAATGAATTTCTTTGTTCGTTTCTGACTTTCCATCGTTAGACTTTAACCCAGCCAGAAATGCTGGGATATTCTCAGTTGTGTCAGTCTGACTGTTTTTCAGGCCATGTGTAATCACTGCAGTGTGAGGAGCTGTCATATCCATTTCATTTTCATCTGAAAAGATAACTGTTGTGTCATGCCTAGTTGTTCTTTGAATGGTGTTGTCTGCATTGTGCCACTAAAAAAGGGACCAGAAGTGACAGTTACTGATACTTATCGCAAGTGATACAATAGTTTATTCTGCTTAAAGCAAAGTTCAACTAACGCAGCCCTAAGGTTAAGCTCTATCTTCTTTGAAGAAAAGAAAATCATTGCTTTGATTCCTCCTAGACAGGCAGTAGTAAAAACATTCAAAGAAAGATGGCAGATTCAATTATTACAGCATAATATATTTATATGGCAATGGTTGCTTAAGACCAACTTCATTCTTGCTTCGAACTGCATATAGTTTTAATGCATGAAATACAGTTGTGGGTTTTTTATAGTGTGCATTATGAATTACATAAAATAAGCAGAGACAAAGTTTCATTTTGACCATTACAGCCTTGCAGAATACATGTTCTCAGCTACACTAGATCTTTTTTTAAATATGATTTAAGAAGGGCTAATTTATTGTTCTATATCGTGGAATTAAAAGCACCTAAGCTTTAATAACCAGACCTATTTGAACCATAAACTCCTCTGCATTCTTATCTAGAGTTGGAAAGAATGGAGCAACTAACTCAGCATGCGTTTTTAAAAATAAAGTTTCTCAGTATGGCAGTATAATGCTTACTAGATTGAGAAATATTTCAAAATATAGAGGATTCCATTTCCAAGGAATTTTACATGACCACAATGATTTCTCTTTTTAGGTAAAGGATAATAGATAAATAAAAGCCTTCATATACCTCAGCCTGCTGCACCAATGCCTGGATAGGGGCATGAAGCAAAGTGTCCATCCCTGTAAAAAAACAAACAAACAACCCTCCATTTGTTGAGCTAATTTTAATATTTTTCTATCCACTAAACTGAAGTCCTATGAGCTCATTTTATAAATATCACCTGCAGAATAAGCACAATTAAAACCAAATGCACCCCAAGATACATTTTCAGTAATCCATTGAGCATGTGCAGAAACTACCCACGCTTTTACAACACAATGCTTGCAGACAGCTTTATGAGACAAAGTGTGTTCATGTAACACTTGCCACAGTAGGATTATTAAAAATATTCTAAAAGAGTCAGTACTTTGGGATAAAAAAATCATCATTTTGTTATTTAAACTATTTTAAAACTCACCAGTGATCTCACACTCAACAGCTTCAGGTTCTTGTTCTTCATTTCTGCAAAAGGTGAGTTAGGTAAATGGGTTGTTAAGAGACTTCCAACCAGAGAGCTTTAATAGCACAGTGAAAGGCAGAAAATCCAGGTGCATAGGTCCTAAGCAACTAGGCAAAAATAAACACTGCAAATAGCTCTGCAATATATTTTGGCTGAAGCTACAATATTACTGACCTAGGAGATCCTCTTGTCTTAGTATTCTATAAGCCATCAATCAATATGATAGCTGACATTTTCTTCTTCAGTAGCATTTTTTTTAAACTATAATCTTCCACAGTCAGTTATTCCTTTCTCTTTGGGGAACTGAAGCTGACCCCTCAAGTCAAAGTTGGCTTCTTTGTAAAATGAAAAGCTGCATATACTGACCAACTTGAATGGCTTTCAGCCTAACTTAACTGTCACCTTTATTAAGACATTTCTGCCTTTTTGTGAGTGACACACACACATATATATATGCATATATGATTTTAAAGTATTATTTCTCTCACTAATTAAAAGTACTCAACAATTTCATATCTAAGGTAATTATGTTGCATTTGAGGGAATTGTTGCATGTTTCTCTGAGGAAAAGCATTAACAGTTGCAGGTCAGGTGAAGAAATGTATCTATAGGATAGAGCTCTAGAATCATGGGAAATCTTTTTCCAAACTTACTGATTAAGCAAGACTTGTTTCCTTGTATCTGCTGCACACTCTAAATCTAATAAAAAATAGACATTAGAATGTGAAAAATAGCACAAAACAACCAAAGACAAAACAAACAAAAATTCTACAGTTCTTACTGTTGATATGCCTTTCTATCAAGGAATCACCCTAAGAAGCAGAGCAGTTGAAACTGCATTGGCCTTTCAGATCCCTCCTACCTAATCTCTGATGGAGGGATCATGCCATTCTGCTCAGCACTTGTTTGATACAAAACCCCAAATAACTTTTTTTTTTTCTATTTGTAGTTGTAATTCCTGCTCTGAGATGCAATCTCTACAGAACTAGGAACTAATAGTTTCTTGACCAGTCCATCATAAGCAGTGGACCAAATCATTCCCTATCAGTGACCAACAAGCCTACTTCTTAATTTCAGGCTGAAATCCTGTTGCCAACAGTCTGTGCATCCCCTCAGGAGGAGGGGAAGGAGTTTTACCTGTATTTTCTTTCTCTGCCACTTCAGTCTTATGATCTCTCTGGAAGACTCTGAAGCTAAAAAACAAAATAATCAGTTGTGATTAGTAAAGAAAGTTTTTTTAAAAAACAAACAAAAAGAGCTAGGAAGAAAAACATGAATTATGGCTCTCTTGGAACTCAGAATATGTGAATTTCAATATAATTTAACAATTTCTTTCCTTGAATACCCACATATTTTTGTAAACAGCAGTTTGAGATGACACCAGGTTAATACCAATAAATTGCACTTTATGCTTAAATAAAGGATGTATATCTGCATGCTTTAGAACAAACTTACTTTATGGTGTCTGCAAAGCTGACACGTCGAGAGTTTTTCCGACGTCTTTCCACATTGATGTCCTGACAATAGGGAACAAAATAGGAACTGTCCTTTGTATATCAGACTATTTCACAAGCCACAACAGGCACAGCTTTTCATTAAAAAAGTGCATGTGCGCACATACACATCAGAGCCCAACAAGTACATATTTTAATTTACCAACTTCCTTAAACTACTTTATATTTCCCCAGCTTCTCTCCTCCTGCTCTATAGATTGCCATCTCAGAAGTAAGGTCTAGAAAAAAAATCATCTTATAAATCTTTTATAATGGCTTTATAATGTAGCAGAAGCAAATTATCTGGTTATTCCTTTTTTCTTAGCAGAAAACTCATTATGAGTATTCGTTACAACAAAAACATTAGTTACATTACTACTCAATGTATTTTTGGTAACCTTTAATACCTCAAATATTATTCTATGGGAAGTTATTACTACAAGTGTTTTTTCTTGTGTTGTTCTAGTGACACAATTTACTCAGCAACAACTGAGAAGCTGAAAATGTTATGAGCATCAGCAAGGAAGGATTTACAGGTGTACCTGAGTGAATTCATTCCCACTTCCAAGATCATGAAGAGGACTTCGTGGAGCCTTTAAAATCTAAAAGGAAATGAAATAGTTGAGAACATGAGTCGTAAGTGCCACCAAAGAAAATACCAAGCACCAGGCAAATGAAATAGTAATTTGCAGTTTTCTTACAGGGAGTTCAAGTATAAGTATTTCAAGTATCACCTGTGCAGAAAAAAAAAAAACCCACTGCCCATCATCTGGCATGACTTATAATTGGCTTTTCCACTGGGCATTTGTCCCAGACTTATCTCACCTCACACGAACCTCGCACCAAAACACAGAAATTCTGTTGCAATTATAACTTTTTCTGATGTTATAGGAGCAGTCAAAGATTAGAGATATTGGATTTGACATCTCAGATAAGGGGGCTCTAACATAAAAGAATGAGAAGTCTCAGGCAAAGTGTTGCAGAAAAATCTTTTCTACCACAAAGATTTTAACTGAAGCAAGTGAGAGAGAGGCAGAATGTTGCATCATATTTTGGGAGGTAAACTGCAGTGGGAAGGCAAAAGAAAAGGAAAAGAGCATGAGAGGCCACCCTCTTTCCTACCTTTAATAACAATGTACCCCAGAGTTAATGCCTTATGCCTTATTTGGGAAGGATAGCCTTAAATAAACGAATTTTAAATAACTAAAGAAAATTTTCCACTGTGGTAAGCTCTGAAAAGTGAATTCAGTCTTGAGGGAGGATGAACAGATAACATTAAAAGGGGAAACTGCACGGTAAACATTTAGAAAGGGAGATTAAGAAAAAAAAAAAAAACAGCTGTAAGTTAATTGGTAAAAATATTTTGACCCCCATTACCAAAAATTACACTAAAATATCATGCTATAAAAGCATGTCTTCTTCACAAATTTTTGAGTCTGCCTTCACAGCTTCCATTTCTTTTTCTCAAACTCCCCCGTGGATTTGTTTAGGGAAATGTCTCAAGCTACTCACAGACGAAAGCCTTTTCCCTCTGATACGCTCTGTATTATCACTGTAGGAGAAAAAAACAGAAGTGAATATTAACCCACAACTGTGCATCAAGATGTGTTTCTTGAACAATATTGCCACGTTTTTAAAAGTAAACTGATTGCTCTATTATTAAAAAAAAAAATAGCCAAGCTTGCCTGGAATAGTTAAGTCCAGCACTAACTCCAAACAAATAAGATTTGGAAAATTCAGCAGGTTCCCCTCAATTCCTCACGCTGGGTAGTCTCCAGCACTGCTATAATTTTTTCTCAGAGATTTCCTATATACAATAAAAGCAACTTTCTGCTATTTTTCTTTACAAAGGACAATGCATTGCATTCCAGAGGTGCTGAAGAGTATA
This sequence comes from Tinamus guttatus, assembly GCF_000705375.1. The sequence continues at coordinate 30,779 of NW_010582130.1, forward strand.
TTTGGATTAAGCAACACTTCACCTCTAAAAGACAACAGAATTTATACCATAAGAATCTTACAAACTTTCAACTTACTTTTCCATGTGAGGGTCTAAATAAGTATTGTCCATTGCTGAAGGACGTGCCTTTCCTATAACATACAGTACTGAAACACAAAAATATTAATGAACTTAGTAAGAAAACTGCACAAATTATAGATGAATATTAGTCTCACAAACAATCAGGAAAAAAAAAACAGAGTATCATGGAATCAGTACTATAAAAATCAATACATGCAGTTTTATGTGCTTTTTTTCCCTAGATTTCAGCAATGTATTGATCCATATGCATTTCTCCTTCTATCACTATGTAAAATATACCTATGTGGGGGCACTAAACCAATAGCATGTATCATTACCTTATTTTACACAGCAAAAAAAGCATCATAAGAATCCTGGCCTTACAAAGTGAGTTGTAAACCTGCAGAAAACAGATCTCTGCACAGAATCTCTCAGCTTTTGCCTTTCAAAGACAAACCTCAGGATACCTGAGGTTGGAAGAGACCTTTAGAGATCATCTAGTCCAACCCATCCTTCTCAAAGCAGGGTCAACTAGAACAGGTTGCTCAGGACATTGTTCCCATAAGATTTTGAACTGTACCTAAGGCAGTATTAAGCATGCAAATAATAATAGTCATAGAAACAAAGAAAAATTTCCAGGCCCATACTTTACTTGTAAACACAAAGCTAGCTTGACAAAAGCAATTTTTGTTTGTTTGTTTCTTTTGTGTTATTTTTGCAAAATAACTCCCAAAGGCATAGCAGAAATTTAGATCAGTTAAAAGGATTTCTGGTAGCCACCTCGAGATGAGGATGACCCACACACGAGCACAGGTCTATGATGGTTTTATACACAGTCAACATATTTTTTCCTGTTTTGATCCCAATTTTTCTTCACCCTTCCTTGCACTGGATACTCCACACACACACACAAACACACACACACCTCACTAAGAGGTACAGTCCTTAGCAACCCGCCAAAACTAGTTAACAGCCCCCCAGTACTTATGCCAGTGTTTGCCCAGGAACAAATCTTTCGTGTTGGCCAACACGGGGCTTTATCAGCCGGTTTACCCGGAGCCTCCTGCTCCCTGTGGCGATGCTGACCTCACCTCGGCCCGCCACACACCGGCCTCTGCACCAGCAGGCCGCGCTTTTCCCTCCCGCCCTTTGTCTCTCGCCCCCACAGCCGTCAACGAGCGTTAACCAGCGGCGACCGGTAATCGTCGCCTCAGCCGATTCGCGCGCTCGCGCACCCCACAGCTCGGCCTCTTCTCCCTCCGGGCTGCTCCTCCCCGGCCCTCACGACTCCGCGTCCTCACCGCCCTCCAGCCCTCCGCTCCCATCGAGCGCCGCCGCCTCACAATTCAAACCCAACCGCCGCTTCCCGCGCGTGCGCCCCGCGCCAAACGGCCGCCGTACAACATGGCGCCGGGCTGCCGCACGGCACGGGGCCGCTGCGCAGGAGCAGCCGGTGCTGTTTCTTATAGCCTGGGCGAGAAAGGGAGTTCTCGTGACGAGGTGGCCGAGTGGTTAAGGCGATGGACTGCTAATCCATTGTGCTCTGCACGCGTGGGTTCGAATCCCATCCTCGTCGGGACTACTTTTTTGCTTTCAATACTTTACCCTATTTTTTTTTTTCCCTCCAGAATTCAAGCATTTACTTGAGCAGCTTAATCTTTCAGACAGGGTTTTCTACACTAAACAGACCCCACTCTAAGAAACTGGCCCCCGAGAAACCTGCCCCACACTGACATTGCAATAGTGAAGGGGGAATAAACAATTTACAAGTCTCTTCTGCAGCCCCCAGTAAGCCTAGTCCTTACTAGGATCTCAAATAAATACTGTCTGCAAGATCAAGAGTTGAGGGGGTTCCAGACAAATTAATCTCTGCTCCTCTCTGAAGTCTCATCAAGGCTTGTTTATGCAAACACTGCAGATGGCCTCATTTTTATTGACATGAAGAAGACTTAAAGGGAATGACTATCTCATCGAGCAGAGCAGCTCTTCCTCATCACATAATCCATCAATAGTTATTTCCTTAAAAATTGCAACCAAGAATTTAAAGGAATGAAAGAACTCCTGCAAGACTCCTCTGGTCAACAGGTTCAATACAGAATTACTGCTATTCAAAAGAGCCTTCTGCATATGCCACTAAGTGGACCAGTGCTGCAAGCCCTCCAGGCAGTCTTAACTGCAATTAAATCCTTGCAGAAATTAGATTTTTACTAAAAACCCATTCAGACCTCCATTCTTTATCCAAGCAAATGATTGCCATGGTCTGGTTAAAATGCTTAAAATGGTCTGGTCAGATAAGGCTGTCAAATATGACCCTATTAACGTTCTGGTTGTGTTTTGTGGCATAATTCTGATTCAGTCCTATCCAGACACTTGATCCCTACAGAGAAAATATGGCTGAGGATGCATCACCATGTACCTCACAGCCTAACTTAAGCAGTATCTGCCTCAAAACTCACCATTTCTGGTGCCTAGAACTAGTAAGAGCTGCACACAGCTTTATGTTCTGAATGGCCCCAGGTTCCTACTTGGCCCAACTTACCCTACACATGAACTGCAGACAAAAAAAACTAGGGACTGAGTTTCATGACATCTCTCAAAGGCAGGCGAGCTTTTACAGGGGTCTGCATGAGACTGACTGCAAGCTGGCAGTGGAAAACATGCATAAAAACCCATACAACTGGGCTAAGAGAAGGCTAGAGCTCCCTAGGACCCAGCAATGCACAGAAAGAGCATCTCAAGCTAGCCCACACTCTGGCAAGGCTCCTGTCACACCTTCTTAACAAATGTGGACTCCTTCCTCCATCATCTTTAAAAATGTTTCTTTGACATTTTAGAAATGCTGAACCTAGCCCCTAACTCTCTAAACATAGACCAAAAGAGTAACTATATTCCTTTCTTACTAAAAAAAAAAAAAAAAACAAAATTCCTTTTTTTAAAAAAAAAAAAATCTGATTTATAAAACTGCTTGTTTCTTGCTAAAACTGCTCACACAGAAGCACAGAAGGGACCCTGCAGTTACTAAGTAATCTTAAATTCAGCAAATGTGTGAAATTCTGCAAGTGTAACTTCAAAGCAAAGTCTATCAAAAGAGGAAACACTAACAGAAGAACAGGTGTATGGTTACATAGAGCGTAACAAAAAGTATCTCACCAGGCATGGATCAGCTCTACATGGCTTGGGTTTTAGCTCGTTTTGTTCTCAGTTTTAATACCTTGCGTTTAAACCAACCCGAAAAAAAAAATCAAAATAGAAGTTTTTCTCTGCATAAGATGTTAACATATTGGATATCATCTTAGCAGTTTTATTCCATGATAAAAGAACATTAAATACAAGATGGAAAGAAGCAAGCTGTTGAATTTAAGTGCCTGCCCTGCATCTGTGTGGAACCAAAAACAGACCCAGAACACACTGAGGTGAAGATTTCAAATTGCCTGTGCCAAGCCAGGTGTTGCACAGAAGTGTTGGTTAACTAAAGGGAAACACCTGGAAACATGGTGCAGCCCTGACTTCCCGCTCATCTTTTAAGTACCCATCAGCAGCACAAGTTTTTCCACCCCCCATCAAAGTCACAGGCATTTTTTGTTCACCTCAGCCACACTGAAAAGTCAAACAGGGCCATTGCTTTTCACATCAAACAAGCTTAGCTCTTTAGAAGACATACTTCTGCAGACATGCTGCAACAGTGTCCGGGGAGGCCAAAGCTCCTCTGTCATTCCTGCCAGTCCTCCATGGCCCACGGGGGCATCTTGGAGCAGTACTCGAAGCCGGCTCCCTTGTAGCGCAGGGCGTGCAGGTACATCACCAGCTCCCTCGGAGAGGGGTCCTGCCTGGTTATCTGGCACTCCAGGCACAGAGGGTCCTTCTCTTCCACACCTTCCTCTTCCACTGACCCACCCAAGCCCTCACATGAGCTAGTTTGTTTATTGCTTTCAAGGGTTCCCAGCCTGGTAGCGCAGCTCTGGAGACCAGCAGGGATTTCACCTCTCGCTGGATCCTTAGCATCCTCAGCAGGGCAGGAGTTTCCGTTCACAGGGTCAACGGATTCCCTGTAGTCACCTGAATTACCACACTCTCTATTGTCTGTGCTGGGGTCCCAGTCCTCCTCCGAAATATCCAGGACATCCAGGCTCTGCTTGGAACGGTGCTCCTCTACTAGCGCTTCCAAGAGCTCGTCATCAGTTTTATCAATCTTGCCACCTTTGCCCCTCTCAGGACCCCATGCTTTCATATTATATATAGGGTCATTGACAATAGGATACCCCAAGTACTGCAGATGCACCCGGATCTGGTGTGTGCGGCCCGTGTATGGAAGACACCTGACCACGCTGGTCTCGCCATTGTAACTGAGCCTCTGGAAGATGGTTTTGCAGGACTTCCCTTTGGGGTCTACACGACACACTCCCACTTTATAGGAAACCACCAGAACAGGCTCTTCACAGACCACTTCGTCTTCTGGAAACTTCCCCACCACACGGCAGACGTACTCTTTTTCCAGCTATGGGGAGAGAAGAAGAATAGATGTTAAAAGCAAACAAACAAGCTCCTTAGAAAGCAGAAACTCAGCTCTGCCTCAGTTACATCCTATCTCATGCTAGAGAGTTGTCTCTTTCTTCACTGAGACACATATGTAGGCAAGCTATTCCCAGAGATCTATTAGAGCTGAACAGAAGGGAGGAAAAATAGCTGTTTAAGCATTTCTCCCTCCACATTTTTTATTTGTTCCCCAACCAAACAGAATTTGGAAACATAAGGGTCTGACCTGTTTTGTCACTTTCAACTCAAGATTCATCTCCATCAGTCTTATTGTCATCTTTGTTTCATTACCTTGAAATGGAGCCTAGAGGACAGTTCCCAACAGTTACAGTTCTTTTCAATTAAGAACAACTGCAAAGTGAGAGGATAGGGAGAAGCACTGCACTCCTAAATCTTTTAAAAATTGAAAAAAGTGATTGACGCTTCTGATAATAAGTAAAACTAATCTCCAACTGCTATAGCATAATCCCTTTAGGAAGGGAGCCACATTCAGTTCAGCAGTACCAAAATAAAGCAAGTTTTTGCCTAGTCTTTCCATCCTGAGGCCTCTCACACCTTGTGCAACAAGAACATGAAGATGACCAGAGGCTGTTCTTGCTGAACAGTTGGTCTTGCTGAGATTAAGGATTTAACTGACCTTTGACCAAACCTGTTTCAAGAAGCTGTCATGAAAGAGACCCCAGGAGCCTTCGGTTCTCACCTGTCTCTGCCGAACTTGCTCATCAATCCTCTTGGATACCTCTGCGGTCTTGGCAAACATGAGCACTCCGGAGGTCATGCGATCCAGCCGGTGAATTGTATGCAGCTCTTTCAGGTTATGCTCTTTGCCCAGGATGAAGATGACGGTATTGTGACGAAACCTGCCGCACGGATGCACTGGTAGGGAGGATGGTTTGTCAACAACCACGACCTCATCATTCTCCACCAAAATTTGGATGGGCTGGGCAGTCACTGGAGGCTCATGGCGATGCACTGTATTCCTGATCAAGTCATTATTCTGAGAGGAAAAGAAGGAAAGAGACAAGTTGGACTAGATCATCTCTAGAAATCCCTTCCAACCTCAACCATTCTGTGATTAGAGGGAATCTGGTCAACCTAACCACCATGCTTTGGTACATGCAATGGGCATTTGATATGATGGAGCAAACAGAAGACAGAACAGCCTAGAAACAATGATTTAAACCAGGCCGATCATTGCACTGGAAGCTTGCCTCAAGGGACAACCCTGTGACAGACATGTCCTCCAGGGGCCGAGTAAGAAACCACGGGGGGCTCCAGCTCAATAGTGCAATAGGGCTG
>NW_010582130.1:37158-49073 GCF_000705375.1 Tinamus guttatus
TTCCCAAATCCCGGAGGAACTGGGATCCCGGCGCGCGCTGCGATTCAAGCGGCCGAGAATAAAACACGCTCTCGCAAGGCGGTTTTGGTAAATCGGTTATGTCTTTTTTCGTCAAGCATTAGGTGAAGCAGTCAGTATTTTAAAGATTTTTTTTGAAGTTTTAAGTATTTCAGTCTGGTTTGGAAATTCTCTGCAAAGAGCTGTTGCTAGTAATTTATCAGAAGAGGATTTCTGGACTTCCCCAAATCAACTCGCAGTGTAGAAGCAGGCATGGGCTTGGGACAAGCGCTCCCTCTCCATCCTTCTGCAACCAGCTCTTTAAAAGCAGGACTTGCCTTTGCCAGCATGCCGGCTGATAAACTTTCCAGAAAAGCAAACAAAAACCCCCCAAAAACAACCCCCCCCCAAAAAAAAAACCCCACACGTGCATCTAATGTCTCAAGTCCCTTTCATGAGCTTTCTGAGGTCACTCTAGATATCCATCCATCAGATTTCATCCCTGAGGCAAAGAAAAACCAAGAGTTACTATCACAGGTTTGCCTGGGGCTCGGTGACAAAAATGGACACAGATAGAGCACTTGTGAAAGTGGATTCCAGTCAGTCTGTGATCCCTATCTAACTACTTTCCTTCTGGGCCTTACCAGCCAAGCCTCTTCCTTCTCTTACAAACAGCATCTGCTAAGATTTCAGAAATCTTTCAGTAATGCCGAGAGTCAAGGAAAGCAAGGTCACAGGGATAGCCGGGAGGAGACGCATTCCTCGAGGGAGGAAGTTTTTACCGAGGCCATTGCTTTTCCTTGTCTGTGAGAGGAACGTAGATGACACCCATCAGTTGGGTTTCAACAATCTGCCCGTCGCTGGTTTTGTCGTACTGCATCAGGACTTGGTTTGCACCCTCAGGACCAACAGGCAGTATTAGACGGCCCCCCGGCTTCAATTCATTCAGCAACTGCCAAATAGAGAAATCAGCAGAGTCACAACAAAATCACCTTCCTGCCCCGCAAAACAGAGGCAACAGAAGTAAGATGAGCTGGAAGTTTTTAAGGTCACAACACCTTCCAAGGCACAAGGTTGACAGCTCCACATAAAAAGCTGGCACACAGACAGAAAAAGGAGATTCCTGTGGCTCCCTAATTATCAGTTTTAACTGCAACCACTGATAAAGGCAGCCAATGACAACAGCCATCTGGCACAATTATTCTCACCTCCTTTGGTACAGTCGCTGCCGCTGCTCCAACATGAATGGCATCATAAGGAGCCTCTTCAGGGTATCCCTGCCGGCCATCTCCAACTACGAGTGGGGAAAAAGCAGGCAGGATCAGCCCTGTTCTGATACACCCACACACAGTATAACCCCCTGAAGAGGATTCTCTTCCTGCATTGACAGTCACTACACACTTCACTCCACAATAAGATATTTAGCAAGATTACCCTTAAGATTAAACAGGTCTTGCTCATTTTACAGCATTCTTGACCAGTACTCAGCCAGAGGTTTAATATTAAACAGGTCTTGCTCATTTTACAGCATTCTTGACCAGTACTGAGCCAGAGGTTTCTGGCAACGTTGTGGTGGGCAGCTCAGACCTAACACACAGAACTACCACTTTCAGCAGCAGAGTTGTGCAGACAGCCACAGCTAATGATTCTTTACAGAAGGGAAGACACATGCTCACCCACAAGTTTTACACGGCCAGAGCTAAGCAAAGTTGGATCATCTTCTTGGACGTTTCTGATGGATTCATGTACCAGCTCTTTAATGTGTTCAACACCCACAGCTTTCCCTGTTGGGCCCATCTGAAAACAAGAAAGAGCAGACAAACATTATCCTATATGTACAGGAACACATTTTATAGGGCAACCTACCATAAGTATTGGAGAATTCAGGAAGAAACAAGTTTCCGACCAAGATGCAAATCCTGTGTTACCTAGGCTTTAAGGTCGAGTAGCCCAAGCTACTTATGGAATACACACGCATTTCCTATGGGGATTCCTAGTAATCTTTTATTTCCAAAGCAATAATTTAGTAAAGCTTATAGCTTCCTTGGCAGGACCAGTTCTTGATTAAGCAAGCAGCCTCCTAAGAAGGATAACTCAATCTGCTTAATAAGACATTACAAAAATACACAGAGAAGTTTAGAGAACAGACTACAACTACTTTAGAAACAAAACAGGAAATTCAACCTACAAACTCACACAGTAGATTAACAGACTCTTCTCAATCTACACTTTGTTAATATACATCCCTCGACAGATACAACAGACATTTAGATGCCAAAATGACTTTGTTTTTACTGCATACTGGTCAGAGAAGAGAAGAGCTAACCACACACGCAAAAAAAAGGAAGAAGTTTTAAAAAGGGGAGTGTGGGGAGAATTAACAGCATGATCAAGCTACCTATCCTGACCTACACTACTAATTAGTAGGGGTACTCTGTGCTCAACTTACCATCCTGGCAAAGCAAGCTGTAAGATATCCACTTCCAGATCCAACATCCAGTGCCTTACCACCTTCCACGAGCTGGTCCTTCAACAGCTCCAGTGCATGGGCATGCTGCATGGACCAGAGTGACAAGCAAGTGTGTAACATTGCAGGGTATGTGAGAAAGAAATAGCTTTGTGTAAATGCAATTTACACCGTTATTCCTCCCCAGACTGTTAGTTACTCAGATGCTTAGAACACTAAGCATTATCTGCTCAGATTTATATACAGCAGGTCTGCATTTTGTCTGACAATTCAGAGCCTGAGTGCTCAATCAGAAACATCTGTTGCAGAAGAGCATTTGGGAAGCATTTCAGTAATTGAATAGGAAATAGAAGAAAGGTCTTGCACAAAAACACAACAATGTTAATGGTTAACCAGTAACACAGAATGTTGTCTGAGCAAAAAAAAAAAAAAATTAAAATCCCTCACATATACAGTACCTAAAGAAATAAGCACAATAATCATGCACAGGCCACCTGTTTTGCCTTCATACTGTAATATTCAAGTTAAAAAATATATATATATATATGACAACAATTTTCTCCATTTCCATTACAAGTGGAAAGAGCCATCTCACCATATGTGGTGCACTGATTGTAGCCTTGTATCCTAAAAGGAAACAAGTGACAAAGTTAAATGCTGGTAAGAAATGAAGGTGACAATATCCAACTAATTATCATCATCACCACCAATGTGAAAAGCATCTTATTCTGTTCCCCAGACCTCTAAAAAAGTATCGGAAGACTCTTTGACCTCACTAATCCACTTCCCTGACCTAGAATTTGCCCCCATCAGATTGCTAATGGGAGCAGGGCAGCTGATTCTTGCTATCTCCAGGGCCCTCCTGGCTCATTCACCAAAATGCTCTTCAGCTGTCTGTCATAGCCTACATTTTGTTTCTGCTCCATAAGCATAATTCATAGCAAGCAGTGAAGATTTTGAATATGGAAATGCTGTCTAGTGGTAAGAATCCAGTGCAAGGTTCAGCCCTTAGCAGGCAGGTGCATGTTCAGTTCCTCCAGTGAAGTAGATCACAAGTTGATCCAAGGCAGTTGCACTGCTAAAACAGGAAGGGACATTCATCTATTTGACTCATGTTAAAACATAGCCACTATTTTAAGGAGAGAAAATGTAGCAACTCAGTCCTGACAATCCATCTCAGGCCCCCATATTACTGGGACTAGCACAGTCAATGCAAACACCTTAAAAGTGAATATGTCCTGCCTTAAGTTACTCACCAATAGACTGAGGAGAATCCATGTATGGGAAATACTTGATGTAGTGACCTCTGTCAGTAGCCAGCAATACATCAAAAACCTGCTGGGATTTAATTATGCCTTTTTCTGTGGCAGAGAGAGAAAGAAAGAGAAGGCAAAGCCATGAGGATTATAGCATGAAGAGATCTAGAAGGGCACACAGTTCAGGGAACTGGCAGTAAAACTTAGAGTCCCTAAATAAGTGATTCGAAAACAGACAAAAAAGAGAAACCCAGAAAACTGCAAATAAAACAGTGTGTTTTTCAATTTATGGTTAACAGAATCAAATCATGTGATAATCTCAACCATTAGCACAGTCTCCTGCAGAGGAAGGTTAGTTGCAACCACAATATTTCTGCAACTGTCCAACGCAATGAACAGTAACTAGAGAGTCTCACTTTCACTCCTGAGCATGGAAGCTTCAGTCCAGGTTTAAAGAACACTTTGGATAAAGGAACTGAAGTTAAGATCAATGACTACAGAAATATTCATCGTTCCTTTATTTCTCAGATTTGAGGGAACTCTTGCAGGGGGAAAACCACCATGACTTCAGCAGCAGAGGAAATTTAAAGCTACTTTGAAGTATGCTCCAGACTGCTGTTCAGAACATTACAGTAGCACCAAGCACTGCTTCAGTCTCAAGACATCTACACAGAGGTGACACAGACTGCAGAGAAACTCAGGAGGCTGACAATGATGTTCTGCAGCATTTTAAAGAGTTGTCATTCGTTTATCATTTCAGGGGGAGTGGAAGGAAGGCCATGGTTAGTCTTCCCTGCTATTTCTGGCATAACATCTTGTTTCCAACTATAAATAGAATAAGTTCAAACTGGGACAAGCACTGACATTCATGTGATACCAGCTCAGATGCTTCAGAGGAGCAGCATTATAATCCGCCACCGTGTGACATTAAATACCCTTATAAATACCAAGAAAGTATCAGCAGCTTTAAATATTGCCCTGAACAGAGCCTCAGGCTGCTACTCACTGTACAGGTTGTTGACTAGCTCAGGGTGCGTCTTCCCACTTGAAGTCCAAGCCATCGTTCTCGCAAAAAGCAGTCCCATGAGCGCAAAGATGGCCCAGTGCAGCAGACAACTCATCCCACACACGTGGCCTTCCAGGCCCGGCCTGTCTATTACAGAGAGGCACTACAAAAATAAATACAGAAAATAGATAAGCTGTGGCTTGATAGACACCCCAAAGCCTCACCTTTCCTCAGTAGTCACTTGAGTTCGGAGCTGTTGCGCTATCCAAAACACCAGCGTTCACCACGCTAGAAGGGACACCTTATCAGCCCCGGGGATTCGGCACTTTCATCTTAATTACACGCAGGGATCGGAGGTGATTACCAGCCAGCCGCAGCTCTCCACGTTCAAGGCAGCTACTTCGTGGCCAGCCGGAGCCCCCTGAAAACCTCCCAGGAGGGCCGAAGGGACACGGCCCCAGGCCAACGCAAGTCCCAGGCAGGGAGACCGGCCACCGTGAGCGAGATCCCGCCGATCTCCTCCCCGAAGCAGCCACCAACCCCTCCGGGAAGGGCGGGTAGGGGCCCCGCGCGCCCCCAGCCCTCACCTGCGCCGCCACCCCCCCCCAGCCCCCCCCCCCCCCCCCGGGGAGCCGTTATTACGGGTAGCGGCTGCACAGCAACACTTCCGCCCTTTTCCAAGATGGTGCCTGACGGAATCAAGAGCGCTCCTGCCCAGTCCTGTGTGCCCGCCCCCAGTGGGCGGAGCGGCTAATAGGCAGCTTCGCCGTTGCCGGTGGAGCGCGACAATTGGTCGCGCCTGGACGTCAATCAGCTCGCGGCGAGAGCCTGTGGTGAGGGCGGTTTCCTGTGTTGACAGCGCGGGTTGAAGGTCCGAGCTGGGTGGCCGTGGAGGAAGGTCCGGGTCCGCGTATTCGTGGAGGAGGGTCCCGATCCAGGCAGGCGAGAGAGGACGCCGCGGTAGGGCCCGAAGGGCCCCTTAGGAAGCCTGGAGGGCCAAGGGCGGGGAAGGCGCGTCCTCCCCTCGGGCCTGGGGGCACTGACGGTTTCTCTCCTTGCCCTCAGGGCTCTGCCATGAGAATGATCGAGAGCGTCGAGCCTGTGGTGGCCGCGTCCGGCGAGGACCTCTGGGCCCAAATCTGCTCGTGTCTGCCCAGCCCCGAGCACGCGGGCACTCACGACGCCTTCGCAGACTCCTTTGCCGACGCCTGCGCCGAAGCAGGAGGCCCGGGGGATGCATCGTCCGGCAGCTCTTCCCGAGCCGGCCTCAAACCCTGGGCCCCACTGAAGGACTCGCAGGTCTACTTGGCCTCTCTAGGTAGGTGTCCGGGAAGGCTCTGGTTTCCGCGCTTCCTGAGGTGCCTGCTGCAATGGTGCTTCCTCTCTGGGGACACCTTGGAGTCCATTACTGCAGGTGGGAGCAGCAGCAGTGGTTGATTCTGATCTCCAGCTGAGGCACAGAAGTGAGCTCCTTGCTCCTAAGTGAACTCCTTTATACTCCTAATTATAAAACTTATGGGTTTTACACCTCCACGTAACTGAGTCTGTGTGAGGGTAACACAAGGCAGCCACTCCCTCTACTCGCAAGACAATGCTCCATCTTTACATCCCTTTTATTTCTCCTTTTCTTTCCCTCCTGTGGAGTTATTTTGAGTTTGGGTCAGTTCACAATCTCCTTTGCAGTGTGGTTGTACTGGTTTGTGCAGAGAGTCATGCAGGCCCCAGGTAACAAGGAAAGGGATGTCAGACGTGGTCTTCTAAGCTTTTATTTCTACCAAGCTTCCATTTTGCTTCAGTTTTTGTCTTAGACTGTCATTTCAGTGAGTGCTAAGTAGAGCTCTTAATATCAGATCAAAGGTGCCACAGCAACATGACGCCAGTTGCTCCTCTTGTGGGATATCCAGTTAATAACACTATTGTACTCACTGCATTTTTTTTCCCTCTGTGTGCACATGATTTGGATTTTACACCACTATTGGGGTCGTTTATACTTCATGCCAGTTTGTATGGAAATCTGGGAACTTTAAACCTTGGAGTTCTCTACCCTTTTGTGTGTTTTCATTGAAGCTGAGTTTTTCAGGCAGAAGTTAATAGGAAGTAGTTGGGGAGAATTGACTGCCTAAGGCTTATTTCCTCAGATGTGTCCCTAATATAAATATCTGTATACAAGAAATACAGGCATGCAGATCTGAAGTTCTGCAAAAGTAATTCAATTTTAAGTATGAATTAATCTTGAAGAGTTTACTTAACCTTTTCCATTGAAAAGTTCTGAGTTTCCCTCAGAAAAACGGGGGAAAAAAAAGACCCTTTCTTTGCTTCTTTGCAGAGAGAAGACTGATGACAATTAAAGGTTGTCTCAAGAGGTGACCTCCAAGGATATGCTGCGCACTCTTTCCCAGGCTAGGAAGGAATGCTGGGACAGGTTCCTGCAGGAGAAGTTTGAGTCTGAATTTTATGTAGAGGAACATGAAGCTGATGAGAGGTAATAAGCAAATTAACAAAAAAGGACAACCACTGTGTTCATCAAGAAAACCAGCAAGAGAAAATAAAACATTTCCAACTGTAGCTGAAAAGCCAGGCTACAACAAAACAGTCTGAGTTCTATTTCAAGATGCTTCCTACACTTGGAAATGTTTTCTTTATGAGCAGTGTCCTGATTTTTAAATATGTTGCTGACAGTGTTGCAGGGAGATGTCAAGCATGAGGCTTCTGTGTGCCTGCTTGCTTCTCCAGCACACAGATGATTTTATGGTCCATCTAATGTGTGGCAATAGAAGTGTCTACAAAACTGAAAGAAGTATATCTGAAGGATTCTTCTGACTTTGTTTTTAATGCTCCTGCAAGTTTTTATAGTTATTTTATGTTCAATGTCCTTGTCTTTGTTTTTTTTTTTTTTTTTTAGCACACTGGAACACCTAAAGCGGTGGCTGCAGCCTGATAAAGTGGCGATCAATACTGAAGAAGTTCAGTGCCTCATCCCTCCGGAATCACAGCTGGAGAAGCAGGAGACCAAGGAAGAATCTCCAGCAGCAGAGCAGTGAGGTGCACGCCAGTCATGCCACACAGCTGCCTCTTGTCCAAATCCTGTTGCAGTTACAGTAAAAACAAGGTGGGGTTGAGGGACAGTGCCAAGTATTGGTCAGTTAAAAAAAATCTGTGGGCCTGCAGAGCTAGTGACTGATGGTTGTTATTTGTAAGAGGGAAATGCCTGTGACACACAGTGTGTACTGAACTGAAATCCTACATTGATCTACTCCAAGCCTGTAGCAACCTAATGATTCCAGTCTCAATGTGAATTGTGTGTAAATCAGCAAGAGAAATATTGAACAAAAAAAAAAGCAGTTGTTGAGAAGCATCAGAAAATACTGTGGTCTAGAATAGAACAGATAAACTGTGGAGTTAGTTTTTCCTCCTGTTTTGTTATGATACTGGGCACATTTTTCCTTCCTGCAGAGGACACAGTGGTGCACTCAGTATCTGTGTTTGGGCTGGCTCTGAGCTGTCTGCAGTAGGGTAGGTATTTTTCATCTGTCTGAATGTGGAGTCTTAAAGGAACCTATCATTGTAATAATTGAACAGGTATTATTATTGAAGGCTACAGAAGGCTATTGAACATTCCTCTCTTTGTACCGTATCCTCTTGGAACATCCCACTTCTCGGGTCATCCAAATTCTCTGTAACAGAATAGACTGGAGGGGGAGTAATTTTGCATTGCTTGTCACTTTTTGTCCGTTGCTTTTTTCTCTTTCAGTCTCTCTAAGAAAGGGACAGATGAGATTCTGTATTCAGAAAAATGTGTTAACCAAAGGCACTACAAATAACTTGCTTTCAACACAGGCTTGCAGAGAATTATCTGACTTTAAATGTGCAGCAATGTATATTTCTTTGTCATCCTGTTTACCTCTACAGAGGGTTCCCATTATTAATCAAAAGATCTGTAATTACAAAGTGGTCTAGGACTGACTCTTTTTTTAAGCTGTGCTTTCCCTCTTAATATTGACACTAAGGATCAGTAGAGGGAAGCAACCTACGTCTTCTGGTGGGTAAAGCTCTTTAGACAGAACCTGTAGGGCTAATTCTGGTAGCTTAGGCGGACTAGACTGATATTTCATTCAATATATAACTGTTTGAAAATACATTTTTAAACTAGCTCCTTGATATATTTTCACTGATTTCTGTCTCTGTGCAGTCACAGATAGTGCTGTTGTCTCATTCACTGACTGCTCTGACTCTATGGCCGCTTCTGCCTGTGATTTTCAGCATTATGACTTGGTGCTTGTCCCCATGATCTTCTTTATCAGTGTAACTGCCTACCTCAACCTTACTATTCACAAAGTAAATTATACTCATATAGTTCTCCAAGTATATTTCTTCATTAGAGCAAATATATGCTTTGAGATTTGAGAAATATGATGAATCATCTGAATGTCAGCCATTCTGTCTTGTCGGAGGGCTTTTTTATCTTCTTTTAAATGTCCATGCTAAGTTATCTAAGATTCCTGATTTGTTGTACGTTCAAATACAGTGCTGTATATACCCTAGCCCCCACTGCGTTGTCAAGCTGTAATGAAGACACTTCTGAGTATGTACCAGAAATAGTATGTGCAGAGAGAGAAAAATGCAATTTCTTTCTTTTTTTTTTCCTGTAACCATGCTGTTTTCTAGTCAACACATTTCCCTTTGTGATTATAAGTGGATGTGAAGATGCTTTATGCTATTTTGTCTCTTCCCATTAAAATTGCCTGAGGTAAAAAAAAACTTTTCAAAATAACGCTATCAAAACACTTAGCATTTTAGAGCCACGTAACCTCTGCTGCCTTTGAAAAAGGGAGTTTAGAGAAAGCAATAGTGACTCTCTCATGTTAAAACAGCTCTGAAAACTGAAGAAAAATGGTTGGGAAGAATTGTCTCAATATGGAATACAAAACTGAGACCTTTGCATTGTCATTGATACCCTGTCAAGATATATGTAGGTCCTTCGCAAATCAGTGAGATCTCTGTTTGAAAAAAGGGGAAGGCCATCTGCTTAGATTTATCCAAAATGTCAGACTTTGTCCTTTGGGTATCTTCTTGTGCTGGAAGATCTTTTTAAACAGCTTTTAGCCTGGCTTTGGTGCCACACTGAAAGCCAAGCGAGCGTAAGACACTGTTTTGGCGAAGCTGTCCTGATGGACATGAGTGAGGAAGAAAGGCCAGTTTTGTCTGCTCCTGGCTTTCGAGTAACAAGCTCAGCATGAGACATTAAATTACCTCCTAAAGCACTGCAGAACATATATATATATATTTTCTTCAGAGAATTAAACCTTCCAAAACCTGAGTATCTAGAGATTGGCATTTAACTGTAGACTGCACTCAAAGCAAGCACTGCATGAAGTCCTACCTCTCTGGAGTCTTGCTCTGAAGGCAGATGCAAGTAACTCACTCATGTAAGTCCACCCTTGGGACGCGTAGGCTTGGGGCTGCTCTATAATTAAATTGTCCTAAGAGCGATGAGAATTCACCTACGAACCCTTAAAAACTCTGATGGGATGGCTGCATCCATGGATATGGAAAAAAGGTGTGATGCATTCAGGCTTTGTTGGGCTTGGTATGGGCTAGTACACGTGTTGGTCTGTCTTGGTGCAAGACTGCTGGATGTAGTTACTCCAGCAAAGAAATTACTTTAAGCAATTACTGTTTTTTTCCTTTTGATTTTCTTTTTCTTAGGGAAATAAAGCTGTTTAGCTTCTGTCAATCAAAAGAGCTCTTGCTGGCATAAGCAGCATTTCCACTAGGGACTTTTTGCTTGCACAGCAACACCAGCCTTTCTGCATGTGGGAATAACATACACACTGCGAGATGTGCCAGGCTAAACAAAAACAGCAGAGAGGAGCAGTTGATAACTGGGGAACAGCAGAGAAATAAAGCAAATTATCAGTAGGCATGGGCTGGTCTGCAGTGGTGCTGGCTGAAAACAGTGTGTTCAGCCTGTTACACAAAGGCAATTTCTGCTGTGAAATGCAAAAGGGCACGTTTTAGGAAAGGAAAGAAATGCACGGAAGGAGGAGAAGCGAAGGGCGATTGTTGTGCTTGACATGTGCTGATAAATATACTGGCCGTGCAATTTCCCCAGGTCTCCCATAACTATTTCCCAAGAACTGCTATGGACTAATGCGTGGAAAGGAGGCAGTTCACCGTGTACTTGCTCAGATGAAGGTAACCTGATTAGAGAGTGTGTTGGCAGCACTGCATAATAAGGCTAATAATATTCTGCCCTTCCATCCTGCTTTTTAATCAACGGACTCTCTGTGTGGAAGAAACATTAAGAAAGCCAATGTCACACCAGTCTTCAAAAACGGCAAGGAGGAGGACCCAGGCAACTACAGGGCAGTGAGCCTCACCTCCGTCCCCGGAAAAGTGATGGAACGGCTCATACTGGCCGTTGTCTCCAGGCACATGGAGGACAGAAGGTGCTCATAGTCAGCATGCTTGGCTAACCTGATAGCCTTCTGTGATGGAATGACCAGCTGGATAGATGAGGGGAGAGCAGTGGATGTCGTCTATCTTGACTTCACCAAGGCTTTTGACACCGTCCCTTACAACATCCTGGGCAAGCTCCAGAAGTGTGGGATAGATGAGTGCACAGTGAGGTGGATTAGGAACTGGCTGGATGGCAGGGCCCAGAGAGTGGTGACTGGTGGTACAGAGTCTCCTTGGAGGCCTGTAGCTAGCAGTGTCCCCGAGGGGTCAGTCCTTGGTCCAGTCCTGTTCAATTTATTCATCAATGACCTGGATGAAGGGACGGAGTGCTGCCTCAGCAAGTTTGCTGATGATACGAAACTGGGAGGAGTAGCTGATACCCCAGAGGGCTGCGCTGCCATCCAGAGGGACCTGGACACACTGGACAACTGGGCGGTAAAAAAACTCGTGCAATTCAACAAGGCCAAGTGCAAGGTCCTGCACCTGGGGAGGAATAACCCCAGACACCAGTACAGGCTGGGGATTGACCTTCTGGAGAGCAGCTCTGCAGACAAAGGACCTGGGTGTCATGGTGGACAACAAGTTGACCATGAGGCAGCAGTGTGCTCTTGTGGCCAAGAAGGCCAATGGAATCCTGGGGTGCGTTAAGAAGAGCATCTCCAGCAAGTCGAGGGAGGTGATCCTGCCCCTCTACTCAGCCCTGGTGAGGCCGCATCTGGAGTATTGTGTC
>NW_010582130.1:51946-96506 GCF_000705375.1 Tinamus guttatus
GGGACATCCTCCCTATTCCAACTTTACTTGGTTTGCTATTCTCTGAAGCTCAACTGACCTTGATCTTTATATAAATTATGTTATTTAATGACAAATGACAGTTCAGGAAAGAAAAAAAAAAGTCATAATTAGAATATGTAAAAGCATGAAAGCCAATCCATCAAGAAATGGTCTTGGGCAATAACTCACTTTGAGTCAGACAACAGCAGATTTCTAGAGCATGTTTCATTTTTATTTTTCCCATTGACTTCTACTGAACACATCTGAATAACAAACAACTGCTCTCTCATTTTTGCAACTCCAAAATGGTTTAAAAGTGCTTACCTGGGTTGCTTTTTAACTATTTTTGCCTGACGGGCAGCTGATGTCTTGGACGTACGGGCGGCTCCGGGCAGGAACAGGCGGACGCTGCTCTGCAACCTCAGCAGAGGGAGCCCCGACGTTGGTGACAAGCAGCACCTCACTGGCTTGCTTCGGCGGAGTCCTAGCAGCTTGAAGGGACGGTCCTCCCTGCCGAGAGACAATTTTAGCGTTATGGTGCATGATCAAAGGGCAACAGACAAAGGCCTGACTCTGGCTCTGGTGACGCCAACTTGAGTCTCCTAAGTCAATATATGACCTCCCATCCATGTGACAACAAAGCCTCCTATGTTTCCTCTTGCAGGACCCTACAGTTCCCCCACGCCAGGTTACAGGAGGAACTAAACCCACATGTAGGAAACGGTGCCCGTGAGCGCAGCTTACCAGCGGGAGCAGAGCGCGAGCGGCGCAGCTGAGCACTGCCAGACTCGGCATGCTTCCCTGGATTCCCCTTCCTTAAATCCCGGCCAGGAGCCCTCCTTGCTCCCAACCTCAGCCGATGGGAGCTGGTCCAGCTCAGTGAACACCCTGACACGGCACGAACGGGAAAACGCACATTAACTCCTGGCCTGGGAGAAAGCCAAGGAGAAGCAACCCTCTGCTCGGCTGTCCCTAACTTGCCCTCGCAGAGAAAATATCTTTCCTCTGATAAAAAGACCATTTTCTTGGCAAACGGCTTTGAGTTTTCCTATTTCTTCCTCCTTCCTCTGTCTGACTGTCACTTGGCAAGGCATGAGAGCAACAGCTTTGCACATGTCATATGAACTCGGGCCAGTTCATGACCTAAACACACGTGCGGGCATCTAAGTGAGCCACCAAGAGCACCCAAACACACTCTCTGCAGTTTGACAACTATCTTAAAACAGCTCAGAACTGTATTTATTTAATATATACTCTCTCTCTCTATATATATATACTGTATTTATTTAAAACATATATATATATATTCTTGCATCACTAAAGTGATTTAAAAGTACTCACCTGGGCTGCTTTGTAACTATTTTTGCTTGAGGGGTACTGAAGTCCGGGAGGTAACTTCAGTTTCCTCCGATTAAACGTTGCTTTTCGGCCCACTGGATTCCTGGCTCCAGACACAAGAGAGAATCCCCTGGCCCAAAACAGCTTTGGTGAAGCTGTTTCCTCACTGGAGCTCTCGCTGAGAGCAGCACAACAGGCAGAGCTGAGGGGAAGTAGAGGAGGGAGCGGGAAGAGCCGGGCTACAGACTCACTGAAGCAGCTCGGCAGCCCCGTGCGACCCTGGCAGGCAACACGAGATCTCTCACCGGCTGCACCCGGAGGTTCCTCCACGCCGTAAAACAGACCAGATCACACAATTCCACCCTACCTAATAGAAAGAGAGAGCTCATAAAGATGCTGCGCTGTAATGAAGCACCTTTTTTATTCCTAAGCAGCTAACACGTTCACCCTTCCTCAGCATCCTTTCTGATGCCCTCTTGTATTTTAATTGCAATATTATCTCTCTGAATTTCCACAGAAATGGCTATTTTTAGGATTCTAAGAGAAAGGGTAAGAAAATACAACGTATCTTCTCTAAATGATGTCTTAACACCACAAACTACCTGCTAACTCACTGGACACTCTAGCAATTTGATTATTTTACTATATAAACTTGATCACTCTTGAGTTATCAGAAAGCTGAGGCAACATTCTGCTGATGGATTAGCAAATTTGAATGCATTTTGAATACATAGCTTTCCCAGCAATATTGAATAAACAATCTTAAAAGCGTATTTCTACATCTTTTCCTATTTAGTGCTCTTCAGAGAAACTAATTTTTAAATCTGAATTAATTATCCCATAAGAATTTACAGATTTCTTTTTTTTTTAATTCCTGACATCTATGATAAAATCCTACCCAAAAATGAAGCTTAGTGACAGTCATTCTCACAGGGGAAAGAGAAAGCAAATAGGTGCAGCACACCCTGACTCCACCCAACTTTAACACGTTAATCAGGAGAATAAATTGGAAAGTTTCTTTAATAGCAGGCAGACTTAATGAACCATGGTCCAGAAAGCTCAGGGCTATTTAATCTTACACCACCTAGTTGCGTGAATGCGTTGCATGACCAAATAATCAGCTTTTTAAGGGAGAGATGCATCACTGACATATAAACAAACAAGATGCATTCAGAAGATGCTCTTGCATTACAGTGCAAAGAAACAGTATTGGCATTCTTAACAAAGTCTATTTTGGGCTGGGGGTTCTACTGCTGAGATTCATTCTGTCTCCAAGTAACATTTATACTTCTCAAGTTTTGTTTCTCATGTACCAAAACCATCCAACATAAAGAACGATTTGTCTGTTAGTAAGAAGGGGATTTAACAAATACTTGACATTCAAGTGCTACCACGAAGAAAGCAACGGTTCCATATTATTATTTTTCCTGAAGAAATACAACAATAGCATTCGTTTTTCCCAAGGAGCAATCAGAGGAGACCATTAAAGACCTGTTGACATAAGGAAGCTAGAAGCATGCACAAGGAAGCTTCTTTGAAAAAACAAAACAAAACAAAAAAAACCCCACCTTGTTTAATGTGTTTTCAGGGATATATGTAAAAAACTTTCCAAAAAATAAGCACAGAAAAGGAGTCATCAGCATCCCCTGTACAGAGATGGTTTCAGGTGCTCTCAGGTTTTTACAGGGATCTTTGGTCCGAGGTCTCTTTTTGTCCAGGATCAAAGTGCGTCCCAGTCCCAGGACAACTGCTTCTTTTCACATTCCCTCTGGTTCTCAAAGACCTGCATTTTCCCCGCCTGCTCCTCGCAGGCACAGCAGGGGCTCACATCTGCTTTCAGGAGATTTTTGCCATCAAGCAGTACATTCTTAGAATACACCACCACATTAGCAGAACTTACTCTTAGTCTTTTAAAATTTCCTATGCAAATTCTCCTGGATGCACGGTGCATCACCAGCGCAGAGCAGCAACCTAGAGCCCCTGTTTAATGCAGGAATCAGCTCAGTTATCTGCTCAGGGGATTCCCTTGAGCTAGGCAGGAGGTGTCCAAGTCTCTTCCCAAGAGGAGAAGCTTGTGTTAAATAGGAGGCAGGGTGGAAGTAGGAGAGCAGAGCTCACCCAGAAAGGAAACAGGTCTTTTCCACATACACAAACATGCCACATAGCTTTAACTCTTGGGAACAGCAGGGCCTTCAACAAATATAGCAGAACCTTTTCAGGCAACAGAAAAGAGAAGGAAAGGAGGCATGCAAGGTTGCAGCTCATGTCTTTATACCCCAGCTGCTTAGATGCGCTCCTGCAGAGCACAGGGCTGGCCACATGGAAATATCAGAGGCAGGGCTGGGGTTTTTTTTTTTCCTTTTTATTTATTTATTTATTTATTTATTTCCCCTTGAACTCAAAAGATCTATTGCAATGCCAGCAATGCCTTTTGCCTTTATTTCGTGCCCATCTCCGGCCCTTCATTATCCAACTGTCTTGGCTTTTGGGGTCCTTCTGTATGAGAATACACACAAAAAATGATGGAGCAATTCTGCCCAACAACCAGAGGAAAATCTACACACAGTGTAATTTTACAAGGAACCCTTTTCATGAAGTTTAAATCCTGACCCCTTTTTCTGCATACGCTGAGCTGTTCCCTCACATGAGGGAGGAAGCACACAGCTAGCAGCAAGGAGTTACCCTTGCTGAGGTGACAGCTCCAGTCTCTACACGCTCAGGGCTGCTCATCCTCTCTCATCAAGGAGACAGTACCACAGCAGACCCATCACAGAGGTGGCAAGAACATGAGAGTATTGGTACAAGGGAGAGACATCAAAAGAGCCAGGACAACCACCAGAATCCATCAGATTTATTCCCTCTCCCCCAGACACACACCCCTTTAATATTCTCTTTCAGAATCACACCACCACCTGTGAAAGTATTTGAATGTGAAAAAGATGAAGGGAGTGCACTTTCAGGGCTATCCTGGAGCACTTAACACTCATTTTTCTAAACTCTGATCAAAACCCCTTTACTTTGTGCATACAGGCACTGCAGTTCCAAAGAACAGCTCTAAAGGTACCCATGGACTCCATACCACAAAAGCTTAGTGTAGGGGAAAGGACAAAAGGGTAAAAAGGTACCAGCTAGCAAAAAAAAAAACCACAAAACCATCCTGAGACGGTTTTGGGGGGTTGGTGACTAGACTGTGGGTTGCTGATCAGTCACAAGAGCAAATTATGAAAGCTGGCCTTTTTGTGTCTGGATATGCCAATCTATGCAAACCTTGGACAGGTCTGGATTGGCTATCGGGGCACGTGAAGGACACAGGTAGTGGTATGCTTACTTGCCTGGGATAAAATAAATATAAGATTGTAACTCAGTAAAGATCCTATTGGCCATGAGCTTTTAGCCCCTGTTCCTTGACAACAGACCCACACTTAGAGGCGCACACCTTTACATGGAAAGGAAGCAAAGGCAAGGAGTTCTGATCCTGGTAGCTAAGCTTATGGCAACTAAAGTTAGAGGAGATGAGTCCATCACCTCACAGGAGGAAATCATAAATTGCAGAACCTACCCAACTGCTTGGTCTCCAGGGGAGACAGCTGGGAGAGATGTTCTCATCTTGTTAAGGCAGTTCTAACCTGCTGGGCCATTATTCTTAGGGTGCTTTTAACTCCTTTATTCTTCAGGCTGTAGGTCATGGGGTTTTGCAGGGCAGTGAAGATCCCATAGAGCATGGAAATGATCCTGTCCCGATTGGCTGAATAGCTGGAGGAAGTCCATACACATGTGCAAACACCAATGAGGAAGAACAGCTGCACCATGCAGCCAGTGAATGAAATTACCTTGTTCTCAAACAGCAAAGCCTCTATCACCTTTGGTACAGTTACAGTGGGGCATAAGATATCTAGGAGAGAGAGGTTGCAGACAAAGAAGTACATTGGGTTGTGCCAGTGAGTATCTGTGCTAATGGCAACAAGGATTGTGATGCTGCCTGCCAGGGTGGCCAAATAAATGAGCAAAAACAGCACAAAGAAGAAAACGTACCTGTGGAGCATCAGAAAGAGCTATGAAAACACATTCAGATACTGTTGACACGTTGAGCCTGTCCATCTTACCTTTCATTGTGGAAACGATTTCAAAGATGTACCTGGAACAAAGAAGTGGTAACTTTATCAAAATTGCATTAGGAATTAGGAGAATTACGAAGGGAATTATTAGCAGAAGAGGAAGGGAATAATGAGAAAGAGAGGAAGGGAATTCCTAGGGTAATAAGAGAATTGTTACCTAGAGTGAAAGAGAATTCTGAGGAAAAAAGGAATAAAATTATTAGCATGAGAGAATGAGAAGTATTATGAGCAGACAGAAGGACTTGCTAATGGGCAAGGAAGGGAATAAAAGGAGAATTATTATCTGAAGTTCAGGAGAAGTATTGGAATAATAGGAATAAGATTATTAGAGAGCAAGGAAAAGAATTCTTGGGGGAACAAAAAGATTTATTACTCGCAGTAATAAATTTATTACCTTCCCGTGCAGGTTCCCTTTCTGGACATGCAGGTGCAGCACGTGGGGGTGGGAACACAGGGGCATGCCCACCACCCGTCCGCAGTCCTCGTTTTAGGACGCAAGAGCTGCGCTGAGCGCAGGGGCAGCGGTGGCCCGCGCGGGCCTTGCCCACGGCAGCGCTCTCGGAGCGCCTGGACGGCGATGGGGAGCGCTCGGGGCGCACGGCGCACGCGTCCACGCGGCGCCGCCGCCCTCTGCGACAGCAGCCCCGTCCCGGCCGAGCGGCATCCGGCCCATGCGCCTCGGCACCCCCGGGGCATCTGTCTTCAGCAACGAGACTGCTCTGGTTTCCAGCACGTCTAGCTTCTTTATTTTACTAAACCACCACCACTGCTATGACAGTTCGAAAACAACGTGCTTACATCCCCCACATAGCTGGTTTGAAGCAGGCAGGTTCTTCTGAAGTCTTCTGGAACCAAGCTTTAAACTTCACAGTGTTAAGATACAAACCAAAATTACTCCTAGGCTACACTAACAACAAAAACAAACATATATATGAAACACTGGCATTTTACAGAGGACCTGGGAGACGACACGAAAGCCCCTAGGGCCCCCTTGCCCCTGTGCACACAGAGACCTCATGAAATCATGGGAAGCCCCACCATCTCCCTTCAGGAGTCAACGAAAACCAAAACCAGCTCGGAAACACCCAGACCACAGGCTATCCAGAACCAGAGACACAAGATGGAGCTGCCCAGCCTCCCATCTTCCAGGGCTCTGGATCCCTGCAGAGCTTCAGGAGAAGTTCTCAGAGGCATCTGCATCTCCTCCAGTTTTCCTTTGATCGCCTCCATTTACCTTCACTGCCAGCCAAATTGAAGAAGGAAAAAGGAAAACTACTCGTTGACAAATCATACAAGTGGAAACTGAGGACACAAACATACCCTACACTAAACTACTAACACAAGGAGAGAGAAATAAAATATAAACATAAAAAGAAAAAAAAAAATCTCCTAACCTCACAGCTCCATATCATGCCCTTCAGTGGGCTTCTTGTACAAGACAGCCTTTCTTGTCCAAAGGCAGGAGTAAATGTTGCTGGAGAACTTAACTGTCAACACTCTAGTTTGCCAAAACCCTTCCCAAGTCACAGCCCTCTGCAAAAGCAAGAGCAGGAAGAGCAGGAAAAAGCCCCAGGAAAAAGGATTATGTAGCCCTAAGCCAAGGGAGACACCAAGGAGCAGAAATGCCTACAAAGCCACAGCTGGGCAACTCTGACACTCTGGATTACTCTGGAAAACAGCCAGATGCCACTGCCTGTGACAGCCAAGGGCCAAAGCCTGAGGAAGGGGTGGGCCAGAAAAGAGCTCAAGCTGGAACCAAGCAGGGGGGAAAAAACAAAACAAAACAAAAAAAAACAACAATGAACACCAGCGACATCAGGAGCCAACCAAAAGAAAAAGCAGCTCCTAAACACCAAGACCACAGGCTATCCAGAGCCAGAGACAAGCTGGAGCTGCCTAGCCTCCCACTGTCCCTCTTGCTGACGGGGCCGCCTTGCTGCACCCAACATACATGCAACACTCGTATCCAAGGACCCGCTGCACTACGATCCACAGAAAATACAAAAATCATAGGGAAAAGACACCCTGGTGTCCTCTGTCACTCTACTTAACTTTTCCAGGGCTCTGGCTCACTGTGGAGCTTCGAGAGAAGTTCTCAGAGGCATCTGCATCTCCTCCCATTTTCCTTCATTGTCCCACATTGACCTTCACTGCTGGCCAAATCAAAGCAGGAAAAAAAACATGAAAATTACTCATTAACAAAAGATAGAAGTGGAAAATGAGGACACCTACATATCCTACACTAAACTAAGACAAGGAGAGGGAAATACATATATATACATATACATATATACACACACACACACACAAAGAAGAAAAATCTCCTAACCTCAGAGCTCCATGTCATGCCCTTCAGTTTTCTTCTTGTACAAGACAGCCTTGACAAGACCCAGAAAGCCTTCAACTGCACAAGCATTTGGGCTCTGTCTTCCTAGGCTCACTAGGCAGCAAAATGGGCAGTCTCCTGGTTAAGAACCCAACCATTGAGCTGATATTTGTTTCTGCAGCCCTGCAATAGCTCATGGTCCTGAGAGGGATGTTTCCCCTTGCAGCTCAAGGTTTCCAGCAGTCAAGCAGAGCAGTTCTGCAGATACCTTAGGGCTGTACATTAAGAACGATGTTTATGGCATGCGTTGGGTAGGGTAGGAGATGGTGGGAAAAGAGAAACTCTAGTCACAAACGCGCTTTCAACTTATTTTATGTTTTAAGCACTGGACATTTATTTAGTGTGTTTAGAGCCCACATGTTATTGGATAATTTTAATTTATCACATCCAAATATAATAGGCAAATATATAATACAATAAATTGCATTTGTACACATAAATACAAAATCTGAGGTAGGGCCTCAAGAATAATGACCTCTTAAATGAACACATACAGCATTATAATATGCACTACATGAGATATATATGATGCATCCTTTGTAATGTAATATATCTTCTCCACATATAGCTAATGGATAAAAAAATATAATGACCTTGTTAGGGTACAAATCTTTATCCATAGGCAGCAGTACCCCATAGAATGCCTGTAAATATATATATATTTATATATGACATTACGCAAGTAATTAAGATTTAACCCATCAGTGATGGGTCTGTAATAAAGTGCCATAGGACACAGGGCACAAATTCTCAGCTGGTGTAAATTGACACAGCTCCAGACAAAGCTGTGACAATTTATACCGGCTAAGCATCTACCTTACAAGGTACCCTACATAATATAAAGGACAGATAACAGCATGTTTTTTTGTCCATCAGTATTTTCCCAACAATGGAAGGTCCCTATAAGGCAAATGGCTACCTGAAGATGTCCTTAAAATGCTATGGGCAAATAATAATATTGCAAGCAATAAGGTCCAGCCTATTTCTCACATTTTACAGTCAACCCGTCAAGAAAACCTCCTGTCTTTGGTGATAGCCTGCCAAAATGTAGCAAAGGCAGAAACCCCAAAGCTCCAATTTTTCACCTTGCAGCCAGCATCCTGCACCCCTCCAAAGATTCAAGCTCTGACCGGTTCACCGAAACCTTACGTGCACATTTAACACCAAACTAAGAAGTGTCTCAATCATGCCAGGCACGAGCGTGGCATTAACAAACGTGGGCCAGCGCTTGCCATGGCTGCACAGCCTGCAATCCCCAACCCCTCCAAGCCTGCCTGCAGCCTTGATTGCAAGAAGTGACGTTGCAGGATGAGAAACCAACAGGAAAGCAATACCAGGCACAAATAAGTGATTGCTTCATCACAGACAGTATGAAATGTTATCTATACAACGGCACACATACTCAAAATGAAGACCATAGGTACTTAAAACACATTGAGATTCTAATACGATGGCAAGAGGCAGCCAAAGCACATGAGAGGTGGTGATCTTCGGTGCTGAGGCACGTCTACTGCGGTCAACAGAGCAGAGCGTAAGCAGAAGAACACTTTGCCTAAATGGAAACATCATATAAAGACAATGCAAGTCTTCCTCAAATTAAATATCATTTTGTTAAACTCTTCTTTTAGAAACAAGTGCTGCCGTGACTAGCTGAAACACAGATTTTTTTGAACACTGTATTAAAAATGCTGTGAAGAGTCAGAAGAATTTGAAGATGGCAAGAATTTGCATTAAGTGCAATTTTTAATGCATACAATAGTGCATCTTACTCATCCCAAAATCCAATTTCACTTCAAAGAAAAAATATGCAACAGAAGTAATTCTCACCATATTTGATCTTTTTTACTCAAGATAGATAGATCTGCAAGTACGTATGTCACAATTCTACTAATATGGCTTTTTCCTCTCCTTCTTTTAAAAAGACCTTTACTGGAATTTGATTAGATACTAAGCTTATTTCTAGAAAGTTATCAAAGTACATGCAAACTTTTCTAGAATATCGTAAATAAAGTGCGTTCCCAAGATGCAAGGTTACTTCTCATTTAAAGAAGACACTGCTGGTTAATTTAATCTCAACATACAGATTCGCCCACTCAAATATATGTTTTTAAGCCTAATAGGAAATTTTTTCCTTTTAATTTACAGTGAAAAAATTCAGTTCTTCTGTGATTTTTGTACTCATTTCTCTCTTGCTCCAAATGCCTTTGCAAGCCCCATTTTAGATGTTAAAGCTGAAGATAAAAATCAACTAAAAATTAAAACCATCATCCATTTTCAGAGTTTCAAATTCAAACCAAATCTTGTGCTAGTGACTTCTACAGACACAACATCGGCATGAAATTGCAAGCAGATTAATTACAGAAATCACAGAAAGCAATTCAAGTTTTTCACATGCATTCTGTTCTCATTATCCAAGCCAAAGGAAAGATATAACTTAGCAGTGGTCCTCCAAATAATATCCCTTTTGTACTTAAAGTAGGCAGTAGTTGACATGTGCTTACACCAAGGCAATTTTACTGCAAATATTTGATCCCAATTCAAATACATGTCTTGACATAACCAATTAGGAAGGGAAAGGATTGAGAATTATTAAGCAATTAAGGGTTTTCTTTGCTGGTTTGCTTTTTGAGAACAAACTCTATGGACATTTGCGTTTTTGGGGGTTTTTTTTGTTTTTTTTTTTTTCTTTGTTTTTCTTTTTGCTTTAATCACAATAGTAATTAAGTGAAACTGGACTGCTTTCCAAAAAACAAACCAAGACTTGAGATAATAGTGGTGGAGAGACCCCTAAAGCTGTTTATCCTGACAAAATACACAAATCCCACTAGATGGTGCTCCCTGATTCAGGTTCCTTTCTCGACCTCTGCAGATAGAAAGGCCGCCTGGAATTCATTTCCCTGGGCAACACAGTCCCCTCGCCCTCGCTGGGACACGGACGTCAACCTTCAGCTTGTCTGTATCCAACCTCAGGACATCAAACAACGCGCGGTGCCTCCAGCCTGCCATGCCTGGAGAGCCAAAATCCGCAAGAAGGGAGAACAGCGGCTGAAACCAGCGGGTGCAGCAGGAAGGAGGGTCCCAGTCCTGCTCCCGCTGGGAGCCGGCGGAGGAGCGGAGCACCAGGCCGGGCAGCAGCGCCAACGCGGCCGAGTCCATCCTGGCTTCGGCCAGGGCCCCTCGCTCATCCTGCCTGGGATTAAACATCTCCAGCAGTGCCTGTGGCTGGCAGCACAGAGTGCCCCGTGGAAGAGGAAGTTCAGCAAAATGATTAATATATTTAATATACATACATATACACACACATAGAGAAAGGAAGGTAATAATCTGTGGAAGTGTTACATTAAGGGTTTTTTTTTTTTTCCTCTCTTTGACAGGATGAAAACACATCTACTGATCTACAGACACACATGAACTGAAGAGTTACCTGAGACCCTGTAATATGCAGACAGACAGATAAAAGAACGGGGTAGAAACAGTCCCCTGAAAGGAAAGAACATTTATTGGCTACTACTAGAGTGACAGGGGGGAAGGGGAAAATCAAGCTAAACTACCATAAGTTCACCATCTCTACACAGATCAATAAGATACTTAGAGGGGCATAGAACATCACTAGTACACACTACGTGAACACGGATCACTTTTAAAAATATCATATATGTATGTATAGGATATAACAAGATAATAAAAGGTTACATTTTTGCCAATTATTGATGATATATTTTTCTCCTTCATTCTAGTGCATTTACAATAAATTGGGCTAATTTTCTATTCAGTTAAATAAACTTATTCTTAAAAGTTCTATTTTTACCCTGCCCAATAGGTAATAAAACTATTTAAGTCTAACACTTGAATTGCCACACATATATCTGAATGGTAATGATTTAAAAAGTCCTATTGCAATGTGATGGTCATTTACCAAGTCATCCTCTTCCCCAGCCTTCGCATTTTGTACATCCAATGATGCATCCACATGGATGATTACATTGGTTAATTGTCGGGCTTTTTTTTTTTTTTTTTTCTTTAATGAAAATGCTTTAAATGTAAAAAGAAAAGCTAAACTATGTTCATTCTAGAGAGAATACTGCTTAGTAGAATTTGTGTGCTATATATAATATATGGACAACCAGGGTTCTGTTATTTCCCTACTGGTTGAAAGAGAAGAATACATCTAAATGTTATAGAAAGATGTTTACAGGAGAATGGCTGGGGAGTCACAAAGTTGAACAGCACGTCTAGCTTCTAATACGTGGTGTCAGGTGGTAACTAGACTACACTTACCACTGTAAGAATACAAAATTAGGCACAAATTATATGATGGCTTCTTGAGGAGATACTGTAACAAAAGCAGAGAAACAAGGAAAACTATATTAAACTGTGCTTACACTTAATGCATAAGTAGTTTGCCAATGGGGCAAAGTTTTAGATGCTTGGTATAACCGAGGCATTTTTAATTGAAAAATCAAATATCAGATTAATAGAGGCAGATGAAAGTACTTAAAAGTGTGATGCCCATCTAGTCTGGCACTATTTCAAAACCATTTCCAGACACAGCTTGGTTCCCATCTCAAAAGGTTATTTTGAGATTTGCTTCCATTTCTCTACTGAAAAAGAGCCCGTAGGTATTACATTTCTGTTCCAAGTGCACATGCTATGTCCAAAGGTGAGGCTGGAAGGTGCTTTCCTTGTTTAGGCAACCAGTCCTCAAGCTCGGTATAATCTGTGCTCAACCAAACAAGCCGCCAGGGCCTGGGAACCAAGTCCTGCCTTCCTGGGTGTTGAGAGAGCCCCCGTGCTCAGGATTCACAGCAGAGCTGCAGAGCCCCCCGCTTGGCCTGGACCCCCCCAACACTTTCCTCACTTACACCCTATTCAAGGGCGGAACTTCACTTTTTTTATACTGGCAACATAACCCTAGCCCCACCATAGCCCTCTGGTACAAGGAGGCTTGTGTAAAATTGGTCAAATTTTGCTTGCCCCTTTAAACAAGCAAAAAATTTCAAGGGAATTTATTTGCTTGTTTTTACACCAGCTGACCAAAACTGGGATGTACCTTCTTCTGCAACAGGCTCTTGCTGTTTCTCAGGAATATGTCATGGGCATCACTTACCCCTGAAAGTGGTCTAGCTAGTTCTTGATTACAGCATGCAATGGCAAGTTTTACTTTCTAAGCAACCACTTTCAGGCACTGTGAGAAAGAAAAGAAAAAATGCTGGGAAATTAATAGGGAAAAAAAAAAGTATCCAGAAAGGTTGGCAACGTTATTGCCACTGATGTGGTAATTGTTAGCATTGGGTCCCCAGTTCTATATCCTTCACTGGCAGTTTAAGTCCCAGGGAGGAGGTTCCCAGTGGATCGATCATGTTCATGTAACGTTCACCACGGTGCTTGGCCAAAAACGGACCCCAGTCGGGCTGTGGAGAGCACACCAGCTTGAGCCGCTGCAACGTGGGGGAGACAAGAGAGAGTCTCATTGGAGATCACAGTGAGGAATCACAGTGCAGAAGCAAGGTTAGGCTCTCTTGTATTCATCGATGGCAGCCCTGCAGTGCTCCACTGCTGAGTGCTTGTTTCGCACTAAATTTGCAAGATTAATAGCGGATAAGATGCCCTGATTTTCATTATACATTCTTCCCCATACCAAAGGGAAGGAACTGAGTTCCACTTCTGCTGATTGCCCACCTTGCTTTCTGCAGGACTTGTGCTCAGTGAGTTAGTCCAGTTGTCTAAGCAGTGGGTAACTGCACTAAACTGTTTGGATTGCTGTTTAGTGTATATCTCCCAAAAGTATACAATTGACCAAAGAGGCACATTGTTATGAATGAAAAAGCATTTTAACTTGGATACAATAAAATGCTTCACTTCCACAGGAAGAAGAAAAAAAGAGAAGGTTAACCTGGCAAACAACAAAAATCATCTAATATTTCCACTGATTTCTTTGTTAAATATATAAACTTGACTGAAACATTTGTAGATAAAAAGGAAAGAAAGCATATTTCTGGCTGCTTGAGAGGGAACATTTATACTTTTATTACCTAAAAAATTGAATCAGGCCTCTATATCAGTTATTTTAATCTCTGCTTAATTGCCGGTTTGCAATCAACCATAATAAACTTATGCAGCAGACTCAGTGGTCTGGAAATACTGGGCTATAACCAAAATATCTTCAGCAAAACCCCCTTTGGAATAGATCCAACCTTTGGGCATTTCTTTGGGTGCACTGCCAGAGGAACGGTAGCAAGTTCATCCTATTTTTTGAGGCAATAGACATCCTAATTCCACCTAGATAAATTAGAATTGCTGCTTTGCAAACAAAGAAACAGAAGGCCAACTCTAATAGGACTTATTTCTAAGCAGGGCCCATGGTCTAGGCATCACCTGAAAATTAAGAGATGAAGAGCAAGTGAGTCTAATTTCTTATTAGCTTGTTTCCATCAGGAGCAGTTATCTCTACTGACCTGTGCACTCCAACACGCTCTGTGCAAGGACTGAATGGTCCTTTAGACAAGTGGCCTCGTTGCCTGGGGCCAATGTCCTACCACTTAATGTTAACTCCTTTGCTCTATATGAAACAGAGAAGTGTGGCCTTTTCCTTTAGGCACAGGCAGTGTGACACACCAAGAGACAAAAAAAAAAAAAAAAAAAAAAAAAAAAAAAAAAAAAAAAGCATTTTAAAGCCCAGTTTGTTTAAGAAAAACAAAGACTTGAGGAGGGGAGAAAGCAAAGACCGTCAGCTAAGTTTTACAACCTTGAGAATGAGGCCTTTCTGTATTTCTCACTGTTGAACTTTATGAAGCGGCAAAACTTTCTGGAAGCCACTGAGGGCATCTCAGATACCTGATGGTCTGGCTTCTTGCAATCAGCTAACTCAGCTTGCACAGCTCACCAGGCTTGTTAACGTGTGGTATGCACAAACATTTGAGACTTCTGCATGCTGCTTTTGCAAAAGGGGCCAATAGAGCTAGAAAAATGCACTTTCTAGCAGTGACACCATTCCAGGGCTTATGAGATCTGCAGCTCCTCCTTGTTTTCATAAAAACATTCACTTAATTTAGGAGCATTTTGTTGAGAAGCAGGGAACAGAAGGGCTGTGTTTCAAATTACTCAGGTATATCTTTGCAACATAAAAACAATTTAACCAGAAAGTAGTCCTAGCACCATTAGCCATTCAATATTATAAAAATCGATGTAAAAGAGCCTCCTGTGACCATACTTTTAAGCAGAAAAGACAGAAAAATTACCTCAATAAATTTGCCAGGGGCTAGATGCATTTTTATTACAAACATTATTGGGATCCAAATAACTGAGCAGGCCAGCATCAACCACCCAAGGACCATGGACCAGGCTGGATAGTGGTAAGCTCCGTAAGTCATTGGTTCCCATTGGTAAAAGCTGAAGCAGAGAATGAACTGGAAACAAAGAAGGAAAAGTTATGCTGCAACAAACAATACAAGCCTGCTGTGTAACTAGTGGTAAGTATCCACAGGTTTGGTGCATATATAAGAAAAATAAAAGGATGAACATTGAGGCAGAATGCTCACACAACTGTAATAAACGGGTCAGAGTCAGAATCTACTGAGTTTCATGTAAAACTTGCAAAACCCCACCAAAATCACCGTATTTATGCCAGAGGAATTGAAATCAAAATCTCGCCCCTAGAGTAGTATGCTTTATTACACGGTGTATTGGCAGCTTGTGTGATCATAATGTGATCATAACTTATTCCATTTGACTTGCCATATAAATAGCAATATATCTGCTTACATTTGTGCATAATTCAGTAACTTTTGGGAAATGCCTATGCTCGCAATAATTGCCTGTGGAAGATGAATAGCAATATAGCTGGGTGAAAGCACATACAAAAATAAACAGCTTTATTTCCAGAGATGTGAAATAATTGAAAGCCTAATATTAGATTATTCAAAGGTAACAAATACTAGCTTTGCAGGGACAATAATACAAAAAAAACCAAAACAAAACAAAAAGAAAAAAAAAACTTGGTTTTTCTTTGTCTATTTCCACTGTGTAAAAACTGAATTATGACTGATCACAACATCAAATGGTTTCTCACTATAAGCTGATGTTTTGAGGGAGCAGCAACAGAACGTGCAGATTGGAGATGACCTGGTTTGCTTTCCATAAGAGACCAAAATTTCCTATTCCCTAGCCCTGATTACTGTTAGTAGCAAGTCTGATCAGTAGAGAAATTAAGCTGTTTGCAAAAAAGCGTTTTAATTCCATGAAGTGTATCAGTGGTTCTATGACAGGACCTCAAAAATAGCCCTCAAGATAAAATACATGGGCCTGTTTATACATCATGCTACTATTGTTTGAACTGGACTACTTTTAACTTTTCAAAAATGGATTTATCAACCATAGCTACATATTGTCATAACCAAACAATAGTTACCACTAGCTAAACAGGAGAGGTTTATCTGCTTTGAAATGCAGTTAAATACTACATTTCAATCAAGGCATTTGGTAAAGAACATCTGTTAAGGCAGGTAAGCTATCTTCATTATGCCTTTTTTTTTTTTTTAGAAATTCCCTTTATCTTAGACAATTTCTTCTCATTGAAACTGAAGATTTTGTTGAGTTAACCAAAACAAGCTATTTCCTCCACACATATACTGCTATCTGCAAAACAAACAAACAAAAAAACCCTCTTCAATTTTCAGGGAACAAAAAGAAGCCTAATTTATGAAATAACAACAGCTGAAAGGAGTTTACCAATCATCTTCATCTGGGAAGCTGCATTTATTTTTTTCAGAAATTAAATTCAAAAAAGCTTTACCAAAGTTATCTACTAAGGATCAGTAGAAATGTGAGCTTGTCCAGGTGTAAGCAGAAATGATACTTCCCTAGAAGCAGAAACTGAAAATGACTACAGACAGCTTCTTCACCTACCTGGGCAATATTATCATTGCTTCAAAATGTGTGACTTTTCAGAAATTCTAGTAGCCATTCTTCCCGATAGAAACACTACTGTGAACTATTTAGTATTACTGTAAAATAATAAGCTGTTAAATCCCAAAATACATCCCGATAATTTTGCCACCTCCAACGTTCAGCCCTAGAGCAGATTCCCTTCAACACACAGCCCTGGCTGAGGAAGGCCCATTCGTCCTGTCCTGACTCTGCTATTCAGTTTACTGGGATAAACGATTTGATTTTTATGTGAAAACATGACAACAGCACCCAGTAAAATTTAGGTTAAATTACCAAGGAAACTTGGTGTTTCAAAGTCAGATGCTCAACCTAGATATAGCAGTAGCATTTTGACCTGTGCACATGTGCATTCAACAACTGCAAGACAGAGAGCACTCGATTTTTTAAATGAAATGGTGAACTAAATTAGAAGCATAACACGAAAGTACTCCAGGTAGGAGGGAGAAAAAAAAAAAAAAACAGTTTCTAAAAGTATTAATTTTGCTTATCTTTTTGTAAACATGATGAATGTGCAGGGAAGTCCTGTTTCCCCATTAACCTCGACAGAAAAAAATCCTTGCTTCTCTCCCGCAAAGCCCGTTTCCTTGGTAAAATTCATCCACCGTGGGCCACATCACGACAGAAAAGGGCTGTCCTGAGCGGTGCAGAGCCTCCAGGCCCTGCCAGCCCAAAACTGGAAACCAAAGTTACTTTTTCTTCTTTTTTTCCTTAAAAAGCAGAAGTTGACATAGCCATTTCAACCTTTGCAATAACATCTTCATCTTTCTAACTAAAGCTTTGTCACTCACATTTCCATTCAAGCCTTTCCAGAGCATTAAAGCATGTCTCTCTTGGGCTGAGCTACAGAAAAACATTTCACTGAATGCAAGAACGGACAGAAGAATCATACAATTCTCCCTCTCTTTCTCTTACATACACATATCAAACACACATATATACAACAGTTAAAACATACTGGTATGCAGCAGGATACTGTACCAGCATTTTGTACAGGCAGGGGACAAATACCTTTGGAAACACACCATCCCTCTCTGCCAAAATCCCACTACTTAAGCTCTATTTTACCTACCCTACACATGCAGGGACACATGCACATGTATGTGTACGCCTAGGCATCTAGTTGATCAACAACCAAGATCTAATGATTACTGTTTGGAAGCATCATGATTCCCTGAGAAACAATTTTGATTATGTTAACAAGAGCAAAAACACCTTAGAAGGTGACATTTGGAAATTTTCTGCTTACTGTTAAAATAGTGGGGGTCACAAATGCCCAACAGACTCTCCAGAATTTGCTTGGCTGGAATCCAATCATCATTTCTATATCTTCACAAAATCTTTGCAATCCTGTAATAGCAAGCGTAAATACAGTTGGGGTGAAAGAAACCAGCCACAGTTCGTAACAAGGCTATTGAGATCTCCCTAGTGTCTAGTTATAACAACAAACTCTGACTTTCTGCTTGAAAACTTCAGTGGATGTGCTCACCACACAACAAGAAGTGAGAATATTATGGTGGAAATAATTCCAATCAAATACTTGCTTCGTAAACGTTGTAAAAGTGTAGCTGCTACATAGAGATTAAGCATTCAGTGTTTCATATTAATGTATTAATAGAATGTATTGGTTAGCTGCAATTCTGATCCTATTTGATGCTTTTTGCTATAAAGATAACTTTTATTCATAAATGTAATCATATTTCTTAAAAACACAATGCATGGTCATTAAAGATTATCATCTGAATACCTATTTCAACATAGACAGCAACTGAGCTTCTCTATATCCTTTAGCATTGAAGCTGATAATGTCCTGCTATTTTTCAATTGATAGATAAGCTGTACTTTGAATTATTAGAGAGCACCTATAAAGATTTTGATTTTTATCTTATGTAGTCAGATCAAACAAAATTGATAGATGTGTTAGTGTTAATTCTTCAGGTTGTTGTATTGATTGCACCTATATAGTTACCTGAATAAATAAAAAACCCAAGATTCGAAAAAGATATTTCTGCTATTTCTTCCTTCTGTGTGAGCTCAGTGCCATGACAACATCCATGGATAATACTCAGTCCTGCATTATGTGTCACAGAAATACAACTCTTATAGAACTCTATTTTTGGAGCTCAAAGACAACATTATTTTTGCTTTAAACAAAAATATGTAGATCATGTTTGGACCTCCTAAGTGTTGAGGAGCCATACTCTGTTCACTGAATCCGGTTACCACCACCCATTGTATTTTGCATTGATCTGTAATTGCAAAAGTGAACATATTACCAAGTTCATTCATCTGGCCCTGTCTTATTAATTAACCTAGGTTCACTATTTTGACTCACTAAGAATCTGTCCCCATATCTGAGAATATCTCCAACCTGGGGCTGCCTCCTCAGCCACCATGTGGAGACAGGATGGGGCTTGACATGCTGGAGGGAACTGAGTGAGGAGGGAAGAATTTGCAAAAGAGTAATAAGCTGCTTTATGCTTATTGTCCTTAAAACCAACCACAACAGCTGCTGAACGTAAAGAAGAGATAATCCCTAGTCTTGATCCACCTAATTTTGAAGCCTTTCTGTTGATATGGAGGAGAATTTAATCTATCCACATGTCTGTCTGCTCTCAACATTGAGAAAAGATGGCCCAGCATATAAAAAAAAGCAGTAGTTCAATATTGCCTATCTTTGGGTGCATCTGTGTTACATAGTCACCTCTAAAATAAAGAAAGGCTAGGCTGGATTAAAAATGAGGCTGAGCTCAGACAGTGAGAACAGAGTAAGTCATCTTGGGCAAAAATCCCAAAGTTAAATCAGTGTCATTTACGCTTAAAAAAAAAATGTGAAAAAAGTCAAGATAATATACATCAATACATTTTAATTTCAAATAGTTTTGTGCAATATTTTACTCAAACATAAGAATCTTTGTATTTATCTATGGATCTGGCTTCATGTTACAGAATACACCACTGGGAATTAGGCTGATGATTGCATTAGTATCCAGAGCTCTAAATTATTCTTTACAAATCACGCGTCATAATCTCAACAACTGGATAATAAAAATCTAGGCCAGCATGAGGCAGCATTTGACTGGATTACGTAGCATGAGCTCTAATGAAGAACAAGGGCTTGCAAGGACACTAAGTGTGCCCCAATTTAAAAAAAATCTCAACAAACTCAGCAAGCAGAATATGTAAAAAGAACTAAAAACAGATTTATTTCCTCATAAAAGCACCTACTAGTATTATGCCAACCTGCTTGCTATGAAGAGCACAAGTATACATAGAAAAGTGTCTGCAGAATGCAAATTAAGCCATTCTCTGAGACTGAAAATATATTAGACCATTTTAAGCACTGGAGCACAAGAGCAGCCGCTTCATTTCTATTGCAACATGCAAATTGCAAATACACAATCTGCACTCCTGTGAACAAAATCCTCCTAAAAGTAGCCTTGATGCAAAAAAGTAGCTGCAGTGCATTACAGAAAGAAGAGTTGTAAGATCAAGATTTGTCTTACAATCTTTATTTTTGGTGCTGAAAGAATGAATGCTATTTAGTCTAACAAAATGTTGATTTTAGGGAATAATTTCTAATTTTTTTTAATCAATATTTGCTGGTAGTCTTTGATTTACCAATTGCTTGGTACAGACAGAACATGGGGCAGGGCGGGGAACAATATTTTCCAAGCCTAATCACATGAAAATAATGTCCTAACTAGAAATTTGTCTCATCTATTCAAATTCTTACTAACACTCTGACTATTCTTCATTATTATGTTTCTTTCAAGAATATATATATGTATATATATATATATATATAAAGGGAAAATGTATTTGCTGGAAGAAAATGAATGCAATTTTGTTCACAAGTGCAATAAAATGTTCCATAAAGGCAGGTTTGTGGCACTTCTGCCACTCAGTGTTCAAAGGAGGAATAGATCCAGTATTTTCTCCATGTAAACCTTCATGTGCATTCAAAAACGTACACAAGTGATGACTTAGTGATGCTATTGATAATGCTGACAAGGAAAGGTGACATGATGCAATGCTTTTAACCAAGCACCGTTCACACATGTGCTGAGGGAAAATATATATATATATATATATGTATGAGAAAAAAGAAAAGATAGAACCCAAACCCATGCTCTTCCTGAGTACTTCAAATCATTTCTTAAAAAGATTCACTCAATCTCAGCAAAGCTAGGAAGTCAGTACAAGCACCAGACTGACATGAAGTGCTTGGTAGGATCATAAATTCAAGCTAATTCTGTACTCTATGCACAGAACTGGATATAGATATACATATATTTTTTAAAGGTGTTAACTTCAAAGATGACAGTTCAGAAACTCTCTGAGCCGTGAAACTGTTGAAGCCTCTGAATAAGCCTCTGAAGATGGTTTGCTCTTTTCTTATACTCATCTCTAGACACTGGCTTTAAACTACAGGTAGAAAAAGGACATTAAGCTAAATAAGATAGTCTTCTGTATGCATACAGTTAGAGGAACCCTATAGTAATACAGTTTCATAACTCATCAATTTAAAAAGATGTTTCTGAATTCTTATTTCTTAGTGTTTGGGTTTTTTTTTTTTTTAATATTACCTGTTAGAGTTTCACGATAACATCTACATTGCTGTACATGAAAGTGTCCCTTTTTGAAAGTGTCCCTTTTACATGGGCTGTCTGATAACAGTATTTTTTCTTACCGTATATATAGGAAACTCCAACAAGCTCAAAGATGGCAATGATGACAAGAGAATAAGAAGCTGCATAAGTGTCCACAAGCTGTAACATGTACATTCCACCCTAAAGGAAAAAAAGGCAGAGAAAAAAAAAGCCGTTACTCAGGGCATGTACCTGCCATTTTTCTTGTGGTACCTGCATACCACAATTTCCCCAGCCCACAAATAGCACTGAGATAGGCAAAACAAACAGGAGCAAAAAGCAGAGGATATGTCTTAATCTGATAGCTAGTCTTAGTTAGTGGGAGAAATTGTTTTCTGTCTTTTCAGATCAGGGAATGAGCTGGAACCAGATCTTCCCTCATAAGTCTCTGGGGCCAGATGGGATCCACCTGAGCGGAGGGAGCTGGCAGAAGCGCTCACCGAGCCGCTCTCCATCATCTATCCGCAGTCCTGGTCAGCAGGGAGGTCCCAGATGACTGAAGATTTGCCAATCTAACCCTCATCTACAAGAAGGGTCGAATGGAGGATTGAGGAATCTACAGCCTGTCAGCCTGACGTCGGTATCGGGGAAAGTTATTGAGCAGATCATCTCGAGGACAACCACACAGCAAGGGGAACTGGAGATGCATGTGCGATTGCAGGGCCACGATCTCATTGCAATTACTGGGACACGGTGGGACAGCTCTCATGACTGGTATGTGGCCATGGATGGCTTTCCACTTTTCAGGAAGGACAGGCCAGGAAGGCGAGGTGGTGGAGCTGCACTTCACATGAGAGAACAACTGCAATGTATGGAGGTCGGCATAAGGGAGGACGAAGCACGGGTCAAGAGCCTGTGGGTGAGGATTAAAGGGAAGGCCAAACTCCACAGTTTTTTTTAGGAATATCAATGTATATCCAATTTGTACATATATGAAAAGGCACCCAGAAATGCTGTACAGTTTTATACACTATATAAACTTAAATAAATAAAACCACAGAGAATAGATATTTCATGTGCCTAGTTTGGGAATACTTGGTTAACAGCCTAATTTTCAGAAAGATTTGAGCAGCCAAATCTCTCAGAACCTGCAAAAAAAAACACAGCTTTCAAAATTGTCCATGCACATTTAATGCCATTAAAGAGGTTTAATCTTATGCAGCTGTTTCTTACACAAGACTAGGACAGCCACCAGAGGGGGACTGGGGACAGCCAGCGTTGCTCAAAGGCAAAATCTGAGGAATTACCTGAGTAATCATAGGAAAACCCATAATGAAGAAGGAAACGCAGCACCCAAGAGTGAACAGTGCCTTGTGTGTACGTAAGTATTTGGGAAACTCATCCGAAACAGAGGTCACTATAGTCTCAATAGTGGCAAACTGAAAGACAAAATAAAAGAATCAATGCATATTACATACACAGAATAGTCTAACTGGTTACATTGAAATATGAGACAGAGTTTAGAGACTGAAACACTAAATGCTCGGATGCTAATGCTGAACTTCATCTAAAGGAACGAAACACTGGTGGCTTCGTTTCGTTCTTCTGTTGACAGAAGCATCTGATTGAACACATAGCTCATGATCTTCAGGACAAGTAAATCGATAGAGTGAGAGGAAAGACAAGGGAAAGAAAAGTCTTACCATGGTGTCCAGTCCAAGCGTCAGAAGCATCAAAAAGAATATTATAGCCCAGAAGGGAGAAAGGGGGAGCCTTGTTAAGGCTTCTGGGTAAACCACAAAAGCAATTCCAGGACCTAGAAATGATAAGAATAAAGGCTGGGGTATCTTGCCTCACATTAATATTGTTGGTCAAGTGGAACAGAAAGAAATAAGAAGAGTCATGTTTTAAAATAGAATACAATATCACTGTGCTTGAAAAAAGTTCTTCTTGTTTCTTCCAAAATTTGCAGAATTTAGCCTTACATGATTCATTTTATTTTGGCTGTAAATTTCACAGTGTTCATATACTCCTACTTTCCAGGCAGCAAAATACATGTTTACCCTTACCACGCTGATACAAATAAGAAAAACAAACAGAAATTCTGCATTGGGTCCACGTTTCTTTCCTGCTCTGTCGTCCAATTGCCCCCAGCCCGCCATGGTCCGCTCCTGTTTGCAGCCTGGACATCAGATGGACGTGGCAGCCCTCCACAGCTCAGTACTACAAAGATTAATGGAAAAGAAAGCACTCCACTTCACCCGCACCTAACCAGACAAGTAGGACAGCAGGTAACAAAGGCACAGAGCTAATTTCAGGCACGTGGCAATAACTGCTGTGGATCTAAAATGAAACCACAAAAAATACCAAACTAATGCACAGCAGAAAGGATATGGAATTTATGCTTTTTTCACAAGTATACTTAGATCTGCTGGGGAGGAAGATGCTGCAAGAATTTGGTGGTAGATAACAGCAGATGGCATTTCTTCCCTATTCTTACCAGCTAAAGTAATGCCAACCACAATGGCTCAGGTGAGACATAAATGCGAGTTAAATTAAGTTAAATTCTTTGACGGGAGGAGGTGCAAAATCGCACTGTCCTGGCCACTGCTAATCTGGGTTATAAAATCCCATTTCCTACTGCTCCCCATGTTGTTTCTGTTAAAGAGGTGGCTGCTGCTTTCTCATGCACTGAGAAGAAAACACAGTTTTAGCAACTTGTCCACAGGTAATTCATAAAGCACACGGGAATCCTTCTGAATAAGGACAACCACAGGTTAGCACTACTGTTAAAAGCAAAAACCTATACATGACTCAGCAATGTTGCTGTCTTTAAAATTTGCTGCGGACAGTTTTTTGGAATAGACAGGTTCATATGGAAATATTGCCTGTTCACAAACATCTTTCATTTCTTCATGAAAAAAAATCTTCATGACTGTTAGAGAAAGGGGCTCTCCTGGCACTAGCTTTATTTATAAGTTTAAATCAAGTCTTAAATCAGTTGCCAGTAATCACAGCCTTCGGAATGGTTTAATTATGCAAAATGAAATTGCACATCTCTCCATCTTGACCCCTCATAACTCAAAAACAGGCGGTGCCAGTTAATGCCCACAACATCCAAGCACAGGCAAGCCGGCACCAGCCGCTCCCTGCCTGGCCCTCACCCCTCTGCGCAAGCACAGTTCTGCAAAATAAACATTTTTGGAGATTAGGGTGCGTGTAATCTTCTGCTAAAAGGCTGTAAAAGTCAGAGAAATTGTCTAAGACTTCTACATGTCCCGCAACAAAAATTCTAATTACTTCAAACTTTTATTCTAGATTTTGAGAAACTTTCAACAGCAGTAGGTCCTTATTCAAAACGTGAGATTTAGAATAGAAGAGAAATAGATTTTCCTGTCTGTCCCATCATTAAAATTGTCCTTTTTTATAATGTATACAATGTTTCCCAAAAGATATATATATATATATATATAAAATATGAGAATTTTTTTTTGATTTATACTTTAGAAAAAGTAGGTAAAAAAAACAACAGCAACAAGAAAAAATTTCTCTATTTCTATTAACTATTTCACTCAAAGTTTGGGAAACGAGGTTATGTTAATAATTGGTTATGGTAATAACTAATAAATTAGGTTATCTATAGCCATTAGTTTTGCTATTTTCTTCTTTTCATCAAAAAGTGGCTAAAACTTATCATAAAGCCAGGAGGATGGGGACAAGGAGTTTCTCATTTTCCCCCCTTGCTGTGTCCACTTTTTAATTTTATTTTCAACATGCTAATGCAGTCAACATTTTTTCCAGTTGTCACTGTCCTCCTGGTGTAGAGTTTTCTTCTATTAGGGGACTAATTTTTATTCCCCTATCTCTGTGGAA
This sequence comes from Tinamus guttatus, assembly GCF_000705375.1. The sequence goes on from NW_010582130.1 coordinate 77,194, forward strand.
GTGGAGTGAAAAAGCCAATGAGGCATTTTTAAATGGCTTAAACGGGTCATACAACTGCAGCAACGGCCCCACAGTAAGATGTGTCTGCTGAGAGCTTTTCTTACAATTTCTTACTCTTGAATAACTGCCAGAACAACTGGAAACAGAGATCCACCATGTGAGCACTCCCTTATTCAAAGGCCTCTAACAAGCAATCCACAGAGAAGAATATGGAACTTGGCTCACTTGAAATGGCCAGGGAGATGAACGAGCCTAACAAGATGTTTTCTACCTCATCTCTAACAGCTACAATTCTCCATCCCTCATGCCATCAGTCCCTTCGGAGTTTCCATTATATCTTCAGTTGAGCACATGCTTCTTTTTTTTTTTTCCTCTTCTTTTTTTAATTTGAAGTTAACATAATTAATTACTGCACAATAATTTCTGTAACCGCAATGCAGTTTGGATTTGTGGTGGGGAGATTTTTTGCTTCAGGCCTGAAGCAAAGGCTAAAAAGATTAATGGAAACATTACTCCTAACACACTTGATTTTATAGCAAGGACTTTGCTAGCACTTTCACCAAAGTGAAAGGATCAAGACTGGGAAACTACCACAATAGAGTGAATGAGAATATGCATACAAGCAGTTTTGAGAGCTGAATCAGAATAAGAAGGTCTGAATTAGAAATACACTACAGATTTTTCTTGACATTTAATAGTCCAACAATCCACACCAAAAAGCAGAGTTAGTACTTTGAATGGCCTCTGCTTTTTTGAATCCATGTCATTGTAGCCCAAATAATTCCTAATGACTCGGAGGGCACCAAAGAATTTTTCTGAGGACAATTACAGCATCCAGTAGGAAAAGAGGCCATAAACAAAGGGCTCCAAAACAGCTGATGTCTTCTTAGCTTTTGCAGGAGACTGTCCTAGGGAGCAGGGAAATTCATGGGAAGAAGATGCTAGAAAATGGGAAGGATGGATGGAAGAGGATGCTAGAAGGACCAAGGCACACTTATGTTACCTAGTGAAGTCAGAAACTGCACTAAAACCTTTTCTATTCATACTTACCAGACTTCTGGACCAAAAAAATGCCCTGTCAGACTCAAGTGACATTATTTTGGCTTGCAAGGGCAGTATCCCTAACTACTTGTTACAGGCAGCAGTTTGCCATCCATCCATCCTAGGAAGTTCGCCTCTCAAACCCTTGAACTGGGTCCACAGCACAGCAGGACCCTGACTAACTTCCTAGAGCTGAGCTGCAGTTCACCAGCATTTGTGCTGCACTTTAACAACCCCAGTTGATACTGGGATTAAATATGACTTGATGTCTTTATTGGTATCTCTCTTGTCAGGAGACACACGGCAGAGTCCATTTGTTGATGCACGTTTCAGTTTTCGGAGAAGGAACAGACAAACATGAATTAAGAGCCTTTTTTCCCCCCTCTCGCTCTCATGGAAGAAGGAGAAGGAAGCTTCAGCTGCATCACTGGCTACTGTTTCTACACCAATAGGTTTTATGAACAAGGCAGGACTACAGAAATTATCCCTTTATTAACCCATCAGATTTTTTTTTAACTCTTTAGTTTTCTCCAACTCTTATCCCCAAAACTCCTCCATTTCCATCTCACACATCTTCATACCATGTAACAGCACCAATTTATCCATCTGTCACACTCTTTTCATTCACATTCAGCTCTATCAGTTAGGACCTTACCAAACCCGCTTATAACGGTTTCAGTTTGCCAACCAGGATCTTCAAATCTGCACCATTGCAATAGCAGTTCTGCTCATCTTTTTTTGTTTCCCTATTGAGGCAACTCCTAGCTCCCACAGCTCAGAAGCTCATTTCACCACTTAGACTGCATTTCGTCCCCTTGCCCACATCTCAAAGCCTTTTCATCCAAGATTCTCACCATTCAGGACACTTTTTACCTTCAAGTGGATGTGACAAGGCAGCAGCAGAGGCAAGAAAGAGGGCCCAGTGACTGCTGGAGTATATGAAAGGGAGATTTCACCCCAAAACAGTGAGTCATTTACATAGAAAATAGAAATCACACTCAACTGGCTACTTACTCTTATCAAACAAATGATAAGGAGGCATTAAGTGAGGCCTTCTTGACTTTACAGTGACAGTAATTGCTATACAACAATTCAGCAGTACAGAGATGCCGACAAGAGATTTACTAATCCAGTTTGAAGCCACTATTCCCATTTCCATCACCAGTGTTATCAGCTGAAAGTGCCACCATGCACCTTCACCTGGCCCTTCAGAATCTGTCTTAGGCACCCAAAGGGCAGAATACTGTACCTTGGTCTGCTACAGCTTCAATGTTTACTTTCAGTTCATTCGCCATGAAGCCAATAACCGAGAAGATGACAAAGCCTGCAAATATGCTTGTGGCACTGTTGGTGCATGTGACTATCAACGTGTCCCTGGAAAAAAAACAAGACAAACAAATCCTCATCACTTTGTTGTAGTACATGCAAGGAAGGGTTTCATATTTGCCTCAGGACTCCCTCGAGCGAGGGCACACACTCTATGGGAGTGCAGCTGAAGGTACACCATCCCAAACCACATCCTTTTACACATTTAAAGTGCATTCCACACTAATCTGAGCAGACAGGTCTTCACCGTACCTGCAATAACCCACTGTACAGGTCTTCTTCACCCATGTACCATACAGAGGCTTCCATCAGGCCAAGCCGGAGGCTGGGCATTTCCAAAGAAGATAGCAGTGAAGACACCATTTGTAACAGGCCATCCTGCTTTTTGCCTGTGGTGCTCATGGTATGGCATGCAGGCTAACCACTACAGCCCAGTTACAGGGCAAAAATTGCTGTATCTTTCTTATATTTATGCAGCCTTTCATAGTTAAGCTTTCTACGCTCTGTGGCATTCCTTTAGCACCCTCCAGTATAACTGGAATCCTCCTATAAAGGATTCTCTGGTACCATTTTCAGCTGTCATTATTATGGGAACCTCAAGAAACCCCTACGTGAATATCATGCTAAATTGTTTTGGCATGGGTAACTTCAGAAGAAACAAGCTATTGTGATCCTTGCCCATAACTGTTACAGTCTTGGTGGGATTTTTATTTTGTCCTCCAAAAGCCATAAGACTTCCCCTTAAATTGCTAATGCCCGAGGAGCAAACCATTCACTTAGTTTAAAAGATCTTCAGCATTTTGCACCTTCTTACTGTGATTTTCTTGTCAATGACAGAATGAAATACGACCTAGAAACCTGCCAAGAACCTCACAGATTTGTGAGCTTTGGAAATCTCTAATGGAGCATCTTATGACATCCTGATTCTTCAGATCTATAGAAGAAATGACAACGTTCTGTTTGCAATCAGCATGTGTTAATCTTCTTCCAAAATCCAGCTAAATTTTAAATTACATATACACACATATATCCACATATATATGCACACATGCATATATGTACCTGCACATATATACATGCATATACACACACGTCTGCATAATTGGAAAGGAACTCATTAAAAAACTATTATAATTTATTTCATTATGTTTAAAAAGGACACAACAAACAGAATTATATCTGCAATCTTAGAAAGTAAAGAATGTAAACATTGAAAAGGAAAATAATTGTGCTTCATTTAAGTACGGAAGGTGTCTTGTAAGATTAATCAAATCAGAACCAACTAAGCTTTTCTAATTATTTCTGCTTCAGTCTCCCAAATTCGCCTCTACTATACTTAAGGAAGGTATTTAGTTTTAGACCTTTAAGATTTTTATGCTTCAATACCATGTATTTCATTCAAACATTCTATTAACATCTCCAAGCCCCATAAACCATTACTAAATTAATGCAGAAAGGTAGCATGATGACTGTCCTTTTTTTTTTTATTCCCGCCCTGATATTCTGAAGCAGATTTTCCTAGGCTAGCTGTTTCCATTCGTCAGCAACCAAGCAAAACAAAGGACAAGCATTTTTAAAAGTAGGAGAAGAAAGACTGCAGGGTAAGAATAACTGAGGGCACAGCACTGCTATCCATTCATCCATATCTCTAGATAATTATATTAAAGGACTTTTGAAAACTAATCGGAAATGTCTGAGTGATTCTCTTGTAAAATCCTGATCCACATTTTCTAACAATATCAAAATCTGTTCTGTCTACAGTGGCAAAAAATGCAAGTACTCAAAACCTCACAGGATACAGAGGTTCAAAACCCAAGGAGAACATTCTCCCAAGTCTTAAATTAAGGAAGTTTTGCAGTCATTTCCGCGGGACAGTCGCTGCATGTGCTGGAGACTGTCTCAAATGGAACTGTTGACATTACAGGAAGCCATAAAGTATCTTCAGCAGGTACCAGGCCCGCTCTAAAGGCAATATATGAATGAAGCAAAGGAAGAGGAGGGAGCATGCAGATTAGCAGAAAAACTTCTGTTTTTTTTTCCTGCCTGCAAATGTTCTTTTGCATACTTTTTGAAAAAAAAAAATCCTATGCCAACAGAACAATGGTTTTCCTTGCAGAAATAACGCATTTGCTGATTTCAAATAAAGTCATTTCAAAAATTACAACCAGAGATAGCTCTGTGCATGCAAAACCAGAACAAGTACAACTGCAAAAGCAATATTTTCCCTTGGAGACACAAGAATCATGCACACAGGAATTGCAGATTACACTCTTGCTTGTCTCACACAATGACAAACTTGAGCTCATTCTGCACATGGGTTGTTCTTCCACAGAGGTTGCCAACTGGCTCCATTTCATTACGTTTTTCACAGCTGTTGACAGCCTCACATAATGCTTTTCAGCTTAAAACTGCTGATTCTAAAAATGGATAGCCACGAGCAACAATAATAAGCCCAAGCCTCATCTACAAGATTTGAATGCAGGGAAGAAAAAAGAAAAAAATAGAGGTTCTCTTTTCTATCTTTTTACAGATTTCTGCAAGTTCGAAGATGACTGTGATTTTGGTCAAGGCCACTTTAATCAGATTGATGGATTTCACTCTCACATACCTGTAGCAATTATTATGGAATTTGTTGTAAGAAGAGAGAGTAATTAAGCCTCCCCATGCCGCAGATAAGGAGAAAAAAATCTGTGTGGCAGCATCTTTCCAAACCTTAAAAAAAGAGAGAGGAAATACTATCAGCTTATCAGCTTCAGAGAAGAATTTTAGAAAGATCAATAACACTATCAAGCATATATTACTGTTATAGGGAATTAACACATAAATAGCTCAAAAGAACTATAGAGCAATAAAATACAATTTAAGAGCAAAATCTTGCCCCGAAATATGTAATGCTAACTGATTTCTAACTGATTTAGACTTTAGAGTATTATTGTATTTATACAATACAGCCAGTCTAAAAAAAGACAAGATAACTTTTGCCATATACAGAAGCCACAAATATTCAACAAGCTAAGGTGTTTGATACACACCAATTTAATACTTTGAGCACGGCAAATGCAAATCAAAAAAAAAAATCTATATCCAGAAAAACTGATGGTTTATCTAACACTGGCGAAAATAATACCTAATATTCTTAATGAAAGCAAGAAACTCGGCATTGTTTGAGGTACACCTTATGAGATTACATTAAAATTTGAGTAAATTTCCTTCCTAAGGTGCACCTCAAGCAACATGGTTTAAGTTATGCCCATTTAGATACCCATGTCCAGTTTCCTCACTTGTCCGCTCCACAGGCAAAATTAGTGTTTTTAGAGGAGAGGGGAAAAAAAAAAAAGTATTGTTTGTTCTGTAACCTATTCACAGTTCTTCAAAGCCTTAAATGCATTTAGAAACAACATTTCTAAAACTGAGCATTTTTTTTAAAAAAAACTTGGCCTTGTATAATATGAAACTTCCTAGATGTTCCAAGCGTGGGTATTTCTAATTACAAGCTGTCCTGCAAAGTTTGATTTTCAACCAAACAAAATCCATGCTGAAGAAATGGAGATGCATATATATGTGTACACATACCTAGACATTCCTACCCACATTAACTGGTGGAATGACATTACTTAAAGGCCACTTTAAAGTACATGAGCCACCAAGCAGCCATAGTTTCATCTGACTGAGCACTACACAGCTGCTAATTCATGTCATATTGCAAAGGAAATTAAAACCAGAAGCTCACCTGTATATTATCAAGCAGATACGCAGGGTTAGATAGGTACTTACATGTTCAAGCAGCCCCATTTAGCTAAAAGGCAATATTCTTCACCTCCTTCATTGCACAACACGAGATCCCAAAAGCCATTTTAAATGCAAAATAAGTTACTGCGCTGCTTACAAAAGATTTAATACTTGAAGCACTAACAGCTTAAAATACCCAGTATTTGCAAAGATGTTAAGGAAAATGAAGGTCTGCAGATTTCAGCCAGGAAACTCCTTCCAGCTCTAATTCTCAAACTACTGGTGTGATATGACACTGTTACTGCTAGATGATGAAATTTATTGGAGAAGTCAGTTATTTCCTGGAATGTTGCTAAAATTCTCTCCTAAAGGTTAATGGAGCAAAGGTGACAGCTGTGGTTTCAATTCAGCCTCCATCATACTGCCCAGGGACCCCTGAGGACGACATACAGGTGCTCAGGTGAATGAACATGAGATACCCTTGTGGATTCATGACCATACAACCACAAAACCATGCATATTTTCATTTTTTTTTTCCTGGGGTAACTGGAACATTTAATTTTATTTAGAAATAGGCTGAAATCTGCAAAGTTCAAATTCTGGATCATAGTGTTTTCCAGAACTCAGAGCTAGCTGCCATGTAAAAATGGGTGTCATTTCTTATAGCACAGCTAGGATAATCATCACAGCTGGTCTATATAAGTGCTGTTGGCAGGAGTTAGATTAAACTAAATCAAATTCACAACCCATTTATTTTTTATTTGCCCTATCAGAGTTATAAAGCAGTAATAAGCCCACCATAGCATCAATTAGCTTCTCCCACTTTGGTGTGATGAAGTACCAGATTCCAGCTCCAGCACCTGGCAAGGTTACTCCTCTTATGAGCAGGATAATGAGAACCACATAGGGAAATGTAGCTGTAAAGTACACCACCTGAGCAAACCAAAAAGGAAAAAAAATAGTTACCAAAAGCACTTATTTGGATCTGTAAGAAGAGTGAAAAAAAAAAAGAATGCAAGTGCTACATTCTTGCCTGGAAAAGGCAATAACCCATGATCAGAGGCAGGAGCTAGGGATTAAGACCAGCTGGCCAGCAAGGTTATTTCCTAAAAAACTTGTTAGAGTTGACATTGTTCACAGCTGTTCTTGTGTGTCAACAGACACAGCAAAAAGAAATGAGATTCTAGAGAGATACATAAAGAATAAGCAAAAGAGAAGAAATGGCAGGAATTTAGAGCTAAGTAGCTAGAATAAGATAAAACGGCTAGAAATGAGCAACATCATACTATACTTGTTGAAGTTTAGGTTTTTGTTTGTTTGGTTTTTATCTGTAACATTCTTCTTAACTCATTCATTATCTTAACTAAGTCGGTGGAGGTCTCATTAGGCTTCGTTTGTACTTCTTAATGATCACGTAGTTCCATGAAAACAATTACGGGCACAATGCAAAAAGGCTCTGAAAATATCCAGATAGACCTAATAATCATCTTAATGAGGGTATGTGTTTAACATTGATTAGTTAATAAGCTCACACAGAGCCATCTTTGAGGCTGGACACCATGGCAGAGTTATCGTCTGTTAGGCAGGACACTCTACCCCAAGCCTGTAAAGTCTGTTATATCTTAGCCTCAGTCTTACAGCAACCAAAATTGTTTAAGTGACTTTTGCTACTGCTTTCCCAGGTTTCTCCTGGCTGCTTCAAGGGGCATTTCATGGAGTTACTCCGATCAATATTTGTACAGAAAGGATTTCAGTAATATCTGAAATATTCAGTAGTATTGCAACTGTTTTTCTTACTTTTCCTGATGACTTGATTCCTTTAGCAAGAGAGGCATATACAATCACCCATGCTAGGAAAAGAGACAGCGCCAAGGGCCATCTAATCTCACCAGGATATTCAATTCCTGCAAATCAATACAAAATACCTAGAAATAATAATAATAATAAATTAAAAAATAATGATGATAGAAACTGCAGGCAGTTCATTGCAAATTCCTGTGGTAGAGACAGTGCATTGCTTTATATCTCCGAGTGCTTTCTCTAGAAGCTTCCAGTGAAGTGCACCATGTATTATTTTATTTATCTGCATTGCAGTAGTAGATAAAAACGCCAAGCCTGGGCCAGCACCCCAGCTGTGCCAAGCACAAGAACAAAAATAACACATCTCTAGAAATTTAGCTTTTGAGGTTCCTATGCCTAAACAGGCATCCTATCATTAGGTATTCCTAATCTTCCAAATGGCTAAGTACTGCGTCAATCACTGCAGATTTTAAAGGAAAAGTAGCCTGGCATCTCCAAACAAAGCAAGATTTTACTTGAAATATTCTTCACTTCCGCTGACAAATGTCTTGTTTCCTTGGCTGGTGAAGTTAACCATGGTCAAGTTGGGATAGGCGCTCATACAGAAAGTGGAGTTCTTGATCTGTATCTTTGGGTGATCACCGACAATGCAAGAATCTAAGAAGAAAATAAAGCAAAGAGGAAAAATACCTGGTTGCGGGTAAATGATAGTGTACAGCATTGTGCAATGCAGATCCGCTTAAACTGCTGTTCTGCATTAAGGTCCTGCAACTCCTCTCTTGCAAAAGCTGCGAGCAGCTCAGAGCACTAATCCGCGAAATCTCTTTCACATGGTCAAAAAAGTCTGGGAAACCGGGAGCGGGAAACCGGGGTCCCCCCAGTCCCCTCCCCGAGGGTCTTAGCGAAGCGGGGCGGGAGGGGGGGAGGACGTAGCACTCGTTTTCACTTGCCGATTTGCAGCTTATTATACGCTTTTGACGGGCCATAAAACACGTTTTCGTTCTTTTTTTTTATTTATTTATTTTTAAAGTCATATTCAGCCTCGGTGAGAACGATGATTAATAAAAACCGACTGATTTCCGTAGATTTTCCGCATTGGCGCAGGGCAGTCAAGGCGGCTCCAGAGGGACAACCCACAACCCCCCCCGCCTCCGCCCGACAAAAAAAAAAAAAAAAAAAAAAAAAAAAACCCGACTCACCTAATAAAAGTTTGTTTTTATCTTTACAATCCGGAGTGTTCCAGGGATTGTTACAGGAAGCCCAAGGTAGCACGGGTACAAAGGATGCAAAAAGATAGAAAAGAGTGTAGCACAGGATAATATTGTAATATATGGCTATCAGAACAGAGATGATGAGCATCGCAATGCCACAGCCTACGGGGAGAGGGAAAAGAAAAGAGAGAAGGGGAGATAAGAACGCAATTAATCGCTGCACAGAGAGCTCTGGACGGAGAGTCACGGCCGCCGCCAAGGAGTGATTTTGTTTGGGGCAGTTACAAAGTGCGTTTCCGAAAGGAAGGGAAGGGGGGAAAAAAGAAAAAAAAAAAAGAAAAAAGGACGTTAATGTTAGGGCGAGCGCTGGTCGCAGTGAGGGGCCGCAGCTGCGCGGCCGCGGAGCCCGCAGCGCCGCTCACCTTGCAAGGCGGGGATGGCTTTCCAGACCGACACGGGCCCCTGGCTGGCAAACTGCCCCAGGGAGACTTCCAGGAAGAAGATGGGGATCCCCGCGAGGGCCAACATCATCAAGTAGGGGATGAGGAAGGCACCTTGGGGCGGGAGGGCGAGAGGAGAGAGAACGACCTGAGTTACGGCGCTGCGCGGATCGGTCCCCCGTATCTAAAACACCCCCTTTGTAGTTTCGTATTTCGATAAGAAAAGACAACCTGCTTGTTTTTTTTTGTTTGTTTGTTTGTTTTTTGGGGGGTTTTGGGGTTTTTGTTTGTTTGTTTTCTTTCCTCTTTGTTTCCTTTTAAAAGACCGGTCCTTTTGTAAATCACTAGCTCTCTGGCGCGGTCCTTGCGCAACTGTTACTTAAAATGCCCGCAGCGTCTCCCTGCCGCAGGAGGCGCAAGGAGGTCGCACCCACCCGTGTCACAAGTTTAACGAGAGCCGATGTTGAGAGGCTCTTTGCAAAGAAATCCCTTTTTTCCCTCTCTCTCCTTTTCTTTTCTTTCCTCCTTTAACCTATTAATGCCCCATCTCCTCTCACAACTTTTTTCCTCCTCTAATTCTCCGAGCAGAATCCGCTCTGTTTCAAATGATATTTTTTCCCAGTCTGTCATGATGAGGTTAGGAAGAAATTCCCCGCATTGCTCAAAGTAACACACGTCTCGGATCAAAAGTCTTTCGGCTTCCCTCCCTCTCTTCCCTCCCGCTGCCCCCGTTCCCCCACTTGCGCTTCAGACCCGACTGCGTTTAAACCGGCTGGTGGGAGAAAGAGCTGGGTTTCATCCCCGAAGCTCTTCGAGCTCCTCCCTCTCCAGCCCATAGATGTTTTTAGGAAAAGCACTATCTGCCAATTCTCTCTTTCCACAACTTCCCTGTGCTATTTGACCATTGTTATTTAACAGAAATCCCAGCGAGGGTTTAGCTGGAGGCGCCTGGAATCTCCCTCTCCACCTCCCTGTGCTCGGCCCCTTGCGGTACCACAGGAAGAGAGACAGGAAAAAGCTGGCATACCTCCCCCATTCTTAAAGGCCAGGTACGGGAATCTCCAGACATTGCCCAGCCCCACCGCATAACCCACCATGGAGAGGATGAAATCCAGCTTGCTGGACCAGTTCCCTCGGGCTTTATTTTCATCCCCTGCATCGTCTTCCTAAAGCGGGGAGAGGGGAGAAAAGAAAGGTCGCAAAACGGCCGCGGTTGCAAAACCGTGCGGGGGCGGCAGGCAGGAGCTTCTGCACCGGGGACCCGCCTGGGGCTCCCCTCCGCGCCCCCCGCCTCGGCTGGGGACCCCAGGGCAGCGCTCGCAGCGGGGTGAGGGGCAATGGCTCGGGGATTTCGCCTTGCGTTTGGTTACAGGCTCCGAGGCATCCAAGCGCCAGGGCTTGATGCGCACCGAGCCCAGCGAGCCCCAGCTACGAGGGCGAGAGCGGAGCAACGAGCCGGCAACTCCTGAGCGGCTTTTATACTGATACTACACTATTAGCAAGCGCCCCCCTTAGCTATGATCCTCTCCTCTTCTTCCCTCCGCCCTCCCCATCGAACCACCCCAGCATCGACCTGCTCTGGGGTCGCTCAGGAATTACTACTTTTTTTCGAGTTTCAGCCACAAACGGGTGCTGCATGGCAAGGATCTCTCGTTTGCACGAGATGGAGGATTGGGGATTAGAAAGTATAAGGAGCCAACTTACCCCCTCGACTCTGCCAGGGAGAACAGAAGTGTTGCCATCTGCGCCCAGCACCACAGTGCTCTGGCTCAAGGTCGCCCAGGCGCCTTTGGCGTCGTTTTGCTCCAGCGTGTTCTTGCTAAGGTTCAGAGTAGCGTCCCCGACTGTGCTTTGCAAAGCGGGAATTTTGCAGTGAGGGATAATAGCCTGCCCGGCGGCTCCTGCCCCCGGGGCGAGCTGGTACGGAAAGGTCTCTAGAGATTCCCTGCGGAGGGGGGAGTTGGCTTGCACCGGGGTGCTGCTGAGCTTGCAGATCCCGACTTTGGTCCTCTCCAAATCGTTTGCTTTGGTTTCTTCAGAGGCGAGAGTTTTGTTGTCGCTAGAGAGCGAGCAGGGCGGCCTGGGCAGCGTCGCGGCCAGGGCTTGCGGTGGGACGCTCTGCGGCTCATTTTCGGGGTTGATTCTTACGACTCCCGCACCTTCGTTTGGTCCAGGAGCGACTGTTTCGGGGCTGTTGACAATCTGCTTGTTCATATCCCTTTGACCGGCGTAATCCTAAAATAACAACGTCACATATTTTTTAGAAAAGAAAAATAAATAAATATGTTAGGACCGCATAGATTTTACGAATTTATTTTCCTGTGCGCAAAACGCCTGCACTAGGAAATGGGGATAGAAAAGTGTTGGCTAATTTCGAGGTGCCCTGGCTCAGCCCCCTTGCCTCCTCTTTCAGCATTAATTTTCTGGGGCAGAAAACAGTAAGGAAGAGTGGCTTCAACGCCGTAATTCGAGTTTTAGATAAATGTTCCTATGGCACTGCGCCGCCAGACCTCGTTAGATTTCACATCACGGCTGCAGGATGCTCCCTTCCCTATCGCCAGTGTAGAAAGAATCTTTAATTTTACGCCCCATTTCCTTTCTGTCATTCAGCAATGCACATTGGCGCTTTTTTTTTTCCCTCCTTCCATATAGGCGATAGACAGACAAGCTGCCCTGTAGGCAGTCGAAGATGCTTTAAAAAAAAAAGAAAAAAAAAAAGGAAAAGAAAAAAAGAATCACGAAATAGTGCCAGTGAGCATTTCTGAGCTAGTTGTTATCTGCTAAAACCTGACACTGAGAAGAGGAAATAACCGCAGCGCCACGGCTGAATTACAGTAATTAATAGCTGCCTTACTATCTCCTATCTCATATTTTCGACCCCCAAAACTCTAAATCCTAAATTTTGTAAACGTTCCCTTTTAGGTTAAATAAGTTACTGAAGCCTCGTCCCTTGATTTTTTCATAAATTTTAAGTTATCTTTTTTCCAAACCTGTCCGGGATGAGGCTACACAAACTGCCCTTCGCTGCTGCTGCTGCAGGTTTTCTCCTCAGCCTCCGCAGCCGCAGTCCCGCGGGGGTAGGAGCCGCTCACACGGGCTCGGTAGCCACTTGTGCCACCTCCCGGCCACCTCCGCACCCGCGCTGGGCAGCGGCTCCGCGCTCAGCACCGCGGGCAGCTCCCCCCGGCGCCGCTTCTCCCAGTGCCCCCCAAAACGTACCCCAACAATAAGTTTTTTTTAAAACGTACCCCAAAAATAAGTTTTTTTTTTTTTAATCAAACAAGGACTCCCCCTCCACACACATTCCCCGACAGCTTTTCTAAGTCTCCAAGAAAGGAAAGCGAGCACTTACCATGCCTTAAATAGCAACAGATTGGGTGGGTAGAGGTAAAAACAGCAGTAGAGGCAGTTGGCAGACTGGATTTTGCTCACTCCAGAGCTAAGCTTTCTATACTTCCTTGGGAAAGACTGGGTTTGCGTCAGTGCATAGCAAGGTGCCCTTCGTTTGACATTTTCGTGATAATAAGAGTTTGATAAATCATTACCCCTGGATTCAGATTTTAAAGGGACATCCAGAAGCCAGAGCGCTGCCGAGCTGTCAGTCGCGCGGGAGCGGGATTGCGTGGTCAGGGTGACTCATATGGGGGCTGACTACTAAACCAAGCCTGCCAGAGCACGGCACAACTTTCTCCCTGGTAAGCAGGGCGGGGGACATGTGGGAAACACGTCCTCCTGCACCCAAGGCAAGAGAGCTGGGGGGAGAAACCTTCCATTTCTACCTCTCTACCTCACCCCTTCCTTATTACGCTGTGCGATTAAGCTCCCTGTAGCGTCACCTCTGCATTTCTGCAGCGCACAGTGGATACTTAATATATAAAAACATATAAATACATGCATAAAGTATTTCGCTATGCGAGTATAGTGCACAAAAACATTTTAATTATGACTGACACCAGTTGTACCATCACACTCCAAGCTAACATCTTCATTTTAAGGTGCTTTGCGATGGAGAACCCCAATCCTAAGTAAACCGAAGTGATGCACAAAATAAATCAAATTTCTCCTTCGTCAAGGTTATCCAAAGAACCACTAAGAGCGAGCAAAGATGAAGGCAGATGTTCTTCTTCTCTGAGAAGCGGGGAGGAAATGCTCATTAAAAGTCAGGCGTTAATTTGACTGGACTCATTCTTGCAATGAAACCACCCACCCATAACGATCTTTCAGAAGCGCTCTTTGCCAGGAGGAACTTTCCCGCAGATTTCTGGGGCACAGGGTAACTTTGTTCGCATTTAAGAAAGAAAAGACCCATGGGCAAATCTGCATGCTCCCTAATTCACCTTCCCGTTGTCTCAGCGTCAAAGCGCTGCTGTCCTTCCACGCACACACTACTAGCGTCAGCTTCTCCTCGTATAGTATATATGCGTGTATATATATACATATATATAATGATATTTTAGCATAAACAATATGAAGGGCGAGTCTGTTGGGAAAGTCCGAAATGTTTAACTCCCCAATACCAAACACATTCCTTACTACGTCTTTGAGCTTAGGGGTTGCCAAAGCGTGTTTCAATGGACAGAACACATAATAATAATAATAATAATAATAATAATAAATCCAATCACCTAGATAGTCCTACGCAGCCCCCCGGTGCCTGCTGCCCTCGCGAGGTGACCGAGGGGCTTCGCTCCGCGGCGGGGGGCGCGTCCCGGGCGAGAAGCATCGAAAGCACCTGCGAGGAAGAGGGGGGGAAAAAAAAAAAAGTCTTCTAAAGCAAAGCAGAACACAGAAAATCTTTTTGTCCTTGTTGCTTTGGGGGGGTTGTTTTTGTTTCTCCGAAAAGATCACTGGCTCTCATGACTGTAAAACGTCTTTGCCTTAGAGCAGAGGTTCAGGGCGTTTTTACAACACAGCTAACGCTATTTTTTTCCGTTGTTGTTTCAGTCGTATTCAGGCAAACATGTGTGCCTACCTTCTCTTTCTAGATAAATAATTATATTGCGTATAATATATATATGTATTTTTACATACGCGCACTTCCATATACGGATCGCTGTGGGTTTCTCTTTTCAAATACCCTCTTCTTCCCGTGTTTTTCGATACGTCAGCCCTTTAACTATCAGGAATAGGGCGAGACGTGTAGAGAGATATTTATCGGGGCAGGTGTGGGGTAATCGCCGGTGTTTTGCGAGGGTTCTTTGTTAGCCGTACCCTAGCCCAGGGCAACCCGCTTACAGCCAGCGGATGCAGCAGGGTCCTTAGCAGTTAACGCTGCTTTTCAGCCTGCGTCTCTAAAGGCACGCGGCAAATTAAAAGTGACGAGGCAGGAATTCGATAAGTATTTTGGTCAGAAAGACCCTTAAAGCCTCATCTGGATTGTCAGGGATTACATTATTATGAAAACTGGCTAAATTCATCCCTCACATTCCTGTCCAAGCAACGGTCTTTCCGATCAGCACGGAAACGTGAAATCAAGGTTTCACCTTTCGAAAAGAGGAATTTATCTCCTTTACTTGCACAAGACCCCAGAATGCCAGTCTTCGCCGCAGCCCGATCGCGCTGGGGGGGACGTGGAGAGGCTCCAGCCCAGGGCACGGGGGAGAACCCACAAAGAAACACAGAAACTCGGGTTTCAAGTGTTCTCCCCTTTACTAATATACCGATATACTATCGAGACCCTAAAGCCAACCTTCCTCCAAACCGACTCTTTGTTACACAGGAGGTCTCAGGCGGCACCACCTGCCCTTGATACAAGCGGCAATAAGCTACGCTCCGTTACTCTTTTTCTTTTTTCGGTCTTTTTGTCTTTTCTGAGGTGTTGTTCCTTTCAAAAACGAAGCCCGCAAAGGTGGGTCTCCCGGTCAGCGGTGAGCTCGTGTTAACGCGGCTTTTCTGAGCTTCTGCTGGGTTTCTCCCAGCCCTTTCCAGGGGTCTATGGCACCGCGAGCTTCTGCAGCGCCCCGAGGTGCTCGAGCAAAGAGGACGAGGCTGCCGCTGCCCCCGCACCCGCCCCGCTCCCTCCCGCGCAGCGGCGGGACCCTTCGCCCTGCCCGGTACCCACGGACGGACGGAGGGACCCGCGGCTCCTTTTCCCGCTCCGAGGAGCCGCCGCAGCCCCGCGGAGCGGATAACGAGCGAGCCCCGGCTTAATTACTTTGTCAAGGATGAAAAATAGCGATTGATTTCCCCCCTCCTCCTTCCCCGTCCTCTCTCCTTCGCAAAGGTGCCCACGCGGGGGAAAGGAGGGGCTGCCCGCCCGCAGGAACCCGCACTTTCCCCAATTACGACTACCCCGCGCCTCCTGCGAAAAAAGCCAGGACAAGCCGAGTCAGCCCCCGAGCCAGCAGCGAAAGCGCTCTAAAAAAAGCGCAGAGCTCGGCGGCACCCCCGCCGCAGCGCCCGCCCTCGGCTCCCTCCCTGCCGCGGGGTGATGTGGAACTCCTGGGTTTAAACCTGCCTCCCTTCTCCTTCCTTCCTTCCTCTGCAAAGTTGGGCTAAAACAGATGCGGGCACAAAACTTGCGCCGCCTCCCCAGGAGTCCCAGCCGCAGCTTTTAGCAGCTTTCACTGCCCCCGCAAACGCGCTGCTCTCGAGTCACCGCTTGTCTTATCGCAAACGCTCCGTTAGCATTGCGAGTTTTATTTTTAAGAGTAAAGAGGTCAGGAAGATGCATTTAAATACTGCACATGAAAGACATTGATTAATCTTTATGCGCGCTTTGCAGATAAGACCCGCAAATGTGCTTTGCACTCGACTTTTAGACTTAGCGGGGCTATCGAGGGGGGTGAATTTAAACGAGTCCTTAGCGAGTGTGAGAAAATCTTTCCTGCTCTCATCTCTGACCTGATCGATGCGAGTGCACAGATGTGCTCGGGCATAGGAATTCTCCCGCTATAGAAATAATCCCAGTATATACGTATAAAAAACCTACCCCACCTAGGGCTTTGAGATCTTGCTGAGAAGCTTGGGGCAACACAGAAATACTGATTATTTGTACGCACTATATATATATATATATGTCTTATAGTTTTAACCGATATAACCGTTTGACTACAACGAAGCTCAATGCAAAGGTATGAAAAACATTGCAGTCATCCAGCTGCAACATAACAAAACCAACCAAAAGCAGATACTGAAAAGCCAGTTCTTGCAAAGTAACATCTCACTCCATATATATATATGTGTGTGTGTTTTGCTCCTTTCATTCTAGCCGTGCATATGAATATTTATAGCCTTCAGTTACCTGAACAGAATGTTCCCACGCAGAGTATGGACTCTTTATATAACCAAAGAGCCACCTGATCAGGCAGTGATATTTTGCCTCTCAGTCAATTATATCCAGATAATGGAGAGCGCAAAAATCTTTAAAGTGATAATTACCTGTATATTTTCCTCCCGTGAAATGCCTCTGGCTGTTTATTGGCTCCACTGCACATTTTCTGATGCGCTTGTCTCCCCCTCTGCTTTAATCTGGATGACCCCCTGGATGGCCTTGGATTTGGCGATTATTGTCAAAATCAGGCACGCTAACTGCAAAAATAAGAGTCAGCTCCCAGGGAGATTTAACTTCTTCAGTGGAGGCCACTGCAATAATGCAAATGAAGGAAAAGGGGGATCAGGTGGGGAAAATCCCAGAAGCATCTGGAGGAAATTTCTGCCCCACTGGCCAGGCATTTATACTCCTAACAGCTATTTAACCCATACATACACGTTTCTTCATTTGGCCAGACATTTCCCTTAACCACAGGGCATAATCTCAATATAGGGCATAATTAACACAGGTTTGACTTTCCACTTTGCCATGGGGAAAAAAGGCCCCAAAAAAGCAGATAAAAAACCCTTTTGTTTTTAAGTTTAATAAAAAAATTATTTAGGTATCCAGAACTCTAGGTATATTCCCATTTATATATTCATGTGCAATCAAGTCAGGAATAGTTTTTCTAGTGCAACAGTAAGCTCTAGATCTAGTTACCATGTGGATGTGTCACACTTAGGCCTGAACTCCTGTTCAGAAATGTGGAGAGGAAATATCTGCCCCTGAAAAGGAGAAGAAAAAAAAAAAAAAAAAAAAAGAGATTTTCTGCTCAGCTATCATGGGAGGATGCCAAACATCCCAGAGAGATTGCAGCCCAATCCAGCAGTCTCCCAGTTCAGTTTAACGCTTCATGACTGCTATAACTTATGCCTGTTGACTCAGAAATAAAGAATGAAAAACAGTGGCATGAATATTCGTCAGGATTGTTGTGGGAATGCTCCCATAGCAGCAATATTTACTACATGGTCCCCCTTTAAAACAAGCAGACTCCAACTGCGCTAACGTGAGTAGTTCACTGTCTCACTAGGCACATCATGGTAGTCATTTGGACCCTTTAACTTCTGTCTGGAAAAAGAAAATAACCCTAATCCTCCTCCACCTACATTTTCTCTGTTCCCCCCATAGCAGATAGTGGGTTTGCTTAAACCAGTTTATGCTTCCTGTTCTTTTTCTTTTTCTTTTTGTCTTTCCAACTGTATTACTGGATTAGACCATAATTACCACACAGACATAATGACTCAACTCTGATCCCTCTACCAGCATGTGAAAAACCCACATTTCATCTTAAAGAGTGAAAAATGAATACATCCCTTTGTTTATACAGCATTGATTAGCCAACCCGACGCTGAGATGAAATCTGAATCAGTGCCTCGTTTGTAAGACATTCACAGGAGCACTGAGCTCCTTGCAAGGCCCTAGGTTCCAAGGAACTCCCGAAGTCCCGGGTTAAATCTGGCTTTCCTTTATTTGGCTGAAGAGTAAATAATGAGGGTGGATTTTCAGTCGCAGCCGTGGGCACCTGTGTGCAGCTGGCTGTGGGAACGCAGTAGGGAACTCCTCCTTCCTAACTGAACTGGCTTCAGCACCCTTCCCAACAGCCCAATGGGGGGAATCTCTCTAGTGGAAGTGCTGCACCTAGTTACACCCTCCTCAACAGGCTTAGCGTCTAATTCTGACTCAACCCCTGTTCTGAGGCATAAAACTTTGGGTCAGAACAAGGCTGATACACCAGCACTGCAGCAGCTGGGAACCACCCCATGGAGGAGGAAATGCAGACGGGGATATATCACAGAGCCACTTTTCAGCTCCATTGCACTGTCAGATGGCTCGAAGGGGCTGGCATCGCAGCAGAGACTCTGGCTTGCAACTTGTGTGCATGTGGCTGTTATTCAAAGCCTTCTCAGCTGATAGGCAAAGCTTTACCATCCTGTAACGTCTGCCCTTCACTAAACACAGACCTATGCTCCGCAATCCCACTGTACTTTTGGTTAGGCTGAACTGCATTTGAATTGTAGTATACTTTCCGCTTTAATTCTGGGGAGAGAACTCTAACAATATTTGAAACAGAGATTCAGACTACAAATACTATTTATTCTCCAGAACAATCTCTGTGTTGTGTTTTGGGTATTAGATTAGGACCAAAGCCATTGAACTGCTTTAAAACACTTAGAAAAAAAGCTTCTACATATTGAAAGCGTTCAAGCATTTCTTTGAGGATAATCTCAAAGTAACCACCATGACTCTGCTCTCCTAAGGTACAAACTTTCTTTAAATGCTCATGTTCAAATGTCCTGATAACTTCCTGGATCAATCTACGGGAATTCATAGAATCACAGAATGCTTAAGGTTGGAAGGGACCTCTAGAGGTCATCTAGTCCAACCCCCCTGCACACGTAGGGTCACCTAGAGCACGTGGCACAGGACTGCATCCAAGTGGGTTTGGAAGATCTC
>NW_010582130.1:96708-119934 GCF_000705375.1 Tinamus guttatus
CTCTCCAGCAGCTCCACATCCCTCTTGTACTGTGGAGCCCAGAACTGGACACAGTACTCCAGATGCGGCCTCACCAGGGCTGAGTAGAGGGGCAGGATCACCTCCCTCGACCTGCTAGAGATGCTCTTCTTAATGCACCCCAGGATTCCATTGGCCTTCTTGGCCACGAGGGCACACTGCTGCCTCATGGTCAACTTGTCGTCCACCATGACGCCCAGGTCATTCTCCGCAGAGCTGCTCTCCAGAAGGTCAGTCCCCAGCCTGTACTGGTGTCTGGGGTTATTCCTCCCCAGGTGCAGGACCTTGCACTTCTAGGGAGCTTCTAAGCTGAACTCCAAGTATACGGACTGTCTTGATCACAGGAAAAATTCAAGGTGATTCACTAGCTGGAGGATGGAAAATTGAAGCCAGACTTCAGTGTCAGGACTGCCTTCTCATTAAACTCCTCAGTTCACTCCCACACTCAAATGTCATTAAGACGGTGAGATACATACATGCGCACACAAAAGATCACCACAGATGATATGTCAAGCACTAATATCTCCCAAGTGTTATTATTATTAATCTTCCATCCAAACGTGACAAAACACAGATAAATATAATCTGTCTTTTTAGCTAAAGAAAGAGGTGTAAATGGGTCCAGTATGGACAGCCCATGCATGAGAGCAGATGAGGGAGGAATCTTGCCAGGGAGCAAGACCCTTCAGGTGACCCTGGGCTGGTCACTGCTGAAGAACCTGTGTGAACACGGGCAGGAACTGCCTTTCTCTCCCCTCCTGTTCAGCAACGCATTTCTTGGAGAGGACACGTCTGTCTCCAAGGCCTCATGCTGGTGTTGTGCCACTTGATCAGCCTGGATGAATCAGTTCTCATTACGTATCTCATCATCTCTAGTCATAGGACACTGCAGCATGACAGTGTCGTGAGGACACCGTGCAATAGTTTAACTAATAATCCTTACAGCGCTTTCCAAATCGCATCGCACTGCTAGAAATCTCCCCGGAAAACTTGAGCAATTTTACCGCATTGGTATTAAAAGTGTCCCTTCCAATCTGGCAATTCATTTATTTCTTGTCCTTTGCATGTATCACAAACTGATATGGATTTAAGAGTTCTCTCCCTTTGCCATAAAATCCCGTTGGACTTCACTAAGAAGAAATAAAAACCAACAAAATCAGATTTATCAGTTACAGGGAAAACAAAAACAAAACCGCAAGTATTCCCGCAGCCAATTCTTTAAGGATCCCAAGAACAGCTAACCAGTTGCCTTGTGTGCAAAGCACGAGACAGAGGCCCTCACCTTGGTCCAAGGGAGCAACTGTCCAACTCTACCCGTCACGTACAGTTACAATGAAGCCAGCAAGGCCCTGCGGAGGAAAGACTGGCTTCATCCTGGAAACAGGTTTGTTACAGCCCAAAAGCAGTTCCAAAACCCTGCCTGGGACTAGAAATAAAGGGAGAAACTGCCAGATTTGAAATTAGGTGTTAGCAGCAGGAAAAATACAGTTTGCTTATCTGCTGCTTCTTGTGGTCTTTAATTTCTCAGCTTAGTCAAGGGGTGGTTTGCAATAGCGCCAGCAAAATGGATTAAAACCAATCATGAAAATATGATTTAGCACCATGGTAGCTCATGACTCCATATGTTGAGGTTTTTACTAGTCCGAAACTTAAAGTTATGACCTAACTAGAAAGCCCCCCGAGAAATCCAAACGGCAAGTTCATTCCCACAGCTCTGGCACAATCGTTTCCTTGGGGTTCTTTCATACTAGTTTTTATGATGAAAATTTGGAAAAAAATGGGGACGTTACCTGACATTTTGAAAGGAGAGTCCCCTTTGCCATGACAAACACGCTACTCGCTTCCTTCTATGACTGAACTGCAGCTTTGGCCACCTGAGACGTAGCCTAAATTATTCCAAACCTTCTCTCACGTCCCTCACGTATCTTTTTTCCTTCCAGTTGTATCAATAATCTCTCTCTTACCACCTTAGCTGTATCCTGCTTTGTTATGACTGTGTAACTGATAGGACCGTGGTATTTCTGTTCCTCAGGCAGTTTGTGCTCAGTTCTGCCACCTCAGCACAGCTGTGGAATTTGCTGGATGTGAAGACGTACAGGAGGACTGAGGAGGCTGCATTGCCACCAACCCTCCCATCGTCTGAAAGGACGTGGCCACCAAGGCTTTCCAGCTAGGGGCTCAACTGGTAGGGAGAGCCACCTGCTCCCTGATCCGGGATTAGATACGCATATATATATATATATATATATATATAATCCCTAGTATATACACGTATCTGTGGATGTATATATAAAGCTATGCATATCTGCACAGGTGTATGCATTATCATGAATTATATCCACCCAAACAAACCCATTACTTCAATGGCAGTGTTCTCATCTCTCCCATGGCAGAGGAAATGCATCAGAGCAGTAGACCTTTCTTTATAGAAATAATTACACAACATATCACTATCTAGAGGAAGGTTCCTACCTCTTTCTATGAAATTTCTGTGTCTTGAAGCAGCAAACATTACTCAACTTCAAGCAATAACATTTAGAAAGACAAATTCAATTGATTTCAGGAAACTTTAACCTGAAGAGAGTTTCATGTAATGTGACCATTCTTTTCTCCGGTTTCCTGCCGAAGTTATTGATTATTAACCATGTCATTTCAGGCAAAAAAAACCCCAAGTCTTTCTGATCTGTAGCATACTGAGGGACAGATTCCAGGTGTCACAGCCCCTATGCCAAGGAAAGCTGAAGAACCTCCAAGGAAAGTGAAGAGGCGTGCAAGCACACACTTCAACATCATACTGACTTCAACAGAAATAACATTTGGAAGCATGTGGCTCAGGTGCAGGAGTAATAGACAACAGAGGCTTGCAGCCTGAAAATTCATTTGCAGCCCAAGGAACGATAGCAAACAGATCTAGAAGGCAGCGCTGCTCCTTCTGCAGAGGTGATCTAGATGCTACCAGAAGCTCATAACTTAGAGCTCTAAATCTGATACTCCTTTAGACCCATTAGGATCATCAAGAGCCTCTGCAAATACTTTAGGCTTTGTGCCAACAGGCACTCAGACCCCACATACAGCTGCCACTAAGCTCAAGGCAAAATAGAGAGGAATAAGTAGGTTAACACTCAGCATCTTTATTTTTTCCATGATTAGTGCTGAAGGTATTGAGCCTAGTGAGCTTATACCTAGAGACAGAATACTATTAATACCTATGGCAGGTTTTTATATCACTTGGAAGAGTCCAACACAACCACAGGGAGACAAGCCAAGGCAAACTGCAGCCCACAGGACATACCTCAAGAAGATGAAGTGTCATCTAAACAATCTACAGCTGGCTGTTCATCAGACCCGCAGGTAAACCCCTGTAAAGATCCTCCAGGTGATATCTCCAGCCTTCACTTTTGCTTCCACGCTTCTTTCTGTGAAAAATAACTCTTCCGTGTAAGCTAATAAGAGGTTGGTTGGGAGTGAGAAGAAAAAGAAATTCAACTTGGAGAGGCCTCTCTAAACAGAGTCTGCTGGCATCTTCTCAAACCAGAGTTCTAAGTTTGGGCAATTACTATATTCAGTTTCACATAGTATTTTATTGCCTCCTGTTATCTTCTCTACTATATATACCCTGATTACTAGCTTGGCCTAAGCATCTATTTCTTTAAATCAGCTTCAGTTCTAGAGGAAGGGCAAATTGCACTTCCCTAGCTCCATCTGAGATGATGTTCTTTCAGAAGGAAGGGAACCATAGAATCATTATGGTTAGTAAAGACCTCCAAAATCACTGAGGCCAACTGTAAGCCAGCCCCATATCTGTTTAGCCGCATCCCCAAGTGCCTTGTCTACAGGTTTCTTGAACGCTGCCAGGGAGGGTGACTCCACCGTGGATTTTTTTCCTAATATCTAACCTGAACTCCCCCTGGCGCAACTTGAGGCCTTTTCCTCCTATTGTCCTATAGGTAGTTGCCCTTCTTTGGACATATTCCCAGTGCCTCCATGTCTTTCTTGGAGTGAAGGGCCAGAGCTGGTACATTTAAAGTATTTTATGCACAAAAAGACACAACAAAATACCTAGCCCCTACCCTCCCTCCCTCCCTTTCTCCACAAGCAAATACCTCTCCTTTAATCACCCTATGTGAGCCCAGAGTTCAGGAACCAGATATATCATTGTCTCTTGATGTCTCATTAGTATGTTCAGCTTGGGGGTCTTGCAACGTCCCATTTCATCATATTCATAGGACCAAACACGTAGCATTATAACCTTCCTTTAAATTGCCCGTCATCATCTTTGTAAGCAGATTAAGTATATGCTTAAGTATGGTAAATACTGCCCCCTTCCCAAAATATCCTCCCGCAACCGGTTTGCCTATGCATACGCATGAAGAGTGAAAATGCACACAACACGCAGAGTGACTGGGTGAGGCAGCTAGTAAATCCTGTGCCAAAACAAACAAACAAACAAAATCTGTACATTCCAGTGCTTTAAAAAACACAGTCGGCTATAATAGAATTTGCTAAAAAACAAAATGAGTAGCAGTGACCTACTCGAAATATACTTCCTAGTACTATGGGTACTAGAAATACTGGTAATACATTAACAAGGCATTTTGACTAACGCAAACGCCTTCTGCCTTGCTTGCAGTGCTGTAACAAGATGTACAAACACGCAAAGTTATTGAAAACATTCAAGCACAGAATGATCCCAGAGGAGCAATGGTAGAACTCAGCAAAAGCAACTAACAGGCATGTGAAAGAGCAATAATTTATTGGAACACCATGAAACTCCCCTGTACTGAATGCCTTTTCCCATCTCTGTTGCCTATCAGGACAATTTCTTCTGAGTAACAAATCCAGGTGCACAGAGAAACAGCCTTCCCATCTGTGGAACAGTCACAGGAGCACAGCCATTGCTTATTCCGTGACTGAATCAAATGCTTCAGATGGCAAGTATAAAGGCTAACCACAACATGATCTGACTGTTGATTTTGCTAAGATTTTTCTTTTGACAGCTCTCTCTCACTCACTTGCTTCAATACTGACACGGTTAGGTGAAGAGCAATGAACCACTGAATGGACGAATAAATCAGGAAAAAAGCATCTGTTTCAAATAATACCTAGGTATGAAAAAGATGAAATGCAGTTAAGGAAGAGTCTGAACCACGTCTGTGCTCCCTGGTCTATTTCTTAGCTAGATATCGTATCTACCTCTCAACAACCAAGACCACCAAAATTATGGCTTAAAATGCGCTTTGAAAACCTTGAAAACCTGCTTCGCAAGAGATGCTGATCTTCTCTAAGTGACAGACAAGACAGGGGACACCAATCTCCAGCTAGACGGCTCCTTTCAATGTCCTTCCCTCCTCCCCTGCTTCTGCTCCCACAAAGTATTAGTGTTCTCTAAGCAAAGCTAATTTTAGGGCCTGAGCGCTGTGAATGCTCTGAACACGCAGAGCTTCCCAATGGACAGCAGAGCTAGCACCGCGTATCAGGCACGAGCCAGACGGGGCCTTGCTCTGTCCTCTCTTTCCAGCGAAAGGCTCTGCATCAACCCTCCGAGAGCTCCTTCTCCTCGTATCCAATTTTCCAGCTGAGCAGACTTCGTGTCAACACTGGCCAGTGTTGTGACATAAGTCAATATTATTAGGAAATACCCTCTCTTCAGAGCTCTTCTCTTTGCATAACCCATCAGAAGGTTTAATCAAAGTTCAATTCTACTTGCCGAAACCTACTTGTGTTTCAGGCTTAATTATCTGAGCTATCATTATCCAAACCAGAGCAACACTCCTTCAAGCGTTCTCAATTTATGGAACATGACATGGAGCGCCTCAAGTTTCAGGGCATCCTTCTACCAACTGACCTTTCTTTCTTCTATCCTCAGATTGCATCTTTCAGCCAGGCAGACTGCAACACCAGGGGAAATATTAAGCAGAAGAAGTTGTTAATTCCTTTTTTTTAATGAAGCTGTTGCCAACAGCGGTATTGAAGAGCAAGGGAACTTAAGAGCAAGAAGAATGTGTATATGCGCAATGTAAATTATTTGGGCAGTTCTAGATAAGCTTTCTCTTATTTACAGCTCCATTTTTTAAAATCTAAGTGTATCAAGCAGTACTTTCTGCAGTCTGAATACCATCTGCTCGAATAAAATTAAGCCAGGTGTGGTGAAATATAGAGAAACAAACGTAGCATGGATTATATTCTGGTAACATCGTATTATTCCCAAATGTAGACTCCTTGCAAGCACTTGAATCTCCCATGTTCTTGTCCATATGGTTCACTTCACATTATTATGGTGTACAGATGTCACTCCTTCAGATTAAGGAAAGTCACACTGCTGTCCTTACTTTGTATAGAAAAGCACCGTCTTTCAAAATGCCAAATTAGTATGAAAAACACGAAAAACGGGCACCTCCAGTTTTGCTTAGCTCTTCTTGGAAGAAAACAAATCAGAGACCTCTCAACCTCAATGTAAGCCAGGATTTTAGTATCTGTCATTCGAACCCAATGAGAATAATTTTTCATGGGCTGTAGCTTTCGCTGTAACAGGCTAACTTTTTTGGTTTGTTTTGTTTTCCATGGGACATATTTGCTCTCACTCTGTTTCCACGGATGTTTTGAGTAGTACCCAAGTGGAAAATAGAATTAACATGTTGAGTAAGCTTTATTCTTCTTTAATTTGTTATTGCTGTCATTAAGAGTCATTTATTTTACTTTGCTAATCATCACAGGAACAGCAATAGGAATGTTATAAATCTGCAAGTTGAATGTGGACTTTTTTTTTCCCCCTCAGTTGGACAAGTCTTGTTCTAGAGTCCAGGCATTAAGTGAATCTGGAAGCATGAGTAGGTGATCAAAGAAAAAGAGCAACACTCTTGCCCTTCAGAAGGAATAAAAGTTCATTTCTGTTATAGAAGTGGCCAAGGAGATCCAGATTCAGTACGGGTTAATACACATCAGGGAACAGAATGTAGAAACATAGGGAGAAAACAAGCTTTTGATATATTTCTAAAAATCCTATTAGAGACTCCAGGACTTGGAGCTTCCATGCATATTTTAATCTTTTTTGGTTACCCCTTGATAGGTAGAACCAGATTACTTTTATAGCTCAACTGGGCAAATGTTTAAACACACTACAGAAGGGGGGAAAAAAAAGGCCAAAAGTCACGGACTTTGGGCAGAGACCTTCACATCGTATAGTTACACAATCTGAAATATTTCCTGGAAAAAGATGACACTAGTGGATTAGATGTGTACTTTCTGCTGTGCTTTCAATATTCCTCACTATTTTCACCCATAGTTACTCATACCAAAATAGGATTTTGTCAAGTGATTTCCCATTCCATAAAGTAAGTACAATTGTAGAACACTATAGATAACAGGATAACTTTCTTCCAGGTCTATAGCTATCAATCTGCTATCCTTAATGACCCACAGCATTTTTGAGTTAATAGCTTACAAACTAATCATCAAGCATCATTAATGATGATTTTCTCAAGTATCTTGCTTAAAAATATCAAGCCATTCTCTAGAGATGTTAAAACATACCAATTACATTTAATAACTGACAAAAGCACTAGCCAGCAGCGGATTTGACAACACATTAAGCAGCGTAAGGAGACATTGAGCTAAGTGAGAGCCTTCAGAGAAGAGAAATAAGGAAATACCTGGCACAAAGAATTCAAAACAACCTCAAAAAAAAAAAGACAGAATGAAGGCCAGGAAAAACAGAGAGATATGCACTGAAAGTGAGGCAGTAGCAAACATCTGCATGTTGTGTCAGACAAGAAATGCATGAGGAGCAATGGGTGGTATGAACGGGGCAGCAGCCAAGCACAGGTGGGGTTTGCTCCAGGACACCGGAGTGTGCGGGAAGGAGGAGAGACAGCATGGGAGGAAAAAAAGACCTCAGGGAACAGGAGCCAGGTAAGCAAGTGCCAGGCGTGAACTTCAGGGATAACCCACGGGACACGCGGAGCTCATATTCCTTAGCTGGGAAGAGATTTTGTCCTGCTAGGACAAACAGGAGACACTATTAAGACAGAGAAAGCAGCCGTGTAAGCCAGTGAAAAGGATTGTGTCAGCTGGTCTAAAAGGCGAGTACTGGTAGGAGACACAAAAATCACATTTCGCCTCCTTGCGATACAAACACACTCGCACGAGACTCACCATGGTCTAGGAAGCGCTATTCCGCTTCCCGAGCATCTTCCACCTCTCCCCACCCCTTGTCCAGGCTTGGCAAGCGGCATTTCTGGTTTGTTTTTTGTTGTGGATGTTTTTCTTACCTCCTCATATCTGGATTTATTGAATTCAAATATCAAAAACATTGATATCAAAAATATCAATGCCGCTCTGCTGAAGCACAGCCATTGATCATTGATCTTCTCTCTCTATCCAGAGGGATTCCTAGCCAGGCTTAATTGCTTCTCTTGGTTTCATGCATATATATGTTAATTGCGTTAGTCCATCATCCAGGCTTCCCTTTCTCCTTGTTACATCTCCTGCTTGTTCTCTCCTGCAAATATAAGCATCTATCACATCCCTTATTCTTGTTTCACTGTCTTTACTATAGCTAGAATTTCCCCTCTTCTTTTACAGGTTTTCTACCATTTCTTCATTAATCCTCCTCTGTTCTGCAAGCTCTGTATGTGCCTTACACTGCTTTCCTTGCCCGTTCATCTTCCTGCTTTCTCCTTTTCAACTTTGAACCTATATAAGCACCCGAAGCAGATTTAACAAAAACCAGGCTGGGAGGGACCTCAAGAGATCATCTACTTCAACAATCCTATCTTCAAATATGCTCAGCTATGCTCAAGACACATGGGGCTCTCAGGAAATACGTATCAGGTAGCTAGACTCAGGATGCAGATGCTCCAGCTCACTGTAGTAGTGAGATCAGCCCTGCAAACGTGAGAATATCACCATTCCTCTTAGCCTGTCCTCATATTTCTGCAGTGTTTTCCTGCCAAGGGTGAAATTAGCAGCCCTCCTACCAGCCCGCACATATACTAATAACCACGTCACAAACTGCATTAATCACATTACTCACATCTTATCTGCAAGGTCCATTTCTATACAAACAGTTTGAGTTTCAGATAACCAGGTTTGATCATTTTACCAGCCCAAGTTAATCAACATAATGTGGAATGGAAGACACAACACTAAGCCAGGAAAACAAAGTCAGGGACTTGTACATCAACTGCATGGCTGTAGAGCCTTGTCAGGTACTGCTACGAACTAAACCTTGCATCTTTGGTATTTTAATGCAGTCACCTCATTTGCTATTGCTTATTCACAACAGAGTTTACCCTGAAAACCAAATTCTGAAAATACACAGAATTATCAACGGTGAGGCCTCCTGCATAAAACCGGAGCACTTACATCCCTCAATCCATACTCGGAGTTAGATGAACACAGCAGCCAGCGTGTCAATATGGGTCTGGATCCTTCCAACATTTCAGCAGTCGCTCGGACCATCAAAACGAGTGAAGCAGGTGAAGTGCTCAGCACCAGAACGTTCCTACCGTGCAGTCCATGTGAACCAGACCCATGAATATCTAGATGGTGATCAGGACGCTTAAAGGTCTAATGCTCATTCAAGGCCATTCACATGGGAAAGGCTGCCCCTCCATCCAGCAGAAAGGCCAACAAATTATCTGGATGCGAATTAGTAAGTGACATCATTCCACAAGGGGTGACACAAGCTGAAACACAAACCTGTGGGTTGGTTTACAGCTGAAAACATAGTGCCACATTAAAGGCAAGTTTCACCTTTCAAAATACAAGTTTCTACTCCTCTGCCAAACTCTGAAGACAGGCAAAAAAAAGTACAGTACTAGTAACCTCTCGTTACAGGCAGAAGAACAAAGCATTTCATGCCATGGTACAATATATAGTTATGCAAACTTCCTTGAGCAGATTTCAAAGGAAGGAATTACCCTCTCAGGTTTTAGTCTTTTTTTTTTTTTAAATTATTCCCAATAACATTTTATTTAGCTTTTTTAAATTCCTTGTGCCCCTAATTCAGGAAGTTTTGCAACACTTTCTCTAACAGACTGTATCTAAGTTCTTGTCACCTGTGCTTTCCTCAGGAGGAAAGCAAGGACACGGCTCTGTCCCCGTCCTCCTGCGTCCATCGGCGTGTCACCCTGCCAGGAGACAGCTTCAAAGGCATCTGCAGACAGCCCAGTCCTCTGCAGCTTTCTGGCACAGCAGTCACTCGCGTCCTCCTTGGGAAGGAGCATTAACACGCTGCTTTAGCAAAAGGTCCGAGGTTACTGGCAAATACTCTCTTCTTTGCTTGTTGAAGTGAATTTTGGAACAACTTTCAAAACAAATATATACATAATACAGGCACATCAAGTTCAAAAGGTTACAGATATCAAATTCTATTTGGTTTCATGTGTTTAAAACATCAGGACACACGTGTCAATCCTTGACTGCTTAGAACTAGTGTCTCTAAGGAGGCAAACCAAATCCACTGTTGCAGCAATCACTGCCGTTTCTTAATAGCTTTTTTTTCCCCTCCTCCTAAAATTGCTGAAATACATCCTTGCAACCACTTATTTTCCAACAGGCCAGTACAGTAAAAAAACCACTTAGCCACAAATAAATGAGCCATCACTGGACAGTTGTAAAAATCTTCAGTTAAACAGGAAACAAAACAAAGCAAAAACCCCAGCCAACTACATTATGTAACACAAAAAGATCTTTTATTTAGATGAGTATAACTGAAATGTGATAAAACATTTTAGCTATAAAAATAAAGTCCTTTCTGCTGCAATACTGCAGTCCAAATTCCAAATTCAATTCTGCTAGGACTTTCCAACTACTCAAATTGTCTTGGCACAGATCGAATTTGTTGTCCCTCACTCCGATCCTCTCACCCGCTGCAGCTTCATCTGATCCCAGATGAGCTTTTCCATCCTTCCTCACACACACAGAACACAGCAGAGTCTGGTTTTGCCATCACTCTCTATACCAAAACAAAAAAAACACCCAACCAAGCAGCAACCTCTCAGTCAGAGACTTTTCTTACAGGTATGCACACTCATCCACAAATCCAAGCTTTTACTATCTTTGTATATCTAGAAAAGTATATCAACCATTACTTGAAACCTTTACACCTGCCGTTTCTCAAAGTTACATGCACAGTATTTTCACTGAAGACTGTAGGTCTGTTTTGTGCCCTTCAGTGAGAGGGTTATAAAGAGGGACCGTGGATCCTTTCTGTTCTTGCAGACAGTTATCTTTCCTCTCAAGGCCTCTCCTGCAAGAATAAAAAGGAAATTACTATGTTTACATTACTGAATTATAAACAGTAACAATAAGGGATGCATTCAATCTCCTTATGTTGCATGAGAAATTGCTCCCAGTTAAGTGGAATTAAGCAAGTCTGTGAAGGTGTCTTAGTTTTCCAAGGAGTAACCAATTCTCCTGACAATGAACTTCTGTCATTGTGGTTCAACCTGGCGAGGTGCTCAGCGAAGTCACAGTGTCACCCCCCCAACTGATCCATCCTGGCATGCTGATTCTACCTGCCATCTGAAAATGATTCAAATTGTGTTCCTTTATTTTCATTTCAGTGCAGCTGTATTATCAGGACTCAAATGATTGATACAATACAATGCCATTTGTAAAGAATTGCTGTAACGGTTTCATGGATAGTTTAAACAGAGACAGATTTGCTGGGTAAAAAGGGACAAGAAAAGGCAGCTTCTCTCCAGTTAGGAAGTTTAACATAGTTTGAACTGATTTTCAGAACTGTATTGCAAAACCAATCAGTCAAATATATCACGATAATCTATAACACTGAGTGTTTTTAAAATTATAAAGACTAAAAGTAAAGCTCGCTTAACAGCAGCGTTAACACTACACAAGTCATTCTATGCATTTGTAGGCCTCACCATTTCAAACATTTTAAAACAAGGCAACAAACACAAATCTAAACAAAACTTTATAAATATTTTCCAGCTGACTTCATAGAATGGAACACCCAGATTTTGTTTATAAAGAAACTTCATGAAGCTAAGCAATCCTTTTCAGCTATTCCTGATGCAACATCCACATGAAATCTGCCTTTCTAAACAGTGTTTTCTGAGGGATGAACCAAGCAACAGCCGCGCAGCCGAGGAACAGAAAGGCCCTTTTGAGCAATTAATCAATGTCACGCAGATATCAAACGAGTGGTGCCGTTCAGCAGCGCCAGGGTCCTAGGAGCTGCCTGCAGGAGGGGCTCAGCTGTGTCACCTTGCTCTTATCATGCTCACATGGACGCGAGCACAGTACGACTGCAGCTTGATTAGGACAAAACTGAATGCATTAAGGCCCGTTCCAGCTTTTTTGCTATGCCTTGGTGAGTCTGCAAGTTTGCTCCCCTCCTCGCCCAGATAACGGGAATAACGGAGCACAACCGCTGCACAAACCTGCCAGCGCAAGGAGCAGCGCCGTGCCACTTCGCGTGCTGCCCCACTGACAGGGGGTTCTGAAACGCCTGCAGAATTATTTCAAATAGCAGATTTCAGAAGATACACCATAAACAGGGGACATTTAGTCCTACCTCAAAATTTAGATTTTAACAGTTATAAATTTGTAAAGGGAGTATATTTCGAGACATCGCTCAGCAGTAAGCAAGCAGCAGTGTTACCGAGACACCAAGCTGCAACCGCAGACATGCTCAACAGACATTAAAATCTCATCTGCAAATTAAATTCCCCAAGTGAGATGCACAGTGGAGCAGTATTACAACATACGATCAAAACAGACTAATTGTACCACTGTTTTTTCCCAATTCTAACAAAACTCACTAGGTGGACAAATGACCATTTTGCAGGTTTTAAGCTATCCAGTTTAGCATGCCTGGTTATGGGAACTGGGGAGCTGAGGACGACCAAGGCTTTCACAGGAGCTCGGCCGTACGAGCGCTGCTTCAGTTCTGCAACGCTAGAGCGCTTCAGCCCCAAGGAAAACAAATTAAAGCTTTATTTCCACAGCAAGGCAAATAATCACAAACACAAAACGCTGACTATATGCTGTTTTATTGCTGATAGCATTTGCTTGCACACAGATTTGGGTTTTAGCTTGACGCACTTTTACTGAACAGATTCTGTGTGGGGCCTTTAACATTATTTTGTTATCATTACACTCATTGGGTAAATTCTTGAGCCTGAACAGCTGAGCAGATACTCTGTTCCTGATTTGCTTTTTGTGAAGTTTAGCAGGCATACTATCACAAAACAGCAATAGCAAAAGGTTTATGTTTGAGCCATTAATAAAGAAAACGATAGCACCCTGGCATCTCAGTTTCAATTTCCAAAATAAAGGCATTTTCAGGTTATTGCAAGGGCTGCCAAGTAAAGCCTTGTACTCTGCAGGATGTCCGCAACACACTACTCTTCTGCCTAGGATAAACCAGTTTTGCAGACAATAACACATCACCTGGCTTCCTCCTCTAGTGTTTTTAGTTCTCCTGCATTGCTAAGTGTTGTTGATGCTGTTGTTTTATTTCACTTTATAACAGTTTCCAGTCTGGGCTCACAACCTGTGAGGAGAACTTGCCTTTCAGAATATATTAGAAGATTGCTTTCCAGAGACATGGTAGATCTAAACCTAACCAACAGAAATTATTCACTGTCATACCATGCAAAGTTGTCTATCACAGACACGTATCGAGTTGGAATCCAGCAGCAAATCAAAAATATTAACAAGGCTTAACTTACTCTATTTCAGAAAATAAATATATCTTCCTTTACAACAAATAATCTGGCACCAAACAACTGAAAACATTTCTTAGTTCACAAAACAGAGCAAAATAATTTTGACATGGCTTAAAGCTGCCTTTTTCTGTTGTATAGGCCCACAGGTACAGATGCTTTCACTAGCTTTATAAGCAAGTTAGGCAGATCCCCAAGAGCTATAAAACAACCGGTAGAAACTTGAAATTTAAAGTCAGTTTTATCGTTGTACCCTGAAGGAATCATTTTTTTTTCAGTGGAAAAAACTATCCGAAAGACACATTTTCAAAGCAGAAAAATATTTATTCTACTTTTTATATCACAGCCTGTAAATATACAGCAAGTAAATGCCATCATGGATACACTAGTCAGTGTTGAGGCCAAATACCTAAATGGGCAACTCTGTCATGAAACTGGCTTCGAATACTAAGCAAAATTTAAAGTTGGAGCCAGTAGTACGCTCTTTATGTCACTTCTCCTCTTCTGCTTTCCTTAACTGCTTTAATTATGACACTAGGCTAGCTTAAAATCAGATTTGTACCAGACTCAGGTGGTTTAAGTGTCAAAACACACTGTTTTCCATTTATTTTCTTGCGTTTAGCAGTGAAAGAATTTCTTCTGCTTCAAATACTACATTTGGTCATACCTCACTGTTGGTTTTTTCTTTCCTTTTTTTGCCTCTTCCAATACCACATAAACATTTCATATTCAAAGAGCTTACGCAAAAGGCCAGTTGAATATGGATAAGCACAGGAATAAAGAATGAAGTCACCAACTGATGCAAATGTGTTTAAATTAATAAAGTTACTCTTTTCTTCAGTTAACTTCCATCAAGAGAAGACCTTTCGGAAAAAAAT
This sequence comes from Tinamus guttatus, assembly GCF_000705375.1. Next base: position 111,299 of record NW_010582130.1, read on the forward strand.
CAAAATCCAAGTTCTTAAAGTGCAGTTCAGTTCATTGTGCCAGGGCAGAAATAGTGCAAAGCAAAATGGTAACATACAGTACTGATTTTTATTAAAGTCAAAGATAGAAATAGCTGCAAGTGCAACTTTAGATATGCGGCAGGAGCTGTTGGAGCAGCTTGTTTAGCTGCTAAATTGGAAGTTAAAAACTGGAGAAATCAAACAGCTGCAGGTTACTATGATAATTAAGTGATTACTTTGAAAGAAAAATGAAAAAAGTTAAAGTTGAGATGTAGAGATAGGGTTACTTCTAGTAATATGGTTTGAGGGGAACAGAATATTTTTTTTGAGCAATGAAGAACCAAAGTCAGAGAGAACAGTTCAAAACCAAACCAAAACACCCACAAAACCCGAAATAAAACAAACCCTCCTGTTTCAGTATCGGGACACAACTTCCTCCCTGGCGGGCTTGCACCCCCCAGAACTCATCATTAGGATTACCCAGAAAAAGCCTCAGGACTTTTCTCAGAACCTTCTTTTGTGCTAAAATGATAGGTAGTACCATGATCAACAGTAAAGTGGTAGTATCCTGAAGTGGCAATTTCATAGAAGATATAAATAGACCGAATGGGCAAAAGGATGGAAAAAAGCAACTTAAACAATCAGGAAGAAAAGGAGCCAAGCAGAAAATAAAGAAATAATAATAATAGTAAAAAAAGCATAGCATCAAGAAAGGGAAAAATTGTAATAAATAGCAGCTAATACAGCGAAAGGAAGGAGTTACGGTCAGAGTGACCTTGAAGTCATCTCAGTGGGGTTCCCTGCCCAGAGCAGGGCAGGCTGCAGCTCTGGGGCCCCGCACACCTCCCATCCGGACATTTGCTAAATGTCAAATGAATATTAAATAACGGGCACATTCTAACAAATGCCACTGCACTTGAAAAAACTTGCTTCGTACTCTATGACACTGAAATTGAATGAGCTGCAACAAGGAGACCTTAGCCAGCCTCATCTAGAGAGAGCAACTGGCCAGGACAAATCCAGCCCAAGGGCCCTAACGTTCAGGGGTAGCCCATGTGGCCACATGGTATAAGAACAAATAAGAATGACTCAAGAACGTAACCAGCGTGTCCTTGTGAAGTCAAAGCATGAAAAAGGGAGATCCTATTTGTGAAATACCACAGACAACAGTGCCTCTAGGAAAGAAGGCCTTGGCTCAACGCCATCGTGGCACCTACCAGCGCAGCGTAACTGGGGCCCAGACACTAGCACCACCACCACACGCTGGTCACTAGGGCTGTCAACAGCACACGGTGTCCTGCTGCCTCAACACTTCATCTCACCTCCAAACCTCTTCACCTCATGGGCTTTAGTCGACTGTCCCCACCACGTCTGCTCTATTTACACAAACTCTTCAGGAAGAGGGCATCTATTACTGTGCATTTATTAAGTGACAAGCAGAGTGGAGCCTCACTCCCAGTTGGTTCTTAGGTCCTACTAATTTGCCAAAAAAAAAAAAAAAACCCAACAACTTGTCATGCACGATAAAGTATTCCTAATTCACATGTTGGTAGGAGTTCAACAAGAGTGAGTTAATATTTAGTGAACCATCCTAGCCCATGAACAAGGAAGCAAACCGTCCTTCCTACAACATAAAATATCCTCTTAAAAGTTCCTTAGCTTTAACTGGTCTTGAAAGTAGTATGATACAGCCAGATAGATAAAGTGTAGCTCTACAGAAATAAAAGGCCAAGACTTACAATTCCCATCCTGCTGTTAACATCCTGTTGCATGACCACCCTCTCTAATCTTGTGTCCATTAAGCAGGCAATATTTGACTACTTGCACAGAAATCCATTTGCAAGACTTATCAAGCAAAGGTAGCTGAAACTACTAGCAAATACCACTCCGCTTGCAAATTCTTTGAAATTATTTCTTATTTACTGAATGAGCCTACAGCATTAAAATCAAATCCAACATCCAAATAGGCATTCATGCTTGATATGACAAACATAAGGCTTTTGTGCCACATCTAAGCTATGTTATGCAATCGCTAGACCAATATAACACTTGAGAATGTGATTAACGTTAAAACAAAAAGGGTTCACAGCATCTTCTTGCCTCAGAAAGAAATATGTTAAAACACAAGTCTTCTCAGCAAATTACAGTATGGAGCTATGTAAGTACATATGTATGCCTCCTTACTTGCCTATAAGTACACAGAGGTTTATGAATACTTTCCAGAAACCTTTTACAGAATACAAATGGGTATTTTCTCGTGCCCTGCTTAGACCAAAAAAAAAAAAAAGGTAGTTTGAGGATTTATTTAGTAACCACTTTAACATATAGATAACTCAAACATTTAAATGTCAAATTTAATGGCAAGAGCAACACAGGACATCTAATGCTGTGCCACAACTTAATTGAAATATACCTGTTTCTACAGGAATTGGTTTCTCCAAGAGAAAAACTGTTTGTTTCCAGTGTGTTTTGGTACAAAATGGACTAGTCGAAAACAGGACCTGCATTGGAAGAGTTCAAGAGTTTGATTAAGAACAACATTCTTAATACTACATTACATTAATTAATTACCAAATAGACATGAAGCTCTTGCAATGGCAAAACAGACTCGCTGCTGAAAATCGAGGCAGAAAAACCAACCCCCCAAATGAATAGAGATAGCTTTCAAAGCCATTTTTAACATGCACAGCCCAAAATACTCACCTTGTTGTAACAGTTCTTCTCAAAATATATATCAAAATAACCAGCAATTGCCTATAGTGAAAAGGAAAACAGAAATATGATAAATAACAGTGACACGCAAGAAAAAGCCCATTATGAGTACAGTTACTGAGACTTCTTTTCCTTTTTAAGCCTTTACTTATTGGAATGTGCTTTGATCTGTGTTCTTAAGTATGCTAGAAAACATTTAAAAAAAAGAAAAAAAAATAGACTTTGCCCTACTCAAAAAAAGCAGTACTTTCAGAAAAATATTTAGTCTGCTATATCTTTGTTATATTACTAAATCTATGAAACCAGCTATTTTGAGCAGTTACAAAGAACAAGTTCTGTAGCACATTTTTCATGTTGACAGATTGTGAGAACAAAAATGTTAAATAAGCTTATAAGATTACAACATCTGAATGGCACGTGGCTTTATCAGGGGGTATTATGTAGTACGGTGCTGGTATTTTTTTCATGCTAGTCTAAAACCTGAACTGGCAACATGATCCTGAACACGGTGCCCTAGAGGAAATCAGTCTGTGTTAGTTTTTCCTACCTGTGTTATTTTCAACTCCTGGCATGCTAGAGAGGCCTGGAAAGCTCCAGCTTCCAGCAGGGTGCAAAATATTCTTCAGAAAATGAGGAACAGGCACTCGGACACACTATGGATCTTCATGAGGGGCGAGCACCACATGCTGCAACAGCAGCTCCTGCATCCCTGAAGCAAGGCCCATCCCGCAATGCTGAGAATCCCATTCCCAAGCGAATTACAGCCTTGCCTCTGATACACCTTTTGCAGTTAAGATTGAGAAGGTTTTGACAGAGTTTTATTGACCCATCAGACTAGTTTTATCGATCTTTTCTGGACACTAGTCAGAGATCTAAGTCACAAAAACACTTTCCAGTCAGCAGGTCAATACTGTTGATTTGCTTGCAAGTAAGACTTAGGATATGATTACTGGGGAGAGGGAAGACAAGCTTGAAACACTAAAAATACATTAAGGGTTGAGGGCAAACTGGTTTCCCGAGAAAGCAAGGCAGTCAAACTACATTTTATCCCAGAAAGCTGAATCAGTGCCCCAAACCCCAAGTGCAGACACCATTACGCAAGAGAAAAGGCAAACACAGCCGAAGGGGATGTTCCTAAATATCCAATACTACAAAAAAAGCAAAGTTTTATAGCCCAAGCCCTCCCTTCTTGTCGTAAAATCTAGCGCATACGCTAAGCAGCAAAATAAGAGGGCAGAGGAGACGCCCTACAAGGTCACACTGGAAGCCACCACGCGGACACCAGCATGTCAAGAGGGAACAGAGCTGGTCAGAGCTTTGCTGAAGCAGCAATCTTCATACGCGAATTCAAACTAATGAAAAGGAACAAGCAAACAACCCCCTCCCCGGATCCCAAGATGACGTTTTACTGTCATGGGATGTTTGGTTGTTGGTTTTAAGCATAACACCACTGTTGTTTCTTCTGCTGCCATTTGCTCCTCCGCTGACAGCTCATCCAGAGCTTCGCCCAGGACTGATCCACAGGTATTAGAGCCTTCTCTAGGTGTGTTTTTTTTTTTCCCCCCCCCCAAGTGCTACCCCCTTGAAACTATGAATGACTTGAACAAAAATAACGACTTCTAAACTAGTAATAAATAACAGGAACTCTAGCCCAACACTTGCTCTAACCTCAAAAGTTATATATTATGGAACACTGTAGCAATATTGTTTTCCCTGCTGGTAATAAATAAATTGCCTAGAGAAAAGCAGACTTGCTAGGACAAAATAAAATCCTGTCGTCTCCCAGCCCCGCCAGAAAAAACAACCCCAACACCACCCCAGGACAAATACCTCACACTCACCCAGGGAACTAAGTTTAATTAAAGGAGGAGAAAAATATATTAGGAACAGATTTGTGTTATTCAGATTGCAAAGCAGCATCCTTTAAATGTCAGCAAGAATAAAACACTCCTGAAGTTAAATTGCAGCTTACCTAACTTAAATTCTGGCTCTAGCTGACTTTGTCAAATCCAGGTTTTGATTAACAGTTCATTTAAAATATCCTCAGTATCTATAAAAATATCACGGAGGGTTAGTAGTGTTGCTGCAAACATCAAAAGCTGCAACTGCAGCTCCCCTCTTCCTCAAAAGGATGTGTCTAACTATTTTTCTTCCCTCCTAAATAAATTATATATAAACTACCTGGGGGCTAAATTATTTTCAGTCATTAATGTTATATGTACTAAAAACATTAAGTTCACAAAAAGCTGTAACATGTATGTAATAAGCAAGTATTAGTATGTATTCTTTATTTATAATCTTCCTCTCGGAGGCCTTAGATGACATGGTAAGAAGAAATCAGATTTTAATTCAAATGAATCTGAATACTAAAGCTTTTGCTAAGGAAAATGGCTGTCTGTACATGGAGCATCTTAACAGGACAAAACAAATGAGCCTGCCTGAACCCTTATGAGAACTCGGAGAGGCTAACCTAGTGATTCACTTAGGAATAAGGAAATTAAAAATTATCATCATCACCATCACCCACGGTGGGTCATTCATCATTCCTGCGCTCTGCGAGGATCATGTTCCAACAGCGAGTGGCTACAGCAAATCCAATTAGACAGCTGGCCCCAGAAGTGGGAGGATAATGTGCTTTTGATGGAGTTTATCCAAGCATGGAGATGGAATGCTTGTCATCCATGCACCAGAGGAACGGGGTACTCCCACAGTGGAATAACATTAAAAATTGTTATTAAAAACTAACAATTTTGTTTTTTTAAAAAGAATCACTATATGAAGACTGCTGTAGAGAAGGCTATAAATAACTATAGAGATCAGAAGGGCAAATCCTGCTCTGTAACATGTCTTGCCTTTAAGCAGAAATCTGGTATATTTAACGATACCCAGAGCTGGGTTTCCAGCTTTTATCTAGCAACATTTAGCTTCTCACCTAAAGTTGGAACTAAATACTCACACATTAACAACTAAATTCTGCTCCCAAAGGCAAGGAATAATCAACAGATTAATCTGTTTAGCAAGTAAGAAGATTCTAACAAGCAAAGTTTGGGCTTTTTTTAATGAAAATAATCTTCTCCAGCACAACTCCATTTCTTTTCTCTTACTCAAGATGTTAATACCTCAGTCACGGCCCGTGGTTCATTATCCTTCCCTCACTCCCCTCCTCCCTCCCACGTTTTTATAGACATCCCCTGCTCCTCGACACGTCCTCCTGGGAGCAATGACGGGATTCGGCCGTGTTCCTCCCGTGGGATATTGCTATTCAGCTAGGAAGGACGAACCGCCATGGACTCGCACGGGAAACGCTCGCAAACAAAAGAGAAGATTTGTCAATGGATTTTTACACCGAGGGTAATCACCATTATATTTTATCTCAAAAGCTCACACAGTGATCAATTTAGAATACAGTTAATGGAATATTTTCCTAACAGCATCTACTAACTGATATTAGCCAGATGTCTCATTAAAAGCAGCAGTGACAAATCCCGGTTCTCTCCCAGAAAACGCACTTTTGCAATCTAATTACATTTATTTTTGGCCATTTTCTTCGTAAGACTGAAATCAAGACAACCTGCCTTAAAGTTGCTTTGAGTCAACTTCATATAATGACTCCAGGCAACTGCTTTGCGACTTTAAAATCTTCCATCTTCAGAAGTTATAGTGCTAAATAAAGTAGCTAGATCCTAAAAGATAATACTCAGTGGTGAGACATAGGAGGAAATAGAATTAGCAGAAATACTACTTGCTCTGGGGAAAGGCCTGAAATGCTTTCCTCCAAAAGAAGTTAAAAGTTAAGCAGCACATACAAGATATGTAAGATATGCTTAAATATTTATTTTCATTAATTTTTCCATATTTTTCCAGTTAATTCGGATTTTTTTTTCTTGAAGACTCATCACTTGGCTTGAAAACCTGAAAAGGAAACCATCTAAAGGATTAAACTCATTTTATTTGGAGGATGAGACTGAAAAACACATCACAGGATAATCTGCAATATACGTAGCATGCACTTTTTTTTTTTTAATTCTGAGTAATTTGAATGTATTTACAGGCTAGAGGACAGGCTCACACTCGATACGCTCCAGTTCCTACCGGGGTCCGGGGAACTGCAGTTCCAGCAGTGCTCTCCAGCTCATTGCTAACCGTGGGCACCTCTGTTCCGACTCGCTCCATTTATTTAAAGCCCGGAACAGTTCGGCCCGCTGCCTTGATGGCTTCCACCAAGGCAGCTCCGCTGCAATTAGCTGCCACTAGCACACGAGCTGATAATGAGGTGGGCACTGAGGCCTTCTGAGATCAGGGACAGCGACTGCATGTAGGAAAATATTCCAGCCCTTGCACTACGATTTCTCACGAAGTGGCAGGTTTTATTAAGCCAAAACCCAAATGTGAGCAGTAACGACAAGGCCGCCCAGGCTTTGGCGCTGTTTCTAAGGGAAAAGGTCAGCTGTGGACTGCTCTGCACACCTCAGGAGAGGTGCAGCAGGGTCCAGCGGGCCCGTGGCAGCAGCGGTACCGGCACCAGCACCCTTGAGACTGCCGTCGGCTTCTCCTACTTACGGATGGAGCCCAATTCCTGACGGCAAGACTGCTCTGAACTCGGCTTTCCTTCAACAGCACCATTTGGGAATGGAGGGACGAGTGTCTTTTCACACTGTCTGGGCTGGGAAGTTGTGAACTAAACAAATTGTCATATATTGGCAGATAAAGGTGAGTTTTCCCAATCGCTGTATTTGGGAAAGGCTACTCTTTTTCTAAAAAAACTAAAATATTTTTAAATGTTTATTTTAAAAATGCAAAAATCAGCACAGTCGCATACATCTAAGTTAAGTCTTGGGGAAAGATAAGTAGCTTCTCTCTTTTTGTTAATAAATAAATAACAAAACAAAACAAACACAAAACAACAAAACACAGTAAAAAAAACAGGTGTAACCAAGAAGAAAAACACACCAAATATTTTTTCCAGAGGATGAATTGCAATCTGAGAGCATCTCATCAAAAATTCTCCATATAAATAATGGGCTTTTATTGTTCATTTACTGCAAGGTTAGGCAGCCTGATATGATGGATGAAACGTCAACCTCCACCGAAACTTGGGCAATCTATCATCAAAAAGAGTGCAAGTTTCAGTCCAGGAGTCAATAATCCTAAATGATCAAGTGCAAAACCGTCCCCGAGGTCGGAGGTTCTCTGAGGACCTGCACTCCGCACACACTGGTGTAAAATGCTGCTAGGACTTGTTACACCAATGATATTGTAATAATAATAATCATCATCAAACAACCCCAACAAGATGTTAATAAAGGTCCGGTGTTAAGGGAATTTATACTTACAGACTCCTTTACCTTAACATCAAAGACAATCAAGACTTTGCAGGCATTTTCCATTCACTGATCAGCTGTTCAGAATTGGTCAAATTAAGAAAGAATCTCCTTTTTGTGTTACAGATCTCAAAGCTTAATGTAAGCTTTTCCCAAATTTGGCGATATTCTTAACAGTGGACATAAAGTATTTATAGTTTGTATTGAATGTAAAAGCAAATTAGTGCAATCAAAGTTAGTAAAATTAGGCCATCTTGCCCTTAATGTTAGGATATAGTGTTAAAAATTGTGCCAAATTATTATTTTGGTCTCCCCCACCACCAGACTGACATCTGTACCTCACCCCCTTATACTTTTTTCCTTAATTATGTATCTACATTTTTTTAAAAATAAGACCACAGTGATATTAAATGGAAGAAAAGCTTCACTGGTTTTGAATTGCAAAGTTACATTTGCGCTGTGGCTTAGAGATCCTCCACATTCTTACAGACCTTAAAAACAAAGCAATATATTTTGCCCATATTTCTATGTTTTTTTTTTCCTCAAGTTACTGAGACAGTTTATCCAGATTCAACTTGCTTCCTTGGATGAGTGCCCATGGGT
>NW_010582136.1:0-72375 GCF_000705375.1 Tinamus guttatus
TGTTATATATGCAAATACTGGAGAGCACTTTTCAGATTTTTGGAGTGTTCCGAAGTCTCTTATCTGCAGAACACTTAAGGGCTCCTTGACTTAGTTCTCTGGAACTGACCTTCTAAGTCTGACAGAGCTCTTTCCTTTCAGCGTTTGCAGTCTTGTCCGTTTGCTGGTCAAGTAGGATGTCCTTAACTGAAGTGTTCTCAGGAAGGATGTCTTTAAGAGATGCATTCCTTATGCTACCCGGGAAACAGGAAAGCCCTTATATACATATGGAAAAATGCTCACAGGTCACAGTCTCAAGTGTTCCATTCATGTCCTTTTCTAGGTCAGAGACCCAAGTGATGCTTTTGGCTATGAGTACTTGCTGTGACAAGATTAAAATAGGTCTTGAAGGTCTGAGGCTATTGCTCTGACCAGCTGTCCATCCACTTGCTCCGGGAATGTGTTCTATGGCAGGGGAGAAAATTGGAGAATAAAGAAAACTCTGAGTGCACTGTATGTTTTCACATGGTTTATGCCATCTGCCAGGCACACCTCGGCAGGAATCTTTGCAGTAAAATCACACAATTGTGAGCTGTAGTTGTGAAGATGATGCAGATACTTGCACTGCTCATTAAGATCAGCTCTAGCCTCCTTCGTTGCAGTGGGATATTTCTGGTACAGTCAGACTTGTCTGTGCAGGGTGGCAGGAATACCTTTGTTTTGGCAGGTCCTCTGCACAGCGGTGCCAACATTGGCCTGGCACAGATCTATTGGCTTTTCAAGTATTGTACCTTCAAATTTTTCCAGCATAATTTTATTTCTGCAGGAAGTATAGCCAGAGTTTTGTAATGATTTATCGCCCATTAACATCTCATCCAAAACATAAACACTTTATCGCTCTTTGGCAGATTTCCCTCTATTCAGCATCTATCCTGTTGCCACTCGGCTTGAACAACATAAAAGATGTTTATTATAGTTGGCGGGAGTTTGGGAGATCGCAAGAGGGAGAAGCAATGAGGACAAAGATAATATTTTTGATTCTGTTATCTTTGATACTGAAGGACTTTTTATTTCAATTGATTTATTTTTTCCTAAAATAGTTTAATATAACAGGGGGAGGGAGTAACAGTCCTAGTGCAAATAATGAAAACTCTGTTCAAGTCAACGCCAGCTTCCACTGCATGTAGGAAAGCTCTTTTGCCTGGAATCAGGACAGAGGCTGTTTGCCTAAGCACCTGAAGGTTGTATTATTTGTCATAATATTATTATTATTATCTAGCAAGATTTTGTTTTAATAAGTTTGAGTACAATGAATACAGAACAGATCACTCCTATGATCACTGGCACTTGTCAGAGTAAAAATTTTATTGCTTTGCATGCTGGAAACTCTTCTGGTTGTGAATGTTCACATGTTTTCCTTTAAATCAGAGAGCAATGTTATCACATAATCTTTTCTAATTTGGGACATGGCCAAGCTGACTCCTAATTTTCACTAAGTTCCTTTAGTGTCTGCATCAGGAATAGTCACCGAAGAGACAATCTTTATCTCCAACTATTTGGATTTTAAGTATTTTAAACTATTTTAACTGGTACTTTTAACTAATAGCAGCCCCCTTATTTGATGAGACTAATTCCTTTGGAGGGCAGACTGCTCTGGGCTCCTGGGTCACTTATTTTCAGCTAGTTCAACTAGTTCACTAGTTCAGCTAGCACTTACACACTTTCTTGTGAGTCCTCACTTGCTCCAGTTGCTGGCAATGCAGAAACACGGGCCCTGTGACCCTCAGTCCCCCTCCTATGTTTGTTCCTCCCCTGATTTACCTTGATCTGTCCATCTTCCTGCCTTTAATTCCTCCCTTAAACATTCCACACTGTTCTGTGCACTCCTGAAATGCTCTTCCCTTGCAAGCCACAATGTGTCCCACATCCCCAGAGGGGGTGATACCCCAGAGGGCTGCGCTGCTGTCCAGAGGGACCTGGACAGACTGGACAACTGGGCAGTGAAAAAGCTCATGCAATTCAACAAGGCCAAGTGCAAGGTCCTGCACCTGGGGAGGAATAACCCCAGACACCAGTACAGGCTGGGGACGGAGATCTTCAAAACCCGCTTGGATGCCACCCTGTGCCACATGCTCTAGGCGACCCTGCATGTGCAGGGGGGTTGGACTAGATGACCTCTAGAGGTCCCTTCCAGCCCTTAGCATTCTATGATTCTATGATTCTATGATCCCCAGGGATTAATCCCACGCAATCCTGAAGGAGAGCTGCTCCCATTACTTGTCTCATTGTGTTTCACTTCTGGACCACAGGGGCCTTCCTGACAGTCTTGGAAGCAGCTGGACACACTCTGTGCATCCAAACAGGGTTCCCAGCTGATGCTGTGCTCCTATGTGTTTGTGGAGACCTTAATGGACCTTGATTGAGACCTTGATGCGCTGTGTGCTCTCCTGTGGTGGGCCTGGAAGTGACAAGGCAGAGAATTATTTGGGTTTCCCCCTGCCGTTGTCCGTGCTCTTTTGTGAAGCTTGTCACCTAACGGCTTCGCATGATGACACTACTGCTATTCCCCTTTAGACTTTTCCTTGCTTCTAATGATATATTTGCTGACAGACACAGAGACACATTACTACATGGGACTACATGGACAGGGCAGTGCAGCTCTGAGTCATATAAAAACTGTGAGATGAACACATTATGCATCACAGATGATAGAAAAGATCTGTAGGAAAAATTTGAAACTTCAGAAAAGGTTTGAAAAAGCATCCATGCCTGACATGAGGACTGTTTCAGACTTGTCCTGACATAACTCTGTAATAACTCCATGGAAATTATTATCATGTGAAATTACTCGGATGTGACACCATTTAAAATGAGACCAGCAGATTGGGAAAAGGGATTTTCCTTCCCTTTTCCTGAAAGCACATTCAGTCTTACATATTTTAACCATAAAATATGATCACACAGTAGAAAAAAAAATCCCTCCATAACTTTCATTGGGAACTTAAAATTGAAATGAGTCACTCAGAGCCAAATACCATTAAATAAGACAGACGTGAGTTCATGAGGACAGATCTCTCGCACTCCCATAATTTTCCTCACCACATGGCACTCCCTTTTCTCAGCATTTCTCTGCAGCTTCACAGTTATTCAAGTCAGCTGCTTTCTCTTTGTCCTTCCAGCATGCAAATCTTCCCTTCCAGGAACCGCAGTTCTACCACGAATTAAATGCTTCACACTAAGTCCAGTGAGAGAGAGGGGAGCACTTTTGCTATTCCTGCCTAAATGCTGTTTCATGCTGCACAATACCAAAAGCAGTAAGATTTTTTTGCTTGCTTTCCATTTCATTCTCTTCTTTTCTGATGATTGCAATAGCTGTGTATAAATAGTAGTTCTCCCTTTTTATATCCTTCCCCTGCCTGATTCACTCCGTGATCCAGCGCTAGTGACATTTGACTTGCTGCCATGGTAATTGCAAAATGAGGTTTTCATAAACACTGGATTGGGACATCTCCTGCATGAATCAGGCAGGAGGGGGAGGATGGGCAACCTCACGAAGAGCTGTGGCTCAGCTGCACCTGAGGTGGCCCATGTCCCCAGATGAAGGAAATGAGCGTGTGGGTGATGCGATGTAAAAAAGGAACAAGAGCAAACCTGTAGGGAATAACAGTCAGTTGAAAGAGCAGAATGTGTGGGTGGAGGCAAGTCTGCTAGGAAAAGCCTCTGTATCAGGGTGTGAGTCAGCAAGGTTTAGGGTCAGGAGTTTTGCTAATGAAGACTGAGAAAACACCCTAACCACTTTTACTAAGACTTTTGCTTTCTAAAATGAAATGGGAGTAGTAGTAAAACAGGGTGCTAACCTGAGAATAAACAAAACCTTCTTTCAAGACACAAATAGGAAAAAAGGGAGGCAAGTGAAACCCTGACTTCTAGGCTGAAAGGGACATTGTTGTTGTGTTATGAGCCTGCTTCTGCCCTGTGTCACATTAGACACCATTTTCTAGCCACATAGTTGCCACGAGAGATTCTAGAACTATGCCCAGATGGTACGCCTCAGAGGGTGACCCACAAAAGACACTACAGCCACTGGAAAGCATGGCTGCTGCCCAGCAGATGCAGAAGGACTGAGAACAAGGATTGAATTATTCCTCTTTGCTGGATCTGGAGCCGTTAGTCTGAGTAGCAAGTGACCTTAGCCATGCTCCACGGTCACTGGTCTCTTTCCAAACCTGATATGGAGAGATGGGGAGACTTCACGTTCAGTCTAAGATAAAAAACTGTACGGTAGTAGTGTCCACAGTTTTGTGGTTGGAATATTCATCCATGATGTGGGAGATGTTGCCCCACAACAACAGTTGCCTGGAAAACTGCTGTGACGGTATGGTTTACTTGGAGAGGGTACCTGTTACCCTCCTATTCTGTACTGTCATGCACAGTATTGCTGGATATGAGACAAATATGACTGTAATTCTATGACCACTGCTGGAAAGTCATATTCCCAGAGTAAGACCCGTATTTTAAGAATCAATTCTATATCTTGAATGAAGCAGCTTTTGAATAGAAATACAAAGTAGCTCAGGCTTCCCCATTTTAAGGAGAAAAACGTCCTCACCACTAAGTTAGGCATTAAGTTCCCGGATGTTTTTCTGGCCAGTAAATTATTCTTTTTTATATGGTTAAGAGCTTCCAAAAGAGCTGGACATATCTCAGAAAGTTTCCAGTTTAATGGTTGGGACGCTGTGACAGACTGGGGGACACAGGTTCAACCATTTAGGCAAAGGGGAGAAGTGAGTTTGTAGAGGAGGAGAGCTCTAGCTTTTTAAGCTACACCATGTTCCTATTCACACGAAAAAAAAATGCTTAGAATTGGGCAGGCAGGATCTCCTTTGAGAGAACTACAAAAGCACCGACCTCTCTCTTTTGGTTATGGAAGGCCTGATCTTTTGCGTGCACATTAGGTATGTAATTACCTGGATTGTATCTTGCCCTGAGTCGTAACAGGAGGAAAGACTATTCAGAAAAGAGAGCCTTAATAAAATAGAGCAAGTTGCACCAATTTAGTGTTCAGAAAGTTTCTGTTCATTTTGAAACTAGCAGATAAAGTCATGATCAGACTTAGCACAAGTCTGAATTTTGCTCCTATTTTGCTCCTATTACAAAGCATACTTAAAGAATAGTCTGAAACAGCGTCTGAACCATCTTCAATAACTTTTCATAGCTGTGGAAGTGTGACAGTTCTGTCTGGTGTCATAAAGGTGAAAAAATCATGAAGGCAGGAAGGAAGGCAGGAAGGCAGGAAGGCAGGAAGGAAGGAAGGAAGGGAGGGAGGGAGGGAGGGAGGGAAAGAAAAGAGCAACAAGGAACACATCATTCTAACTTTGTGTCCAGGAAAAAGAAATTAAGAAATAATTAGGCAATTTGAGAATCCTTGAAACAGCTGAAGAAGAGCTGAATACCGAGATGAATGTTCAAATATTCAAAGAGATTACTATTAGCCAGCATGTCTTTGTCAATAATGACTCATGTCCAAACAATCGTATTTTAACATGATGTGATAACAAGCATTGAGGGAATAGGAGAAAAACAGTAAATATCGTAAACCCAGTTATAATGAAGATTTTGAAATGGTTTCACATATCATTCTCATTAGTAAAATAACAGACCATGATTTTTATGGAACGTGTATAGGACACATACAACTGTTTGGAAAATACACTCCCAGAGCTGTTATTAACAGTTCACTGTCAAAAAAGAAGCCCCGATTCAATATTCAACAAGCTTGAATTCAACAAACCATGAACTAATCTTTTTATTTTGTTTCACAGTGACAACACATTTCTTTCCTCAGTTTTGGCCTCGTATTTCCACCATGATGAAGAACCTGCATCATTGCCCCTGAGGAAGCCCAGAAGAAAGCAGCAATGGTGGTCAAAGGACTAACCAACATAACCTATGAGGAAAGATGAAGTGAATCAAGATTATCGACCTAAAGGGAAGAAGACTGGGGATAGGAGGGGGCAGAGTGATAGTAGTCTTGTTTCCAAGAGAGAGACTTCTCTGTTCTTCATGACTGGGAATGCAACAACATGTCATTACCTTAGATTACAGCACACAAGGTTCTAGGCATATGTAAAGAAACATTTTCTAATGTTAGAAAGAGTCTAAGAGTGGAAGATTGTCTAGGAAGAATGTAAAGTCTCCATCATGAGAGGTTTAAACAAGTGGTGAAATAACAATATAATTATCATAGGTATATTTGATCCTCCTTTGAGACAGGTGACTTCTGGAAGATCTCTGTCCCCTGTGATTGTGTGTTAATTAAGATACAGTGTTTGAATCTCCTGCTCTTCATTTTTGAGACACTTCAAAAAGGAGCAGATGAGGATGTCTTTGAGAGAAACCTGAGAGAATGTAAAGCTATTTTAGGCAGCTCTTAAGTAGTTCCTTTTCCTTCTTCCAGAGTGCAAGGATATGTCCAGCTACCTAGATAATACAAGGGGTAGGGTGTGTATGGAGGAGGTATTCTGGTAGCTAGAGAGCATGGGACTTTCTGACTATCTTAATTTAAGTTATGAGTTGTTGAATTGCACATATGCAGAGTTAATATACAACTACACTACATAGGCACAGGACTTACTAAAATGATAGCAGTTAATGTAAGCCAACTCTCTGTGAAACTATATGGAAAATGAACTAAAAATGTAGCTTCTGGCACCTCATAATCTTACTCTGATGTCCTTTAAGATAAATACAAAAGGGCTTTCAGTCAGACGTTTGAAAGCTTCAAAACAGAAACCCTGTTTCATATAGTCAGTGTTTCATGAATTTATCTGTTTCTACCAGTAGGAGATATTTCTTGATAGTTATGAAGTAGTCTTTGAAAATATCATCCTTGCATATTGATCTGATTCAAACTTGCTTAAAGTTATTAAAGAAAAAAATGTTGAATTTTCTAGTAAAAACACAGCAAGAACACATTTTTTTCTCTCTCTTTGGAGCTGATGTAATGTGGCCTTTGATTATACACTGACTGTGCTGTAGCACACTTGAAGAAATTGTAACCATACAATTGCAGAGTATGCAAAAGAATTAGTCATTACATGTTAGGCTCTAATAGCAGTTACACAGTCCCACCCAAGATGCTGGGGCGGGATCCTCGTGCTGGATGGTAAGAGTTTTTCCCAGTTTCGTTAGCTCTAGTGAGCATCAGGTTAGCTTCCTAATAAGTGTACGGTATTTCCTCCAAGATAGTGGTTATCCAGTATGGTCCACAAAAAGTAACAAAGAAAACCACCCCTTTAAAGAGTTAAGGTACATACTTTGATGCTCAAAGGTTTTGGCTTAGATTTTCTGAACATTGAGAATCATTAAAGTTAGTGCGGGGAATTCCCGTCAACTGCATATAGTCATCCATGAGCAAATATATTATTTTTTTTCCTTTAATTCCAAGGAAAGTTAAGCATTATAGTCACCATATGTTCTTATTCAACAGAGGATAAAAGGAGTTTATGATCAGTAACATTGCATGAAGGTCCTGACACTTTTATTGGTCTAAAGTTGATTTAGTTCATAGACCTCATATGCTTGCTCCCCTGCAAAGACCGCTGAGATTAATTTGCCATTAGCAAGATTAGCTTGGAAAAAAAATGGAAAATAAGCAAATAGACAAATTGGAAACACAATTGTTAGGGTGAAGGTCTGCACATTGTAGCTCGCATCACCATTGCAGATGAAGACAGAAGTAAACAGTTATAGGACACATGGAGAACAAACAAATGCTTTATCAGTCAGGCTGATTTCTGTGGGAACTAATAATGACCATTCCCTTATTCAATTGCTGCTGACTAAGAAACAATTTAAGTTGTAATGAATTTTTGTCATCTATACATAGACTGATGTTTGGTGCCATTGCTCTTGTGCATAATGTACCAGCTGGGTCTTCGGTTCTTAACATGGAAAATTGGGGTAGACAGACACAACTCATCTCTGCTAAGCTAAGTGACTGTCTCTGTCTTGGGAAGTTACCTGGGAAAAGAGAACATTGTAGCCCCTGAATGCAGTGAAGGCAACTGTGAGTGATCCTTAAACACTGCATAGCAGGAAAAAGCTGATGTTAGGTGCTCAGGATGTCTTTTTTTTATTCTTTGAAGGTTTATAGCACTCCTTCCTAGTTAACAAAAAATAATTCAAGAAAAAACAATGTCTTACTTTTTTATGGGGCCTAAGAAAGGAGTCATGTGAGGAAGATTTGTAGAAAGAGCCACTATCTTTCATTACAGCATTGGGTATAGCTGAAAAAAGCAGATAAGCTTTTGCATACACAAGACCTCTTCAGATCTAAAATACAACCCAGAGAGAGCATATAAATCTTCTGCATTTGTCCAGTCATGCAGAGGGGGTAATGTGAGCCTTGTCAATTAGAGTCATGAGCCTGGAGTTTTTCTGAGATCATAGAAACTTTGTGTTGAAGAAAATACTCTACTTTCCTGAGAGAAGTATGCACCATGTATATATAGCAAATGTTTGATGTGCAAGATTATATTTTCATACCCAGTATAAATATCCAGAATATAAACATATATGTATATATATATATATCCAGAAATAGGGAAGAGCAAAAGGGGAGAGATCAAAAAACAAACAAAACACCCAACTCCCTGTAGTCCTTGAATGAGAAATTATATAAAAGACATGGGATAGGGTATGCAGCAATTTTCTTTGGAAGCAATTTACAGATATAATTAAAGCCTCATAGTTTCATAGAATCATAGAATCATAGAATGCTTAGGGCTGGAAGGGACCTCTAGAGATCATCTAGTCCAACCTCCCTGCATACTCAGGGTCACCTAAAGCACGTGGCACAGGACTGCGTCCAAGCGGGTTTTGAAGATCTCCAGAGAAGGAGACTCCACAGCCTCTCTGGGCAGCCTGTTCCAGCGCTACCCTCACTGTTAAGAATTTTTTCCTTAAGTTCCTATGGAATTTTTGGTGCTTCAGTTTCCGGCCATTTCCTCTAGTCCTATCAGTGGCCACCACTGAAAAGAGACCAGCACCGTCCTCTGCACTCCCTCCCTTGAGGTATTTATATACACTGATTAGATCCCCTCTCAGCCTTCTCTTCTCCAGGCTGAACAGGCCCAGCTCCCTCAGCCTCTCCTCATAGGGCAGATGTTCCAGGCCCCTGATCATCCTAGTGGCCCTGCGCGCTCTTCTTAATGCAGCCCAGGATCCCATTGGCCTTCTTGGCCACAAGGGCACACTGCTGCCTCATGGTCAACTTATCATCCACCATGACACCCAGGTCTTTCTCCGCAGAGCTGCTCTCCACAAGGTTGGTCCCCAGCCTGTGCTGGTGTCTGGGGTTATTCCTCCCTAGGTATATGAGGTTTCCCCTCATAAGGAGGGGAAACTCTGTGCACTATTTTGTGAACTGAGCTTGAGCAATGTTTCCAAGGCTGTGTGTCTAACCAGTTGTAGGACTGGAAGATGAATTTAGTTTTCTTCACTCAGACCATTTGCTTTGGCATGTGGAATAGCCCCTTGGTAAGTCATATGCCACTGTCAGCAACTGAATTAAGTGACATGGCCAGTGATGTCTAGATATCTACAGGTTTTACAGATTAACTTTTGTAACAGGCTTTCGGGGTAAATTTGCCGTGTGATGCAGCTTGATTCTAGTGCTTTCTGAGGATCTACTTTCTTGAGAAGTGTGGACCTTAAACTGGGCGGTCAGAGACAACCGATTTCTCATCACGGAGAAAGAGATGGGTTTAAGGATAGCAGGACTCTGCTGTTTCTCATTAAATCCCCTTCTGGTCATGAGCCCCACCTCTGTTTGGCTTACCATCCTAACACCAACTTAATCAGTTAATATCTGCTGGGCTTGCCATCCCCTTTGGGACAGCCATTTCCCAGCTGGAGGCCTGCCCCTTCATCTGCGAACATCTGGGCTACAGCAACTGGGTAATAACCAGGAAGAGTCTGTCTCCAAATTAGTTCTGGGTGCCAGCCAAAACTTCAGAAGATATAGGTATTTGGCCAGATTCTCACTTGCATTTACCTATGTCTCTCTATTCCACTTTCAATTCACTTTAGACTGCTGGGTGATGTAAACGAGATTCAGGCCCTTGGCCATTATAAATCTGCTGTGTACATCAAAACATGGAGAGTGGTAACCGGAGGCCTTGGCAATTACTGCTGTGAGTCTGTAATCTGTTTCTTTGTTTGTACATCACAGTGTGTGATTCTTCGGATCCCGTCCAACCAACACCTCAGCCAAGCATTTCACTTGACACAAGTTTGTATTCAAGATCCAAAATCTGTTAGGAAGCTGCTGAGTTTCAATGTTACTCTTCTGCAGACACTCTTTAATCTCACTTCTATTTCTCTTCCAAAAACATCTAAATCTGGAATATGTCTGCATAAGGGATTGCATTTACATATATTGTAACTCCCCACTCTAGTCTCCCAGTGTTCTGAATATACAAGTTTGACATTACACCTGGCATGATTCAAAATTCTTGCTTTAATTACCCTAATCGTGAGAACATGCAATGTGGCACCTTTCCACCTATTTTATGTGATATCTTTTTCTTCTCAGTATTTTCAGACACACAAGAGACTAGTGGATAATACCAGAAATCCTTTTACTAGAATTGGAAAAGGTAGTACTCTTTCATCTTACTGAAAAATATGTCGGGGGATCACAATGCTGTTTAGTCCAAATGGATTAAAATAAAATTTAAATGAAAACAGTCTTGACCTTGTAACTGTACACCAAGAAAACAGCTGGTATTTCTTAGCATTGTGTTTTAACCCAAGAGCACCTTGATTTTATATTTTCTCACATCTTGTGTATTATTGAGTTTTGATGAAAATTAAAAGTCATATTCTTTGCTATTTTTAACTCTTTTTAGGGCCCACAAAGGAGACTGTCTGATTTTTCTAGTAATATGTGTGCCCAAGCACAATTTAGGGCAGCTGGGAGGTTAGTCTAGGTTTTCTCATATGGTTCCTAAGAAATCCACATGAGATTAGTTGGTGTCTACTTAACTCAGAACATGAACTATGACAATTTTATACTGTTTGGGTCACTTTACAGAGGACAATATAAACCTACTATGCTGCAAAGGCCAGGAAATCTCCAAAGATAGAAAGATTTTGGTGCACCAGACTTAAGGCTGCAGCTTTATACGTAAGTAGCGATCTGTTGGTCTCCCGGATAGCCTAGTGCGTATTGCTGCACTCTTCGGATCAGCCACAAATGTGTTGGTTGAATGACCTGTTCTATCTGCAAATGGCATTTTTGAAGTCCAAAATTTTGGATTCATCCTTATCTAAACGGGAAGACTGCATAAGAGCAACACAGCCTGTGGCACAGGGCTGTGCACTGTGTTATCTTGTGCTGAAAACCCTTAATTCCTTTTAGGACCCTATCTTGACCAGCTTACAGCAGTTTCATGTCTATTCCTGTTGTGAAGACATTGCTCTTGTTGGGTGACAGCAGGCACAGGTAGGACAAAGGTTTGTCCTAGGAGTTGTTTATCCTGTGTTTCACTGAAATGGGGATATTGGCCAGTGTATGCTTGAGCTCTCTCTGCGGTCAGTGGAGTTTAGCCTTGGAAACCCTTGCTCTGTACCTGGTGCTGGTGAATAGCTGCTTCCAAGCCAACCTGCTATTGCTTCTGAAGGTAACTTTGCTCATGCCTAGGAGTGGGGAATGGCATAAAGACAGGAAAGAGCAGTGGAAGAAAACAGGGGAGCTCTCGCCTGTAGTGTAAGTGAATGAAGCTTATGCTGGGTTTGGAGAGAAGCACTGAACATTAGCAAGCGGAGTTCACCCCCATTTGGATGTTTGGCCAAAGCCCCTTGCCATGCCATCAACGGTAGTCTTTCCTGCATTTTTTTAAGCATTTGGATCACTTTATTGCGTCAACACTTTTCCAGAAGCAGCCTTTCCATCTCCTGAAAGAGTGAAGGCTTGCTTTATTTCAGATCTTCTTGTTGCCAGATAAAAACAAATTGGATTTAGGGCTCTTGTTTAAGGTGGCAGAGAAGCCAAGTGATTTGAAAGGGAAAAGTAGAATATCTTGTGCCGAGAAATGCTTTTAATTAAAAAAATGTTTTGAAGTATTGCATAAAGAGCCATTAGTTGTTGGCCCAGTAATTATGTGATATTATATCCGTATGGAACTTATTTAGGTTTTGCTGTCACTTCAAATCTATGGTAGGTAATTTGCTCTAGGCTCTTTTTTTTCTTTTTTCTTTTTTCTTTTTGCAAAAGAGTAAATTAAAATACCTCCATAAGAGGTATTTTTTCCATTTCCTGGTAATTTTCTTCATTTTTTTTATCACTGTCTCTTTTTTATTTTTCTTTTAATACAGAGGTTTCCAATGATCAAATTTGGCCCCCCTACATCTCCCACCTGTTCCTTTACAGAGCTCCTGCCAAAAACCTTTTTTTTTTTTTTTGCCACTGCAAGTAGTAAATCAGCATGAATTTATTCAGAGCAGAAGTTGTGATGTCTCCACCTCGTCTGCTCAGGGTGCAGTTTTCCAAGTATAGCACTTCTGTTCCAGGACATGGCAGAAGCTCATGCTGCAAAGAAGTGCAAAACAGTGAAGCCCAACAAAACCCTCCCCATTTTTTGGCCAGAGACGAAAGCAGGTAACTGTTGCATTTTCTATAGACTCTGTTTGCCCCTGGAGAAAATTTCCTCAGGTAATTTACGGACTCTGATGTCCTACATTGTACTGTAGCACTAACCATGAAGGACTGTTATCCCTACCTGCCAAAAAAACAGCTTTCAAAAAAAAAGCATGGATCCCAAGGGCAGGATCCCTAATGGAAGCAATAGATACCTTCAGTAGAATGTAGACTGACCTTTATACATTCAAGTGTCCTTTAAAGCATTCACATTTATTTCTGATCTTCAGGGGCATTCACAGATGGAGAATGCTATAAGGGGACATGGGGAATAGATACTTGAGAAAAGCATCCAGTTGTACTTAAACGCTTTTAAAACTTAAAATCAACTGAATGGCCCCAAAGCATTTTAGAAACCAGCCAGCTGGACTCTTTTATATTTCTACCTCCACCTGGCCCTATGAAAGTGAGGTGATACTGATTTTATTTTTTCACTGGGAACTTACAATGCCTGTAAGACATATATGTGCTCTTTTATTATATCCGTCTTCATGGGAATGGTAGGGGGCATAACCTCACTGCAGCAGGTTGAAGAACTCTCTAGCTACTTACTTGGGTTCAGGCCTGTTTGAAGTGCTGAATTATGCCCAAGAATTCTGCATCATCCTCACCTGAGAGCGTAACATGTTCCTGGCAGAGACCTTGCAGGAGCAACACCGATGAGAGCACTTCTGCTCATTTGGCACAGGTCACCTTTGTTACAAAAAAGGAACGTTTAAAAATGAAGAGGATTTTTTTTCCTTTATAGATGCAAAATTGGGTTTTACCCAGTTCAAATCTTATTGTGCTTTTGTATTGCAGTTTTAAAAGTATTTTGGTATGGGTAGGCATATTTTGACTACTATGAGTCTAATAGCATAGACTAACCAAGCAAATAAACATTCATAAAAAGGAGTCAAACATCACTGATGTTCCAGGTGCACAAACAAAAGTTTTAGGATACTGAATTAACATTTTCTAATTTACTTCGTGTCAGGGGGAGATTTCTGATCACTTTTATGCAGGTTAACATAGTAACATAACACTTCTCCGTGGAGCATGTTTTTAGACTAAAAAATGGTCTCAAGCACAAAAATGAATCTTTTCCCAACAGCCTCCCTTGCACCAAACAAGTGAGCCCTTGTCCAGATGAAGGTACCCATTGCAAAATAGACTCTCCAAAAACACATAATTGAGAGTTTTTAGCGCAATTCAATAGTGCAAATCTTTCTGTATACTACATACATTTCTGATTGAAGCATACTGGAAATAGGTAAGCACCATGCTTATCTCTAAAAATGAAGGAAAAGGGTACTTAATTTTGTCAAAGTATCACAAAAAAGTAGTAAGACTGGTATAATAGCAGGCTTTAAGGAAAAAATGCAGTGAATATTGATCATCTTGCTTTTAATAAAGCTGTGCTGTGTGATATTTTCGCTTTGGTCTAGAAAAAACAGGATACATCTTTAGATAAAAATCTGTGCTAAGAAAATAATTGGCAATATTTTGCTGTCAATGTGCATTCAATGCACAAAAGAGCACATTCAATGTGCTCTTTTGGTCCTGGATCTGGTACTATTCATTATTTTCATAGACTATTGATCTGTATGTTTAAGTCACCTGAATTTGGGGTTGGACTAGATGACCTCTAGAGGTCCCTTCCAACCTTAAGCATTCTATGATTCTATGAATTTAAAATATATTAATAATGGTCATATTGTTACACAGGCAACTGTTAGCGAGCAAACAGCTTGGTTGCTGTCCAGGAAGCAAATCTTCAGTGTTGAAGTGTCCATCCTGTATGCGCTAGGATGGACATGAAAGTGTCCCTTGGGTAATGGTGGCCGCAACAAGCTTCATGATAATGGTCTGAAAGTTCCACATTCCTGGAACTTCTTCAAACCTGATTTCTCTTAATGTTCTCATTTTATTTTTCTCTTCCAAAGGTGCTTCCTTCTGCTGGCAGGAAGGATGGGGATGGCTCAGTGGCCCAGTGTGCTGGAGTGTTGCATCTTCCAACCTTTTGTCCTTTCAAGGTCAATCTGCCCTGTTTTTCCACCATTCATTATTTATTTATCTCATAACATCACTTTTCCTCCACTATGTTACTCTGTGTTTTAAGGAATGTCTATATTGTATAGTTATTTTTTTCTTGTTTAGTTCTTCATCTATTTTTCTTCTTTTTTTTCCTATATGTGTTACTTACTAGTCTACTTAAGAACAGGTACAGTTTACACTCATTTTGATTGTTTTTTTTTTCTAAGCAAAGTTTTAAAGAGACAGAGCTAGATTCTCAAGATAATCCAGGCATTACAATGCAGTAATCTTTAATTTTAATTAAGCTGCCATATTTAAGAGAGGTAGTCAGTAAGGACTCATACCAGTGATTTCTACATACACATGGAGAGAATTCAGAATGCAAAATTAACAGTACAGAAGCTCTCTAGTGCTTGCTCTCTAGTGCCTTCTCAAGGCTGCTCACAGGCACAGGGACTATATGAACAGCTAAGGCCTGCCAGAAAAGCTCATCTCAGTTTAGGTGCCTAAATATTTGCTTGCAAGGATTAAAAATTTGATGTCTCCTCAAAGCTAGAAGAGGAACTCTTGACTTCTTGAAGACAATGGGTAAGAGAGTAAGGTCTCTAATACTAGATGTAGCAAATTCCTTTCCTCAATCTTTTGTCCAACTACTCTGTGTCTGAGAAGCTTATCGAGGATGCAAACCACCAGTTTCCTTCTTGTTTCAGGAAACAATGTCTCCTATTATCCTGAAATAGTCCATAAACATGAAGTTATAAAGTTTTCTCAAATGAACCTGGTTCAACCTTCTCCAACTTTGCATAAAAGCTTAGCTATTAGGAAAATGATTCTGTATCTGTCTTAAAAAAAAAACAATTTAGTTTTTCTGGATAGTCACTGAAATGAAGAAGTGGACCTGCTCTTGCATAAATCTTACAATGTTACAGTAAGAGACCACTGGAGCATGGACTAGATCAGATCCCCTCAGTTTCTGGCAAATAGTCCAAGTACAATGCTACAGGGCAGGGTCATACTTGCTTCCATCCATGTGTTCCCTTGGCTCATAAATGCCTAAGTGGAAAACTTGGGCAGGAGATGTTCTACATCAAGTTCCTACATACATTCACATTATAGGATATGAATTTACATTTTTGGTCAGAGGATAAAGTTTACATTCCTGATTTCTCTTTTCTGGATTAGTGCTCTAAGTGCTGAGTGAGGAGGATTAGTGGTATCTTGACTGCACTTGTCATTTCACCCCACACTGTTGCTGGTGAAATAATTCCTCTTTTACTTATGTCATTGGGACTTATATGAACAATAAATGGGAGGAATATCATAGGCGTCAGACAAGAATATAAATTTAGGCATATTCAGTGCTTTACTACCCAAGCAATGAGAGAATAAAAGCAGCCATTATTACAAGTGATGTTCTCTTAATAGGCTGTCCTATCCTTGATTGCTTAATCAATATTTTTTAACAAGTAAGCCATATTAATTGATTAATCAATGTTTCCCAGCTATAGTATAAAAGTCAGATATGTGCCCCTGGGAGGTGTCTTCCCCAAGACAGCCAAGACTGACAACTTGCAGCCTCTCCCTTTCTTTGCCTAGATGCCTCTGCAACATCCATTAATACTAATCTGTGCCTCAAAGCATGATTTTGACTGTCAGGTTTTAAAAAGAGGGTTGAAAAGAAAGGTGGTGAAATGGCTAAGGTGAGATGGTTCAGTTCACTGATCTGAGGCCAATGTCCCGTGTCCCTTGGGCAGGTAAAGAAAGGCAAAGAAAGAAGGACTCATTTCACTGAACTTTCACTTTCTACTGGAGAGAGGTCCTCACCGTCCTGTTCATGGGCTCTGCCTGTAGTCAGTGGAGGGGATAGATACCTTCAAGGAAGTCATATTTTACAGTGGAACGAGTGATCCTCTGGGGTGTCCATTTCTCCATCAAAATATTTTTTCACAAAAACTTTTTTCAGACCAACAGCCTAAACTGTTTTAAAATATGAAAATAAGATATTTCATTGTTTTACATTCTGTATTTTTTACAAGTGTTTGAATGAAAATTTTGCAAATATTTTAATAAAATGGAAGAAAATGTGTAAACTATGCTCTGTCGTTATTATTATTATTTTTTCAGTGTGAAATATTGCCCTGTTCTGAGCCCTGTACTAAAAGACTACAAGTAGATATGCCCTTTCATTATGAAATGACAACTTTCACTCACAACTCTTATTTTTCCTTTGGGTAAAGAAGTTCTGTGGAACTGACATCACAGAAGAAACCAGATTTTTTTTCCAGGAAGAGTGCAATAAATGTGATTTTGTATGAATTTATGTCTTTTGTGCCTTTAAGCTCTCCTTTGACTAGTGATCTTTTTTGAGAATTTTTCTTACAGTCCAATGGAAAAAGAAAGCAGGTTGAAGATAGTTCAGATTGTTCAGATCTGTGCACATATTGTGCCAAACAAAATGTTCATATACTATCTTTTCTTTCCACCTTCTCCATGAGAATACTATTTGGGTCTTTATTCTACCATTTCATCTTCTCTTGAACCTGTGGGCTCTTAATTACTGTTGAGGTCTCTCCTTCCTTATTAAATTTATTCTAAATTGGCAATGGGTTCAAAACCGGTAAGAAAAAGACAGAGAGTGGGATAGTATCAGTCTTATTCCCTTGGGAAACTGCACGTAGAAACAGTATATCCAGTGGAAATAGGGAGAAACTGTCCACTTTGCTCTAATTCTTCAGACAGTTGGCAAGGGTTGTATATTGTTTCAAAAGTCTCTTATTTTATAAAGTACATATCTTTTTTTTTTGGTGAGCAAAATTATGTATTAACATACTTGTGTGCCATTTTCTCTTCCCTTCAAAAACTGCAAAACAGTAATGTGTATTTAAAATTCTTGAATTTCAAAGAAAAACATGAGGGAGCAGATAAAAACCAACATAAAGAAACTTAAATGAAAAGTTCCTTATAATTTTTATAGGATTTTCTAATAACTAGGCAGGCAGGAAATAACTTGAGCAGAGCTTTCTACTTCTGCGCCTGACTCCTCCCAGGATTAGAATCCCCCACAGCATCCCTGGAGCTTGCCCATATGAGAAACAGCTGCAATTTAACTGTGCAAATGCTGCACTCACTCCAGCTGTGACCTGCGTTTTGATTAACTACCCGGGGAAAAGGCAAAAGAACATTCACCACTTTAACTACAATTAATAAAATCTGATATGGGGAAGGTGTTAGAGCACAATAATTTAATTTACAAAAGTAGGAGGAAATATGGCAAATTTCATGTCTATTTTTCTTCTGTGTTGATTATAGGCAAGGTATACAAAATATTAACGGGCAAGTATGAGCAGGCTGCTGCCTTGGTTAAGTCACTTAGGAATGTAGAAGACAACAATGAAAACCAAGCTTACAAATCCTATGATTTCACAGCTTGTCTTGTAAGTAGCACCTAAATGAAGTGGGAGGCACTTGAACAAAGCTTTCACCCCAAAAGCTTGGTTATTCAGATAACAAAGTTCTCCATTGGGGCTGGTAATAATGTACTGCAGGGAAGACTGAAAAAATGAATGGAGACCAAAACAAAAGTCATCTTAAAAGCAGAGATCTAATACTTAAACTGTTTTTAGTTAGGACATGGAAAGTGAGTCTTATATGCTCATGAACGCTGTAAAACACGTCAGTGGCTACAAAGATGTAGTTCTTTGTAGAGACTCAACCACGATTTTTAAATAGAGTTGGGTAGGTGGCTAGGTTTTATTTGAGCTCCCTCAACAGTTTTAAAAGCATATCCATATCATTTTTCATTTTAAGGAAGTTGCCTGAAACAGGATGTTGTTAAAACTATGAAGGATTCTCCTTAAAATATATTTTCTTGATGAACGAATAACTGCTACCAGTGGACTCATGTGTAATGATGATATGAATGGGATACTTCCCAAGAAGGTCCTGAAACGGGCACCTGAAGACCATGAGATGCGTTTAGAAACTGTGGAAGTACAGAAAAGATGAAGGTTCAACTTTTTATGCATTTGGTGCCCTTTCTAGGGACACAAGGGATCTAGGTACCTTTTCTGGAGTGCAGCTGAAATACACTGTCCACAGTTCTTATGATAAACTTTAAATTGCCTTATTTATTTTAAAACTTATAGTTTTAATAAAACCTATTTATAATCCACAGGTTCCTTTCCCACCTATAAATACATAATAGTATTAAAAACAGTGATTTGGTGATTCACAGGATTTTCTAACAAGTTCTCATATTCATCCATTTGGATGGATTTCTCTGTATTTTCTAGGTCTGGATCCCTCACCCATTTCTGCAAGAGTCAGTGTGCCGAGGGCAGAAAGCTCAGTCTTTTCCCTTTAGTGTGGCAGGATGACACTCTGTTCCTGAGCAATTCAGTGGCTTCCCCAAGAAAAGGGCAATGCGGATTTTGGGTTGTTTCAGCCAGTCGATTTCTGTGGCTTCATTCTTCCCCAGCTGCATCATCCAAAGGTTTCCAGGCTGTGTGCAGCCAGACAAGCTGCGGGTCACTGCATTTGGCCAGTGTCACCAGATCATGTGAACCCAAATTATTATCAAGCCTGTTAAGAGCTTCCCAGTTTTAGGTTCTGCAAACATCTATAAATGATGTTGAGGTTTGTGTCAGCCTTTGACGGTGTGTAGTGTGTTCCAGGCTAATAACAGGTACCGTCAACGCTCCTTTCTGTATTTTAAAACCATTTCTTAGAAGGGGGAAGAGGCACTAGATGCTTAATTGCTGGATGGAAAAGAGGTGACTGAAATGAAAGGAGAGGAGGAACCTGGTGCCAGCAGGGTAGGAGCTGGGAAAGTGGATGATGAAAACAGACTGAAAGTTTCCTAATTAAACCTGGCACAAGTATGTATAAAAAAGGATACATGAAAAGACAGTGATAGCTAACTGAATCCCCTGTAATGAAGGACCTTATTGAGAGGTTGCATTCAGAAAATAAAATAGGATTAATCATAAAAGTTAAATAGAAGCAACTGAGAGACTGTTATTTTTTTCCCATTATTGGCTGCAATTTCCCAAGCTAAGGACATAAACACAAACCATCCCAAAGTGGAGGGAGGATCGGAAGCACATTATGAGACCAACTTGGCTCAGTTATGAGCTCTTTGCTGACCTCAGTTACAAGACAGAAGCATGCAAAAAACAGAAACTGGGTCAGGCGAATAAAGCCAAGAGAAGATAGGGAGAAAAAGGACAAGGAATAAACCATGATGCAGTTAGCAAGGGGCAGGAAGGAATTATTCTGTAAGTGCACTGGGAACTGAAGAAAGAGCAAAGAAAGGATCA
The DNA here is from genome assembly GCF_000705375.1 of Tinamus guttatus. Next base: position 20,017 of record NW_010582136.1, read on the forward strand.
GTCTGCTATTCCAGAGAGGGAAGTATAGAGAGGTTCAGATATTTAATGCCTTATTGTCTCACTCACCACTCAAAAGGTCAGCTGCAAGCAGATGTCCTGGAGAAGTGCAAATAACAGCAAATGCTAGAGCCCAAATCAAAGCAGCAGGGGGAAAGAAAATACTTAGATAAATTTGGCACTTTCAGGTTGACTGGGCCTAGCGATGTTAGAAATGATAACAGAATTGTTAAAAAAAAAAAAAAGCAGGAAGGAAGGAAGGAGGGAAGGAAGGAAAGAAGAGAGGGAGGGAGGGAGGGAATATCTTCCAAACAGAAAAGAAAGAAAATCTATGGAATTATGAAGTAGTCAACTGAAAACTTTCTAGAAAAATTCTGGAAAAGAATCTTCTAACCATTTATAAACACTTTGAAGTTTGAAAGAAGAAAAGTCAAAGGGATTTCTCAGGAATAAACCATTTCAAAAAAGCATTTCTCTTTTTCTTCCTGAAGAAACAGGCCTGGTGATAAATAGAAGCAGAGAGTGCCACATATCTTGACTTTACTAAAGTTCTGACAACCTTTTGCATAAGCCAGGTAAACTGCTTCACTACTTACTGAAGCAGTTCCAGGCAGGATGGATTCCAATTTGGTTAGAAAACTGTGCCATGGGCAAAATCACAAGTGTTCCTTTGTTACGATGGAAGGCTATCATCAGATAGCACCTGCAGACATCCCTCCTATGTTGGTTTCTGTTCAATATTCTCATTAACGACGTAGATGATGGAATAGAGATTAATAAATTTGCAGACAACATGATGCTACTGTGATAGAAGAAAGCCAAAAAAAATGGAGGGACATTTTCAACACAGTATATTTAGGTTGAAATAATCAGTTGCACAAAAAATGGATGGGAAAAAAAAAAACTTTTAGTTAGTGGCTCTTCAGAAAAGAATATGACAGTTATAAAAGACCACATATTAAAAAAATATCATGCTATTGCAAAACTCTCCAAATACCACAATGAGGTGTACAAAGACTATTATAGTCTGTCGACGCAAGAAGCAATCCTTCCACTACAGTCAGCATGGGTAGGACCTTGGGTGGAGTGTTGCATTCAGTTTGGAGCACCTCACTTTAAATAATTAGAGCAGTCCAGAGTACCTCAAGATCTAAAGAATATTTATGTTTGACTTAAGAGAAAAACAGAAAAAGCACCTTGTTTGGCCTAATAAAGCTTCCTAACATTGTCAAATTTGTAAGGAAATGAGAATTCAGACTTCCAGCGGTAGAGATAGTAAACCACTGAGAAATCTTGCCTCCAGAGATAGTGGAATCTCCATCGATAAAAGATTTCAAGTATGTTTAAAAAAACATTGTTCAAAAAAGACAAAGATAATTAACATAATTAATACAAGGAACATGACTAGATATCCTACTGAGATACCTTTACCTGAGATCCTTCAGGTAAACTTGGAAGCTTTAAGACTGTCACATATGTCCTTTTCATTTGATAGACATGAAATGCTGCCCAGTGCTGAAAAGAGAGAGTAGTATGTTTGTCACAGAGAAAATCATCAGACAACCTGACTTTTCAGATGCGCTGATTGTGCATCCCTGATTGTGCCAAAGAAAATGCATTCAGTGAGCTGGAGAGTCATCGTTCTACAACCACCTTCTAATGCCCTTTGAAGTGACCGCAGCGTGTGGGTGACAATATAAATGCTAGGATTTGTTACTATAAATCCTTTGCTCTTTGTTGTTTTACAGTTCTCTAGAACTTACCCAATTTCTTTTTAAGTTAAAATATTTTTTTCCAAAATTTATAAGCAACCCTTTTTTATCTTGAATTGACAATGTTGGGTTGAAAAGGTTGTCCAGTGTATGCAATGGGATAGTAATTCCATTATGTCTTTTCATTCACATAAAAGTGTAATTTAGAACATCTATTACAGAGAGGTCATAGCTACGTTGGCCAAATTATCCTACTTCTATTCCCTCCCTAATAAAGCTTTCTGGCCTGTTCAGTCTCTTTTGGGAGCCACAAAACATGGCAGATGAAAGCCTCCAATATTGAATGGGTCAATAAACCTGGCCCGTAGCTCCAACACCTTTCACATTTCTGGAAGGATATGGTACTTGGGCTACATCAACCTACTCCAGCCTTTGTGTCTCTTAGAAAAAATAAACTTTGGAAATTCATGGTCATATTTCCGGGCTTCCCAGGTGTACTCTCTTATGAAAAGGTCATCCTTAGTGTGAATCCACAATTATTTATTTCTAAAAATGAAGTGCAATTCTGGCTTCTTTGAAAGTAAAGGCAAGTTTTGTGTTGACCCTTATGGAGCCAGAACATTTTAATAGATAAAACACCCTATTTAATGGTGTTTCTACAGTGAGAACAAGCTTTTTATGAACTGCAACATTATTCATCTTACATTCCTCTCACATATTCCAAGGTTTTCAGTCAAAATTGAGAATGTTTATTCTCAAAGTCCCAAAGAACTTAGCAAAAGTGACAAAAATATTCAAGTGGAACAAGCAGGAGGAGAAGAGAAAAATAAAGGAGTGACTCAAAAGCAAAAGGACCAGATCAAAGATAGGCAAACTTGTAACTGTTTTTTTTTCTCTTTCTATTTGTTTGTTTTCTACTTAAACTTAGAACTTCCTAATATTCCTATTTAATTTTGCCTGATTTCTGCTGTTAGAAATATATTAATTGATTTTTCTTATTAAATTTCTGCAATCTTACTTATCAATCTTGCCTTTTCATTTCTATTTAATATGTCCAAGGGCTCATGTATCAAGTACTTTGTCCTCGAACCTGCTGCCCAACAGGCACTTTTCCTGTCTTGCAGTGAGGGATTTCTGATATTTCAGCTTCCCTGTTACTCTGAAATCAGCCTTAATCCAGAGCAACTTGAGGTGAAATAAAATAGAGAATATATTTACAAAATTCTAGTAGAAACAACAGTTGCAAAAGACTTAGAAGGAGTGAAGAGAACTCTATGTACTCTGTAAGCCCCACACTTAGATTAGTTTAGAAGACTTTTCTTTCAATGGTACCCAGCTGACAAGCTATTAAGATACTTCATTTCTTTGTAGCTGAGGAGCTATTGCTTGGCTAAATGTGCATGCCCTTTCTTTGCTTTCATGGAGGAAGATGCCAGCTCAGATCCCATGTTTTCTCTTAAATCTTATGTTTAAGGATCTTTTCAGATTAAAATTTTTCCCTCCTCCTTGTTTATCCTTTCTTCATTTTTGACTCAGACAGGAAGTGCCATAACAATGTCACCCTCCTCCAGCTTTGGGGACACATACAATGTCTCTTTGGCAAAGGATTACCTCCTTTGGCTGCATCCTCAATAGAGCACTAATCCCTTGTGAGGCCAAACAATGTCTCTGTTAGGTGGGACTAATGATGTTCAAACAGAGTGAACTTCATATGCTTATAGAGATAGAAATTGTAAATCATGATTTATGAAATGATATAGCTGGGATTACAGCATTACTGTGCCAGCATTACTGGCACTTGTTTCAGACCAGCCATTCTGTTGAGCAAATCCAAAAGTTTGGATCAATGATAATTTGGGGTGATGGACTTTTAGTTCTAGCTGGTACATGTTTGCTCTCTGTTCTATTTCCTTGACTATTTTTGATAGGAGAACTCCACCTTTCTTTCTCAAAGCATCTGTCTTTCCATTCCTATATAGTGTTCCACTGCTTATTATGGTCCTGAGACAGATGTCTTTCTCTGTGTCTGGCATATCTTTACAAACTGCCACAGGATCACAAATATTTTGAAGTGCCTTAAGCAGATCGGCCAAAGTTTAGTTCTGTCTAAAAATCTCCCTCTGACAAGATACATGAATGTCATTGTATTTCATAAGGAGTTTTCACAGAATCACAGAATGGTTGAGGTTGGAAGGGACCTCTAGAGATCATTGAATCCAACCCCCCTGCTCCAGCAGGGACACCTTGAGCACATGGCACAGGGTCGCATCCAGGCGGGTTTGGAAGATCTCCAGAGAAGGAGTCTCCACATTCTCTGGGCAGACTGTTCCAGGGCTCTGTCACCCTCACAGTAAAGAAGTTCTTCCTCACAGGGAGATAGACTTCCTGTGTTTCAGTTTGTAGCCATTATCCCTTGCCTTGTCACTGGCTACCACCAGCAAGAGTTTTGCCCCCTCCTCTTTACATTCTACCCTCAGATATTTATACATATTGACCAGATCTCTTCTCTATCTCCAGGCTAAACAGGCCCAGACTGGTCTTTCCTCATATGACAAATGCTCCAGTCCCTTAATCATCTTTGTGGCCTCTCTAGGCGCTCCACGTCCCTCTTGTACGTAGCCCAGACCTGCACCCAATACTCCAGGTGCGGCCTCACCAGAGCTGAGGAGAGGGGCAGGATCCCCTCCCCCCACCTCCTGGCAACATCCTCCTGATGCAGCCAGGATCCCACTGACCTTCTTGGGCATGAGGGCACATTGCTGCCTCATGGTTAATTTGTTGTCAACCAGGACTCCCTCTCTGTGGAACTGCTTTCCCTCAGGTCAACCCCTAATCCGTACTGGTGTCTGGGGTTATTCCTCCCCAGGTGCAGGACCCTGGATTTGTCGTTGAACCTCATGAGGTTCATCTCTGCCCAACTCTCCAACCTGTCCAGGTCCCTCTGAACGGCAGCACAGCCCTCGGGAGTGAGAACCACTCCACCCAGTTTGGTATCATCTGCAAACTTGCTGAGGGTGCGCTCTCTGCCCTCATCCAAGTCATTGATGAACAAGTTGAGAGGCACCGGGCCCAGTACTGACGGGACACCACTGGCCACAGGCCTCCCCCTAGACTCTGCACCATTTATCACATCCCTCTGAGCTCTGTCATCCAGTCAGTTTTCAATCCACCTCACTGTCCACTCATGTAAACCATATTTCGGGGCTTCCTCATTAGGGAATGGGAGACTGTGTCAAAAGCCTTGCTGAAGTCAAGGTAGACAACACCCATAGCTCTCCTATAGTGCATCCAGTCAGTTGTCCCATCATAAAAGTCTATCAAGCTCATCAAACATGACTTCCGCTTGGTGAATCCATGCTGACTACTTCTGATCACCTTCTTTTCCTTGATATGCCTAGAGATGCTCCATCACCCTTCCAAGGACAGAGCTGAGGCTCACCAGCCTGTAGTTTCCTGGCTCCTCCCTCTTTCTCTTTTTGAAGACTGGGGTGACGTTGGCTTTCTTCCAGTCCTCTGGCACCTCCTCTGCTCTCCACGACCTCTCGAAGATGATGAAGAGTGCATGAGCAATAACCCCTGCCAGTTCCCTCAGCACTCTTGGGCGTATCTCATCTGGGCCCATAGATTTATGGGTGTCCAATTTGCCTAAATAATCCCTAACCCAAGCCTCCTTGACCAGTGGAAAGTCCTTCTCTCTCCCGGTTCTCCCTCTTGTGTCTGGGCTCTGTAGTTCATGGGGACTGGCCTTAGCAGTAAAGACAGAAGCAAAGAAGGCATTTAGTAACTCTGCCTTCCCTGCATCATCTGTCACCAAGGCACCCTTCCCATACAGCAGCAGACAAACATTTTCCTTAGTCTTCCTCTTGCTGCTGATGTATTTATACAACCCTTCCTGTTGTTCCTGACATCTCTTGCTAACTCTAATTCCAAACGGGCTTTGGCCTTCTTCATTGCATCCTTGCGTTTCTTGACAGTGTTCCTATATTGTTCCCATGTGGTCTGGCCCTTCTTCAACATTATGTATGCTCTCTTTTTCTCATTAAGTTTTTCCCAACAGCTCCTTGCCCAACCACACAGGTCTCCTACTCCCCCTTGCTCTACTTCTTTCTTGTAGGAATGTACCAATTCTGAGCTTGGAGAAAGTGGTGCTTGAATATTAGCCAATATTTTGTTTTCTCCATAACAATGCACCAGCCATTTTGAGTGCAGAGAAGATGCAGGAAATTCGCTGCATTCTCTATACCCACTCAGTATATTCATTTTTCTGGCCACAAGAAGCCTGTTGTGACCTCAAGCCTGTTGTGACCTCAAGCCTGTTGTTAGCCTACACCCGGTGGTCTTTCTCTGCACAGCAAGAGCAGGAATTGGACTTGCCTTTCAGCAGTCTTGCCTTTAGCCCAGTGATTAGTGCACTCTCTTTGGAACAGGAAGAGGTGAATTCTGAATCCTCAAAAATGTATTGGTATGTGCATAATGCTCTTGGGTTTTGGTACATGTATCCTATTTACTTCCGATTTTGTGTTTCTCAGAGTGAAGATATTCCTATGTTTTTGATAATTTCCCTAAATGAAAAAATGTGTTTGGTTCGCACTATTAATAGGGAAATATTTTAGTTGCTGCTGCTAACCATAATTATGATTACTACTAAATTACATGTAATGAACTGGGCCTTCACTAATTCCTTCAGAAGGAACAAACCTAATAAGAATTTAAAGTTACTATATGCATATACATTTCTATTACAGTCTTCCATTATAGAAATAATTATTTGACTGCTGGCTGATCTTTTGCAAAAAGTGCGCAAATTTTTACACTTCTTATATGTATATATGCATATGTGTGTGTGTATATATGTGTATATATTATATATATATGATTTAATCACCACATTTGATGCTTTCTCACACAACAACTCAGCAATAAGCACCCAAATTACCTGAGCCAAGTTAATCATAGCAACATTGCTCCAAACCCAGCAAAGGTGCTCAGGGGAGCTTCTCAGAGCTGCATTTCCAGTCAGGGAAACATATTGCAGCAGTTCTGTCATTAGCTGACATGTGCATTTACAGTGTTACTAATGATGTCTTTTGCAAAGTATTTAAACTTTGGAAAGAACAGTGATAGCAGGGAGTAATATGGTCCCAACTGGCTGCATTGCTGAACTGGAAAGTGTGTGTTTGCAGGCACCTATGCACAGTTATTGTTATTTATTAGTCCTATAACCCTCACATTGACATATTCTAGTAATAATCCACAACCTCACATCAGAAGTAACTTTTTTATTACACAGAACATAAAAAAGCAAAGTGCTCCAGTTTAAATAACCAATACGTCCTAACAATTCATCATAGTATCATGAACTCAGTAACAGGGAATTGCAATAACAAGCAGGATTCTGGAATCAGGTAAAATGGATATCAGAGGCAAACACAGATAGTTCAAATGTCTATGCTGAACGGATCTAGACACTGCCTAAGCAATAATTTCTCTATTTCCAAAACATCTCCACAACCATCACAATGAATGCCCAGCAAAACAGAACTTGGGGAATACGTTATTTACATTTCCCTCATGGAAAACACTGTGCCTTGGAATGAGGTCATGAAGACAAACAAAAAAGGACAGGCATATCTATTTACCAGAAAGAGAATATTTCTTACACACACCTACACTTTCTCTAATATCTAAATCCCTTTCTGCATGGGAGACACTATAAAACAGGCTGAACAATAAATCTCTAAATTAGATTTCATAATTGTATTAGATATTAAAAATCATGGACTCAGGAAAGGTATAGGTTCTACAGCATATTAGTTTTCCTGTCTTTCTCAAACTGTAGCCCTCTGTGCTGCACAGGCACTCTGGTCCCTGATCTAACTCCCTCATAAGAGCAAACCACTTTCTTAAGTATCTCCTTGGTAATATTTTCCCTTACTCCACAGATAGCACATACCTTGTCTAATCAATATTAGAAAAAAAAATCCACTCTATTTGGAATTTCTAACTCTTCATTTCAGCTCTGACTAAGAGTTTGTTTATCAAAACATATGTTTTCTCCAGGTCTAGGAAATGGATTTCACTTTATCCATAACACCTGTCTTTCTGAGGCTTGCTACTCTCTGACATCTGCACCAGTTTACATGATTCATGAGAAGTAACGACAAGATAAGTTAGTAAATCTATCCATTCCTATCAGCATAATACATAAAAATCAGTGAAAACAAAAAGTAAAGCTAGAATGGTTTATGAACAGGAAGAAACATCACTGCTTGATGATGCGGTATCTGCACGGGCAGATACTATATGTTTTTTGTTTGTTTTAATCGCAAAGTATTAGAACAAAAAATACTTTTTATCTTTTCTCCAGTCCAGGCATGGGTTCATAGATAATAAATATGTCCTACTTAGCAGAGAGGACTATTCCTATGTTTTTAATAATGAAAGATCTTGTCCAGGTTTGAGAGGGAGGTTCAAAATTGTTGTGTTTGTTTATGTATTGGGTTCTGATTTTAGTAGTAGAATAAGCATGATGAGCAGAAAAAAAAAAATAAACAGCAGTAGCTTTCCCCCAAGTTCTGCTGAAGCTGTAGTAGTATTGAGCTTTGCAGATTTTTTCACTGAAAGAAGTAAAATCAAGGGATTAGAAGGCAAAAAGTAATGAATGGAAGGTCATGATCAAAAACTCAATTCTTGGTGCTGCTCCAGAACTCTCTGCTTCTGATTCAGATGGAAAGATTAATAATCTCAAAGCTGGGACACAGAGAGTTTTGGTTCGGTGATTGCTCTTTCATGATTTATAATGTTTGTTGACTGCTTTGTGAAGTTAACTCTGGAGAATTATTTGGAATAAGAGAGAAAATCAGGTTACCACTATTTTTGAGTGTTTCTTTCAAATGAGACTTCATTGGTGAAAGAGCGTTTAGGAAACCTTTTGAAAGGGAAACATTGGATTGAGAATACTGAAATGGAGTGCAATTATCGCTGGCATGTCTCCTAGCATACTGCAGTTCACTGCTTCACTTCATGTCAAAAATGACTAATTGCATGGGATTCCAGAAGAAAAATAAAATTCTAAACCCAGCACTGTTAGGCTCCAAATACAGGGGGAAAAAAAACAGTTCTGAGACAAAAAGAAGACTCTAAAAATATTGCCTTAAATTAAAACAGTATAGATCAACTTGAGAAAAGACCAGAGAGAGCTGAGCACTTTGTTTCCTATGTTTTCTGATTCTCTAATTATACTTTTAGTAACAGATTTCTTGCCATTTATTTTTGTAATTGTCACATGGGCTCCTGAATCTACAAAAAGTCCTTCCTACTCTTTAAAAGAACCTTTCTGAGGTTATTTCATGCTGGTGGACATACTGTCGCAGAGCTATATAGCTAACACCAATGTGTTCAGCTATAACACAAAGGAATAACTGGATGAGACTGGTACTGATTTGAAGGCTGCACAGACATACACGTGCCTGAACCTTAAAGAATTCATCACATTGTTTCAGTATCCTGATTTAAGATATATAGTGCAGAATGCAAAGAGGGAGTTTGATCCTTTAGATAGGGACAGGTGAACTTTGCTCAGTACAATGCTAAGCTCATAATTTGTGCAAAGATTAGCCTCGTGAATATAAAAAAAGAGCCTACGCAGATCCCCCTCATTCAGCTTCAGAAAAGACTACAAGTTACAAGCTATGAAGCTGCATTAAATAGAGCAAGACTCAAGTTATACTAGGGCTATACAAACCTCATCTCTGCATTATATATAAGGGTAACCAGGGTGCTTTGTTTGGCCTGAAAGACACATTTTTGGTCAACTTTGTCTTAAAATGGAAACTCTTTGCATGTGAAGAGGTGTAATTTCCCAGGGCTTAGAGGTTATTTCTGTGCTAGCACTCCTGTTGGAGATGGAAACTTTCCACAGAGGAAGTATGGAGACCAAACCCAGGAAGTGTAAAATCTTTTACAGGCAAAGGATGGGGAAAAGGATATTCAGTGCAGCCAGTGGTGGAAATTAATACCTACATCTTTCAAATTTCAGAGCAACATAGGGCATGGTGGTGGAGTGAGTGAATCCAGGCCAAGAGAGGTGAGAGAACAAGCCAGGAGAAGAGCACTCCTGTGGGGTTTCAGCCATAGGAGTACAAGGGACAGAGGAAATTATACTGTCAGCAACAGGAGCATGAGAAAATCCTGGAGAGGAACAGGAGCAAGGTGAAGGAGCTGGAGAAAAATGTTCTGATCGAGTATATCCCATGCTAGCCATGCAGTGTAATAGCTAGAGGCCTTCAGTAAATGATGTGTAGATGAACATGACCATATGAACCCAGTTCCTCTGTAGTTGCTGGGTGAGTCTAAGTGCCTAGGGCAGGATCCACAACTACGTGCCCTTATATTGTCTAATGGAATCTAGCTTTGAAGTTGGATCTAGCTTTGAAATTAGCTCTGCTTTGGGCAGGGTTTGCGCGAAATGACCTCTGGAGGTCCTTCCTAGCTTGGATTGTTCTGTAATTTCATGGTTTTGCAGTTGTCCCTCTGAATACACAACAGTACATGTCAGAATTTGATCACTGTTAGCTTTGTACTTCCTCTTCTCTCCCCTTGGGCTTACTCTGTCCCTTTAGGCAACTTCACTTTTGAGCTTTTGTAGCTTTATTTGTGCAGCACTCAGCTCAATTAAAGTCTCAATTGCAGCTGAAGCTTTCAAATTCTGCTGAGCACAAATCAAAGCAGCAGTTATAAATTTTGCTGTTATGACTCACCAAAATCCAGTTCAGGAAATCATGATGAATATATCCTGATAATTCTCTGTTCATATATTGGCTAAAAAGCAGCACTCAAACAGCTTTCCTCCTTCATTATAAATCATATTCTTAATTTTACCCTGCACATGATACAATGAGAATTAAGAAGAACATGGAAAATTATAGAACTTAAATTGCCTATTGGTAAAATGTTGTATGTATATATGTGATTATGTGAATATTTCATAGAGCAATATTTTAGTATTATATAGTTTTAAAAAATGATAAAAATGTGCCCTTGGGAAGAAGATATTCTTATGAAGCAGCTAAGACAAAGTATTTGATAAGTTTTTCATTATAAATTGATACTTGTATTTTAAAATGATAAATGCTCATTAACACCAGATTCCTCAAAAGAGTTGCCCCTGCTATGAAGGCTAAGTCGTCTTTTTCAGAGAATATAAAATTTCAGCAACTCTCTTTTACTCAAGTAAATCATTATCTTTTACATACATTAGGCATGCAAGTCCAGATTCATAAAAAGAATATATACTGGCCTTGACACTTCTACATCTACCTCACTTTGGTGACAGAATTTACCACCATAAATGAGGACATAAATTCTCTAGAGTAGTTTTTTTTCTAGCTTGTAAAAGTGTTGCCTTCTCTTGGCTAATTTGCCTTCATACATTTCTCTTCATATCCCAAAGTTTAAACTGAAAATCAGAAATAATTGTTGGAAACTTTTGTTCCTTCTGGGTAGCCCAGCATGAGAACCAGATGCAATTACTGGTCATTACTGATCAATGTAAATTTTGGCGTCTCCTGGCCACTACTGGGGAAAAACAAACAAAAAAAGCCCCCCAAATCCCCTAATTGGCTGCTGCCAATTAAATTAAAAGTAATTATCAATTCTCTGGATGGTATAAATACTTTTAGTCAGTAATGAGTCACACTTATGTTTTAAGAACTGCTGCTGTCTTGGGAAAATAGGAGGAAAAAACACATATGTGTAAGTTGCAACATGATTTTTCTTTTTTATGACAGTCTAATATTTTCTGAATCCTCTTCTGATGCAAAGATGAAGCCCTTGGTGGTGAGGTCTCAGAGCCTGAGGAATGCTGCTTGGTAATGGTATACAGGAACAATTTGATGATTAGGAACGGTTTGTATCATCTCTGAGTAAATAAGCCAAACAATGAGAGACACTCGGACACACATATATCTGTTTTTAGTAATGACTTGAAGCTCTGAATTTTGTAGTTAAGCTAAGTTCAGAGTCTAAAAACATTGACTGCAATGGTCCGTGGTTGGTACCATTTAAGTTGCTTATGCTTCTCTCAGAAGTCCAGAGCTTTGTCCAAGATTTGGAAGACTTGGGGTCTGGGAATGTGCCAGAGTGTACTTTATAGAGCTTAGATTGCTTCCTAATGAAGGCAGACTTCCTAACTGGTAGTCAGAATTTTTATGGAATACTCCTCACAGTTCAGTAGTGCCTCAGCTCTCCTTCAGGCACCTCTGTAGCTTGGATCTTGTACAACATGGTTTTCTGAGACATTGAGCTTATATAAGGGAAATTGTTGGTGTTCAAGTATTAAACTTGCTGTCTGCCTAAAAAGACATTTCTTCCTGTTGCTTGCAGCACCAGCTTTAGAGAAGCAGAACAGATTTCATTTATTATATGCTAACGAGTTCTCAATCTACAGAAGTGCCAGTGCTCAAGAAAAATCTCTTACCCTGATGTCTCATCATCTGTGGTCACTCTTTTATCCTAAGAGCGATATCTAAAGGAGTCACCAAAACGTCGTGCCAGAGATTGCAAGCGTTCAAGTTATGATTGAGAAAATGTTTATGTGATTACACTGAAGAGAAATAATGGTTATTGCACACATGGTTAGTGACAACAGTGAGAAAAGAGGAATCATATGGCAGAATGATGAGAGCGCCAATTCATGCTAATGTGTTCCCATCAGTGATGCAGGACTCACTCCCCAATCCTGCATTTGCATGTGTGTTTGGTACATTCGGCTAAAAATAGCCACAGAAGGTTGGAAGAATTTTTTCTTATCTATGCTAATATATTTTGCCATTTTAATGATACCATTGACATGGCTTTACCACAGTAAAAAAATCTATGCCATTTGGGATGCTAGCATATGAATACATTGATTTAGCAACAGACAGATTGTTTGCAATATAGACAGGGAAAGAACAGCTTATTTGAGTAATTATTTCTCATTAAATACTTAGAAATTGCTCCAAGTGGACGCTCGTTCTTCTCAGCAAGCCAGCAGTGCTAGCCCAGTTGAGCATGGAGACTTGTAGAATCTATTTTTTAAAAGTCAGATTTGAAAAGCATGACCTTATGACTAAATTAGTAGTTTTTTTGGGAAAAAACAGACTGAGATTTCAGAATTGCACACGGGATTTGGAGGTGTTATGACTGTTCCAGTCATACAAGGCAATAACATGTAGGTAAAGTGGGTGTGTATACAGATTGCTTGTTATTTTAGAAACCTTTCCACTCTCTGTCTTCGCTATTAAAATGAAATAAATTTTAATTTAAAATTACCAAATCAGAAGCATTCTGGGTGCAGACTTACATACCTGGGTGCAGGTATACCACAGGATAGCATACAACATCTTATGCTATGTTCTCTTGAAAATCTGCCTCTTATGGAGTAGCAAATCGACATCCCTGAAGCTTTGAAGAGCCCTCTCCCTGCAGTCAGTACCCTCTGGCACTGTGCACTTTCAACACATACACTTCCCTGTTTTTTCCGTGGAGCTTAGGCCTGTGGAAGTCTAACTAGCATGAAACTCAAAATGCTTCAAGGCTTGCCCATTAGATAGGCATCTATCTATCTTCACTGTTTTTTGGTTAATAGTCAATAATCACCAGATTATTGGTGCTATCTTCAGGGGAAGTCTCTTGATCTTATGTCTTACAGTAATCACTTCATGCTCCATACTTGATGCTAGACCATGAATTCTCATCATGAAGATGTAGCATCAGGTGAGGGTTAACAATAAACATGCATAAATTAGGCAATCCTCAAGTTTCAAACCAGAGGTGGCTCAAAGCCAGATAACATAAGAGTGGTTTGGCAGCAGAGATTTATCACATTGCTTATCTTCCAGGAAAGAGACAGTGCAGGCACTGTCAGAGAAAAAGAAATGATGTGTGGGATAGGGCCTTTGTAAGGGTGATCACTTTATGCTGTAGTATTTACTTCCCTCTAGCAATGCTGACATATGTGCTAAAGGTTCCTCTCTTCCTTTCTCTTACTGGTGCCATCTCCATCTTGTCCCTCTCAGGGAAGATTTTTTTCCTTCATGCACCGTGCCTATGCATTACACGTGCTACATAGGAAAAAAAAAAAGAGTCCTTATTACATCCTGTGCTTTTACTGAGCTGGGTTATTGCCAGTTTATTCTGGTATTGGTTGTACCCATGAAATGTGAACATTTTTCCAGTTTATAGAACCATACGTGGTAGGCTCTCATATAGCACTTCATTCCTTCCAACAGGCCACAACATTTCCTATAAGGGAAATGAGTATCATAACCCTAATTTTATGGCTGGGAAAACTAAACTCCAGAGAAATTAGGTGACTTTCCCAAATTGCTCTCCAGGCCCAACCCACTCTGTGTTATGTGTGACTTCCAGGGATGGAGACAATGCTGCTATCATGTTCTTTCTTCTCTTGTCTACCCCATTTATTATTCCGGGATAGCCAATGAGCTTTTCACTAAGTGAGGCAGCTGCTTGTGTTTGATTAAAATACTAAGTTTGAAAATAGCGCATAGAAATAGCCATACTACAAGAAAACAGTTTTCTGCTGGCAAAAGTGAAATGGAAAGGCTGCAGAACTAACAAGTTTGATAATTTCTTGTGAGAAGCATGGTTTGTGGCAATTGGCAGGTATTGATTCTAAGACTGAAATCAAGTGTTTGATCAAATACAGTAACTCCACTCATTTCATAAAATGTTTGCCTGGAGAGCTGGGCTGCCTAAGAGGATGCTGAAAACCTCCCATGAGTATTCTCCAGGCTGTGCATGTGTTGCAGAACAGGAGACAATTCTCTGTGCAGATTCCTGATCCTCATTAGAGCTGCATAGGCCAGAGGGGAGGCTTCTTTGCTTTTCTGCTGTCTTTTTAAGTAGAACTCTTCTTCTGCTCTTTTGCCACTTTCTGCCTTTTGCTTTTGTCCAGGAGCACTGAGATTTGAAGACAAAAACAAACAAACAAAAAACCCCTCCCTTTTTACCAGCTCTCTTTTCCATGAATTCTCTTTCCGAGTGGGTAATGCCACAAATAACATATAATCACAGGGGATCTCTAAAGAAATTTAAGTGAGGCCATAGGAACAGGAGTAATTTAAAGACAAGAACATGTTTACTGTATGTGATACAAGTTAGCGCTGACCCAGTGACAAATCTCTTCCCAAGCTGCTGCAACCACTAAACTTCCACTAATTCCCCACAGCTGGCATTAAAAGACGCTGGGATCAGTAATCTTCATATTCTGTTTGCATGTCAGAACAGAAGAAACCTCTTCCTAGACTGTAAGACTGCAAGGTTTAACCAGGATTGCTCACAAGTTGTTCCTGATCACTAACATTTATTTGCAACACACCAGGTTGCTAAATGTGAGAAAGAGAAGCTGTTAAAGGAGCACAAGAACATTTTTTTTATATATGTAAGAATCTTGCATCTATTTCACAGGGAAGACTCACTCCTGAGAAGTGACATGGGGAGAGCCTCAGAGGGCAAAAGAACCCAGAGCCCTCACATTTGTTTCTGATGCTCAGAAAATGGCATGTTTGCACTGCAAGGGGCAACCTTGGCTCAGCATCTCTGCTTCATCCTCCATGAGTTGACACAAGGGGCACTGGAGACCTGGGCAGGGTACTAGCTTTTTTGCATATATGATGATTTTGACATGATAAGATCTCCTGAAGAGAAGAAAAGGGCAAATGAACATGAGTCCCTGGGGTAAGGGACTTTCTGTCTTTCTTTCTTTCTTTCTCTCTGTCACTCCATTGACAGGATCCTGATAGTCACTTCCTTCAAATATATTTTAGGTGAGTTGAGGTGGGTTCCAAAAAATACCAAACTCTAGAAATATTCTCCTTATACTTGTAGAAGTCTTTTAAAATATTGGTGTACAGGTAAATATTTCAGTTCATTGATTATCTAAACAACTTTGTTTTCTCCTTCCCATTTTTTATCTACAGCGCTTTCAGTGAAGTTATGCCTATGAAATGATGCATCTAATGTTCCTTCTCATTATATTTTTTTCCTTTTTGCATTCTTAATTCTGGGAAATTAAAAATACTTAAAAAAGAAATACTAGTTTTAGTACTTTATCATTTAAAGAGACTGCAAAAATACCCTTGATTTCTAAATGCAACTCTTAAGAATGTCAATACACCCTATTAAAATCTTAAATACTTCATGAACCAAAGAATTTTCAAGCATTATTAAGCTTAGAGCAAATTTCTGTAAAGTAAAATTAATCCAGAAGTTGTACAAGAACAGCCTGAAATTAAAACAGATGCAAAATTAGTTGCTTCTACAAATGCTCAGAAATTTTGCAACCAGTTTACTGTATTTATAACAACAACTCTCTGCATTTATAGTTTTGGTTACATGTTGCCCCAGAAAACAGAACTCTGAGTACTAGAAATAACTGCTGTTAATTAAAAGATTATGACCCTAACATTTCTTTAAAGAGAAATGTAATCATATCACTCTTTCTGGTGGGATTGGAAGTTAGATGTTACCAAAAGTGATAATTAGGAGTGAGATATATATATATATATATATATATTTGTGTTTGGAGCTAGTGTTTGGAGTTTGAAACAAAGAAAAGTTCTATTTTCTCGGTAGGTTATATACTTGAGTCTTAATATATGATGAAGTCTTCAATGTGCAGTAATAAGATACTGGTCCTCTGAAGTCAGAGGAGATCTTCAACACCAATTATTTCCAGTCCACATTCCTTTTCCATGCCCTAAAAGACACATGAAGGCTAAAAACAAGCAGTCCTTGGGAGAAAAGGAAATATGTGCTAGCAAGATGTTTTTAGAAGCAGGGGGAACCTGTTGTTCCCTTAAAGGCTTGAGTCCAGACACTGTGTAGAAGGCTTCACTCTCCTCTGCTGGCCCAAAGAAGTTTTTGGGCCTATTAGCTCTTCCAGGAAGGATTAAGGGTGTTGAGTGGGTGGGTGATTCTCTAGCAGAATTTGAGGAGAAAAAGATCATCCAGGATACAGATCTCTGGGGAAGGGCCGTGAAGCTCCTTATCTCTGAGCTGGGGTTTATAAGGTGGACAAGCTGGAAGTGTTTGGCCAAAGCAGGAGGACTAGGAGGATCTCAGAGTGGATGGCCTGAAGGGTAATTGCATAGATGGAGGAAAGGGCTGTAAAAAATCTTGAATGGTAGCCAAATATAATTTAAGAGTTGGATGACGTTGAAGATGATAATGGATCATTCCTTGAGCACAAAAGAGCTGCGGCAGAAAGCTGGAACAAAATAGTGGGTTGAATCCCTGGGGCTGTCTTCTTTAATCCCTGCTATCTTCAATTCCACCTGGTAAGTGTATTTTAAAAGTAGTAAAAATATCATTTTTTTAAAATAAATGTGTACATATTATGTATATATGTATTTAGCTATATAATACATACCATATATATGTATACATAATTTATGAGCCTTAACTGAAAGACTTTGAAGAAATTAAAATTCACTTTTCTATTTTTTTTTTAAACTTTGGGGAACAACCTAACTTCTAATTCTTTTGACTTCCAAGAAAAATGTCTAACAGTTTGTATATACTTGTTCTTGAACTAAAACCACTTTCAATACAAATAGTTGTCTGCACTCATGGGGAAAATCTTTTAGCCCAAGGTCGATGCATTTTTACAAGTTTCGTCTGAAAGCACAAGCAGCTAAGCTCTTTAGCTGATGATTGCCTTACAACCTAAATGTTCCCTATATCATTTGAAATGCTATTTCTGCTTTTTTTTCTTCAATTAATCTTACTTGAATAACAATGATAAATACTGCTAGCTTTCTAAATGAAAACTCATCAGTAACTTCTTCACTTTCATTAATATTCCCCTATCTGTGCCTAAAATAGTTCCTCCCTTCATCCTAGGGTTGCGTTGTCTTTCCACAGCACTGCCCGCTTAGCTCATTGTCATCCGCTGATAAAGTTACATAGTTCTTCCTCCTCAATTCTTTCCAAATGATGCATTTTGTGCTAATTGGTTTCATTCTGTATCTGTGACTGTTATTCTCAATCAGCTTTTTGAGGGGGATTCTTGCCTCACTCTATTGATACACCATTGGTGTATGGTGTCACCAGCAGACTTTTTCAGAAGATTTCTGTATTTTATTAGTGAAAATATTAAACAAAATTAGTCCTGACATGGCTGAGCTTTGAAAGGTGTGCTCCCTTCTGGTGATCTTTCCATGCTTTCAAATTTATTTATTGTCTTCCCCCACCACTTTCCTCTACCTATCAGATTTTTTTTTGTCACTAGTAATTTTTCATAAAAAGTAGCTTGCCAGTCACGTATATCCAGTTTTGTATGGAAAAACAATTATCAAAATTGCCAGACAATTTTTTGCCGAATGTACCTTGTATAAAACTTGCATGGAATTCTAGAAGTCTTTTCCATTTTTATCTCCTCATGAAATTATATGAAAATGATAATTCATTATTAATAGCATTTGTTCTCAGAGGTTTAGTGTTTCCCATGATAAGTCGTGATATATAGAAGTGCAAATCTAATTATGGACTTGCAGAACAATTATTTAACCATTTTTCCCACTAACAGATCTCTTTCCAAAAAGACTCTGTTTCTCCTTGTATCTCTTTTTGTCTGTCACATCCCTAATATACAGGGATAGTACATCTTTTATAACAGCATCATTTGCCATTAAATTCGTGCCTGCTTATTTATTCAAAAACTGTAGAAATTAAGAATTGCAGAAAATTAAATAGCTTCCATCACTATTGTGTTGTGTATGCATTTGTTAGAAAATTAATGCACATGTCTTAGAAAAAAATAACAAAAAACATGATAGGACGTGCTCTCTTTCCAGGAGAGCTCACAGCCGAGACTGACGTAAAGAGGGAGGATTAGGACTTGCTGTACACAGAAAAAGTCAGTAACAGAGCCAAGAGTGTAACTCTCAAATCCCAGCTGAGCGCTTTTTCTCCTCCAGTTTGATGAGTATCAGGGGAAGTATCAGTAACACCTGTATAGATGCTGAGACATCTGGCCCAAACTAGGTATTCTTTTTTTCCCCAAGTTCTTTTAGCAGTCTACAGCCAGATTGACTCCCTCAATGTGATTCTGGATTTTTTGACATTTGATCCTCCCCACTTCTTCCTTTTGGCATTGCTTCAGTCGTAATCCCTTGTACATTAGTTCAGTGCTGGATGTACCAAGATTTTAAGTTGAGCAGGGGAAAATTCCCTATAGAGTTCCTATTCCTTAGCTACACCCTTCCCTATCATCTTATATCTCTACTTCCATCAAAATCTGCATGATAACAGTTTTTTTTTTAAAGGTCTCTGTTTTGTCTGCTAAATCCCTTTATATAAATTTAACTCTACATTCAACTAATCCAAAAACAACAGGCTTCTTGTGAAAGCACAGAAAGAGAAAACAAATCTAACACTCTGACTGCATTGATTGTTGCCAGGTCAAGAAACATATGTTTCTCCTCCAATCAATAACATTTTTAATCTAAACTTATTTCAAAGTAATTAGGATAACAAAACACTTTTACTCAAGTACATGACCAATCTCCTAACTTGACTGCATTTGAACAAAAAAATAGTAGTCTACTTTTCTGTTCTTAAAAAATATAATATAAAATAGGAAAGACAATGTGCGTTCAACATCTGGCTTTCAGTGAGGTCTTGCTCTCTACTATTTCTTCCAGCTGTGTTGGCTCTTTACTTTGATGGATCAAGCATCCCAGAAGATCATTTTCCTACTGATTGGATATCCTTTGGCCATCTTCCCATTTTTGGAAGAGAAAGTAGGAGTGGATACCACACATGAACTTGGCTTAAAAGGGACTACAGTGTCGCCTGCACTTTCAGGCACAGATGGGGTGAAAAAAACTTGCAAATATCAAACAAGCCAAGCCTAACAACACACCAGTCAGCCATGTCCATTCACTCTGGAAAGATAGAGGTGTCAGAGTATCTTCCCCCATTTTTAGAGTTCTATTTTCCCTTGTGATCAGGGCCAACCAGAATGAAATGAAGCCACCTTAAAGGTTTATCAATGACAGATAAAGAGACAATGTGGTCTACAGAGGATGGTACTGGTGGATTTTTTTTTAAACATGTTGAGTGAGCTCTTAACTCATTTTCCTGCTTTATACTTATAACTGATATTATCATGCTGCCCTTTGAATTTCTTTTTACCTGATGAAGTATCTTCTGGCATTCTCTCACCTGCTGGCAGCACTTCTGTAGTTTCTGGGAAATTTCTCATCAAAGTTTAGGACTAAATGAAAAATGACAGAAACTTTAATGCAGGAATAGCTATTACCATAAAGTTGCTATAACATTGGCTATATACTTTCTATAGCACACGTGTATGTATGTAGTGAGTATAACTTATCTGGGAAAGGTACTTGTGTTCACAGGCTGTGTAGTCAGACATCTATAATGCTTTCTGGGTTTACGTGGCATGCATAGGTCATCTGTATAGCATGCACAGGTCATCTGTATAGCATGCACCCAGTGCATCCGACAGGGCTTGAAATCTTCAGCACATGTGTAGTAGGGACTTCTACTACAACATAGACACATAGACAGATAGATGGTCTGAATCCTTGAATTAAAGATGCTTTTTTTTTTTTTTTCTAATTTGAGGTAGCAAAAAGGACGCATTAGGAAAATTTAGACATGTGGTAATCTCACTCGCACTTATGGGAGCTGAACTCTACAATCTAGCCCAATCAAAATCACCATCTCTTTCCTGTATCATAACTTCTACTTGACCTACAATGTATCTTCGAAGAGGAGTAGCTTGTCTGGATCTTGATAGCTGGAGAATGCATGCTCAACATGGTAAGTTGTTCCAATGGTGATTCTTGTTAGAAACATTCCTGTAAATATTTCTATTCATACAAAAGTAGGTATTTCTGCATATTTCTATTTCTACCTACTTCTGCTTATACAAAAAGGTCTGTGGTGTTAAATCTCACCATAAGTATCTTTTGCATTGGTTACTGCTGGTTGAGCTTACCTTGAAGAGGAAGTGACAGGCAAAACACTGTCTGACTGTACTGCAGGATGATACCAGCATTATTAGCCTTAGGACATTTGGAAGTACTGCCTTGTATAATATTTTAAGCAGCTAACACTGGTCTCCATGTAAAGTTAAGACTTTTTAGAGGGATGCCTGTATGGTCTACCCTTGCAGCCATGTGCATGGGGCTCTCTATAGCTATGGGGAGAGCATGTATGATGACATGAAGCAGGGCACCAGTCTCCTGTAAGAAGGCTGTAAAGTTGCAGGGCCTGCACACAGGGTGAGCATGCTACATGCATGTACACAGGGGTGTGCATGTTGCTCTGTGTGGTATCAAGACTTTCAAAAATTATAGAAAAGTATTTAGAGATTTGTAGTTTTTTACTAATGTTCTGTGTCTAGCAGACACATGGCTCATCTTCATGTTGATGTTCATCTGCGTTTCATCTTGATGTTGATTCTGAACACATAGTTTATTGATGGCTGACTGATTCCTGCCATTAATAAATCAGCTAAACTGCTTTGATCCACATCTGATTCTTAAAGTATGTAAACTGAGCAATTTTTCTTTGGAACACTCACTATGCTTATAAAAACAAAAAGTCCAAATGGAATAGAACCCACATAATTAGATAAAAGGTAAATTTCACACAGGGGACAAACTTCAAACAAATGTGAAATTAAACTGAATTATATGTGGAAGCTCTGAAGCATGCAGTGAAGAAATGCAGAGATAAGAAACCTTTTTTTTTCCCTTTTCATTGTTCCATCTCAGGAGAGAAGTGTTCACCCAGCGGCATTGTCTGAATATTTGGTAAATTTTATGCTTGAAATGCATTGGCCCGTGGGCCTTTTTGAATAAATTGTTTAAAGAGATGAATGTGAAGAGAAATAAAGCTAGCTGAACGTATAAAAATAGCAAAGTAAGCACAAAAGTATTCAAGCAAACAGTTTTATCCACCATGGAAGCTTGTGCAAATAAATGAGTAATCGTTGCAAGCAACACTTCAACTTTGTCACGCTCACTTCCAAAAAACAGAATCTGTGAATGAATCTCGCGGTTAATGTGCTTGCTCTACAGCCTCACTGTCTTAAAAGCTCTAAACAAAATTGCAGGTATACCTGTTGTTGAAAATGACTTGTAGCTCAAAAAAAAAAAAAAAACCCAACTTAGTAATTTCAAACATAAAACAGGCAGAAGAATGCTGTTTTCTGGTTAAAATTTAGTGGGGACCTGACAAATTTCCTGTGTCCTATTTAAAGAAGGTCTTCAGACCGAGCTTTGTGCTATGATAGTGTTTTGTAAAATGCTGTCGCAGACAGTATGAAATGGGGATCTGCATAGAACAGTATAATCGAGGAAAGAACTTAAAATGCTACTGTCCAATTAAAACAATGAAGTGAAATACTCAAATCAGCTAAAACCAGTGTTCAACTTGGCTGTGTACCAAAACCAAAGCAGAATGAATTCAAATAAAATGAAACAAAAATGATATGAGGGGGTGAAATGTTATTTCTTTATTCCACATGGATCAATTATGGTTTTTTTTTTTCACTTAGTCTTGCATTATGCAGATTAATGATGTTTAAACTTCATTGAGTTTGACATTTTCAGCCTCATAAGCATCACAAAATCTGAATGTGTTTCGCTATTCAATTTTCTTGGCTTTGTACTGGATATCACTTTTTGTTATTGTAGTTTTGGCTTGAGAGGATCTAAAAACATTGTGAAGAGGTATATTTGAGAAAGTGCTCAATAAATTCTTATTTCTTGTTCCTTACATGGTTAGGCAGCTTTAAGTCAAGATACCTTCTTCCAAGAGAGCAACATTATTTGACACTACTACAGTATTGCCCATTTCTTCAAATAATAACAATAAAAAGCATTCTGTGAAAGATATTTCTTACAAAATCTCTTTTAAGATGCACAATGTAAGTTATAGAAGATAACTTAGCAAACTCAGCTGTATCATCGCCACCTTCTCCTCCAAGTCCCCCCAAATCCACAAGGATGCATTGCTGGCTTATGGTGAATCTCTCCTTCACAGTGAAAAGGTGGATGAATTAGTGAAATAAGCTGGCATGTCTCTCCTTTATAATCATTTCCCATTCTAGGCACTGTTTCAGGCTGCTCTTACTAGGCTTGCTTTCCCCTCCACAGATAATATTGTGCATCAAATAGTGTCTTGTTTTCTGTACCAGATGGTCAAGTCCCACAGTGGGATTTGGGCTTATGACCAATAATGACATTTCAGTTCAGCAGCAGTGATGTGTGCACTGTATTGTTAGATATGCTGCAGTTTGGAAAGTTGTTTATTATAAACTGTGATGCCTGATGCCTTTTTCTAGTGACTGTCTGGGTTGGGAGGTTAAAGATTCAGTTTGTTCCCTATTTACCCTTCTCCACCATAGTGTAAGAAAAGATTGATTTAGTCACTATTCATTTTCTCAAGAGAGCAGTCTTGTTGGCTAGTATTATCTGTTCTTCCATAAAAATGAGTTAAAAGTTTATTTGCCTGTTAGAAGTTTATTTTATAAAGTGCATAATGGAGGTCAGTCAGCAAACACAACTGTTAATTTTTCCAAGTGTATCCAAGTATCCAGTTGAAAACTATCTAATCATCTTTACATGAAATCTACTCAATTATATTGGCTTATTGCTTGGCTTGCAGAATTTTGGGTGCGATTTGGGAGGGGATGTGCATTCATTTATCAAGTCCAATCAAAATGTAGATGTCAGAGGTTTATACACATTATTACCCTTGCGTTAAAACAGAAATCAGTACCCTTGCAGTCAGCGGAAAGACTTGGATGATCTAAGGTCATGTATGCATGGACTGAATATGAACTTGAGTGTTAATATTCTACCAGCTGGCTAGCAATTTGTGAATTCGAGATACTGATACTGCTGGATAAAAGGTTTCCTTGGAGTTGATGCTTCACCCGTTCTCTTGCTCTGCTAGGACTAAAACCTAGTGTGAACATAGGAAAGCGCTGTATAAAATAAAGAGAAGGAAAAGAGGAGTCAGTGAAAAGGAAAATCACTAATTGATGGTATTTTGGCATGAACAAAGACCTGCATAGATTTTACATCTGCACAAAATAATAGCTTCGTTAATCCGTCCTAATTGTGTTCTGTATTGTTCTTGTCTGTGGTTAAAATCTTTGCCTTTAGGAACTGGTCCAAAAGATCAGATTATTAATGCATTAGGGTCTACAGATCGAATGTGTAGATTTTTTATGTTAAACTTGCCATACTCATTGATGCAATCTTTTCAAAATCTTAAATCTTATGTCCGGTCCGTGGCTTGGCATACTACCTTGTGTTTCCTAAATACAAGCAAAAGAGAAGGATTTAGAATTGAAAGTGCTTGAATACTGAAGTCAGATCATCATGTTTCAAGTTAAAGACCGATCTATAGTGACTTGCATCTGAAAAATAGAAATGACTCTAATTGACTTTAAATATGTTTTGATAACAGAGAAAAGGGGAACTGTATTATAACAATTTCACCAAAATTCACACAGTTAGAACTGAAATAATGAATATCAGTAAAAATAATATTTTAATGTCTACATTAAAATACAGCAGCACCGGGGACATTAATGTATGGAAAGCAAACAAGGCATCATTTTTAGTCATATCTAATAAAGGTACTTGGATGAAAGAACTCGGTCACTCTATTCTTTTGCTTGTAAACAGGCTGACTGTTTAGATAATAGCCTGTGATTGTGACATCTCTTAGCAACATATTGTGAAAACACAAACATGTCATTAAATTAGCAGTTCTACCTTAACTGTTTAGCTGTATTTGGAGGATATGTCCTCAGATAATTGTGAAGGGCAAGACTGAGATGGCCGAGTCTGGATATGAGGTACGTGCTGCCGAAACCTGCCCTTGTCACAATCATAATTGCAAAGTTTGGTAGAGTTTGGGTAGCATAAGAAATACTCACCCAAAAGAGCAGACTGCATTCACTGTCAGACAGATCAGACCATTGCCAATTTGCTGTGGTGGTGAAGAGTCTCAAGGACGAAGGTACCACCTTGAAGAGTTTTGAGCAAAGGTTGAGCTAGGATGGTGCTGTGTACTGCTAAGGAGTGTGGAACCGACTCTTGGGGATACTTTCAGCTTTCCAAATGGGATTTAATGGAAAACTAAGCAGTTAACATATTTTAGGAAGCAGTGCAGTAAGAACATGATATTTTTAATGTGAAGCTGAGCAGAACTCTTTTTTAATTTTATGAGTGACTACATTCTGCTTTTCTCTAAGAAAAAACTTCATAGCACATAGTAGATTATGGGGCGTGGCTGCACTGTGAATGTGGGAAGTTGAAATTAAGGCACATGGAATATGTTAGACATTTGCAGAGCTAGAATCTTAGGGAGGCAAAGGTTGTTGAGTTTAAAGGGAAATATTTACATTTGCAAATCTGGCTCATTTACCTCTAATTTTTTGTAAGGAACAAATATGACACACTGGAATCAATGTTTAGCATTTTTTTTCCCTAGAAAAATAGAGATCGCATGATTTGCATGAAATATTCATGTTCATAGTTCTTATAATCCAGATCTTGAGCTAGTCCACAGGTACTTTGAATGATGACTAATTTCAATACAGCTTTCACTGTAAGTAGCAGGGCAGATATTTAATTAAAATAGAGATCTATGCGGTTCCAACTATATTGTTACTGCTGTTCTCTGATATAGTAGGCCTGCAGAAACACCAATCAATGCTCTGGTTATATAAATCCTATTGTTTACTTTCAGCTTCTGATATTTACAGAATATACAATACAAAAATAAAATACACCAAAGTGCATTCTTGTTTCATTTTTCTTTATTCAAGGTTTGTAATAGGATATTGTTTTGATTTTGAAAAGTCAGATGTGTTCTACTTTATTTTTTCCCTTTTTTCTGGCAACAGCATCAATTAATCTTTGCCAATTTTAAAAATCTTTTCTCCTATTACCTTCTTAATGTCAAAATGATGAATACACAAAATGATGATCCTAACTAGCATCTGATGTGTGAGACTGGGAACCAAGACAACATTACGTTCTGCCTTTTAAAAATTTTATGACTTTGGGCCATTGTTACTCTTCATGGAATGCTGAAAGTCATGATTAGTGTTTGCAAAATAACTCAAGATTCTTGGATGAAAGGCACAATAAGTGTGAAGTGTTTTAATTAAAGAAACATGAGCTGGCAAGAACAGTGGGATATGACATCAGCATGTCACAAAGACAGCGCCACCCCTCCTCCCCAACACATCTGTGCAATTTTCATTAATTTGCTACTATTCTAGGTCATTTTGTTTTAAATTGCTGTCTGTATTCTCGCTCTCTTCTCAAAACAGTGCTGATACATAAAGCTAAGGAAATGTTACAGATGCTTCTGCTATTTATCTAGAGAGAAATGAAACTGTCTCAATTCTCTAAGAAGTTAAAGAAATTCTTTTCTGGACTATGTATATTCCAAGACAATATCCAGCTCTCAGGTTAAAGCATATATATCAGCACTATCTAAATCCAGTTCAGTGGTCTTGCAAGAATAGCATTTCATTGGTCATGACACTAGCCCAGAGGTCTTCAGGGATGTACACAGGACTATAGCCAGGGAGACTGCTGGTGTTTTGCTGACCAACCACTCCAGGATCTCTCTCCTCCAGACTAGACAGCAATCCAGGGAATACAAAGGGCAATATTGACAAAGCTGCACAAAAATGTGGAGGAAGGAAGTTGCTCTTTTGCTCTGTGTCAGGTTTGAAAGAACTGAATCTATTAAAAAACTGCAGAAGTTCATCAATTTTGTTTGAAGCACCTTGTTGCTTCATTTTTGATTTATGGCATTTTTAAGGTAGCTGCTGTTTGCATAATCAAAGGCATTGTGGAAACAAAGAGCTAGATCTAGGAGGTGACCAGGAGGCTTTGGTGAACTTCTGGACCCTCTGCTGCTGACTCGGAGGAGGGACGAGGGCTGTGGCATGAGGGCAGTCGCCAAGGAGGGGACACCGTGGAGGAGCATCCGTTGCTTCTCTCACTCCTCCCTAGAGCGAAAAACAAGCTGCACTTTTGGGATTCCCAGTCGTGCTCTCCCCAGCAGAGGAACAGCCAACCCCTAACTTCCTTTCTTGGAGCAGCACAAATTTTGCCTACCCTGTAGTGTTGTTTCTAGCATCTGGCCTATGTGCTGTTCTTTAGCAACATGCCAGACTATCTCCATACTGTTGTTTAATGTATATCAACATCATTTGGGAACAGTTAATGGCAATGCTGCCACATTTGTGGAATCAGTCTTTGAGCAGCTTCCTGAAGAGATCGTGGGTAAAGATGTGGCAAAGATTGAGAAGGCTGGACTGGAACTATTTTTCTTCTATAAAAAAGAAAATGAAAGGCAAGGCAAGGCAAAGGCAAGGCAAGGGAAGGCAAGGAAAAAGGAAAAGGAAAAGGAAAAGGAAAAGGAAAGGAAAAAGGAAAAGGAAAGGCAAGGAAAAAGGAAAAGGAAATGCAAAACAAGGAAAAAGGAAAAGGAAGGCAAGGAAAAGCAAAAGGAATGCCAAGGAAAAAAGAAGAGGAAAGGCAAGGCAAGGAAAAAGGAAAAGGAAAAGGGAAGGGAAGGGAAGGGAAGGGAAGGGAAGGGAAGGGAAGGGAAGGAAGGGGAAGGTAAAAGGGAAGGCAAGGGAAAAGGGAAGAGAAGGGAAGGGAAGGGGAAGGGAAGGGAAACGGGAAGGGAAGGCAGACTTCTTGGGTCATGGAAGACCCATGGCTTACACTTGGTGTCTAAGCATTTCTCTGAATTTTGCCCTTCATTACTTTACAAATGTT
Source organism: Tinamus guttatus (assembly GCF_000705375.1). The sequence continues at coordinate 47,591 of NW_010582136.1, forward strand.
ACCATAAGGCTGCCAAAGACATCCGTACATTGAGAAATTTACAAGAAAAAAACAACACCAACAGAGTCTGTCATGTAGAGTTTTTGTTTTTGTGGTTTTTACAGTTTAGTGTGCACCATTTGCTGGTACCGTAAGCTGCTATGAGCTAATCTGAAAAAGGTATCTATAGCAAGACAGGTCTGCCAGCAGATCTGAAAATCCTTATTAAAAACATATTCCAGAAGCATTATTCTACCTTTCTGCAGAAAAAAAAAAGCCTTTCTCTGACTGAAGAGGAAAATAGATTTACCTGCTATATCTGTGAATGTAATTGTTCTTTGCCCTGCCTTCCACTTCTTCTTCATTCCCTCTCCCTTCCTCTTCCCTTTACCTGTTGTAAGCAGCGTGTCCCCATCCTCCATGTAGTGGATGTTTTCGAAATGCCAAACGTACCTACAGTTCTTCTGTGCAGTAAGTATAAAGCTAGCTGGATTCTACCTTTGAGAGGGTTATTTTAGGAGGGAGGAGATTCCAATGATTCAGTTTAATCCAATCTATTTTGGTTTTCTAATTCAATTCCTGTGTCCCCTTTTACAGACAGACTTTGGTACACCGGCATGTTTTTCTGTCAGAGCACAGCCTCACTACTATATGGTAGTGCTAAACAGGCATATGCTGAGGTGTGTTTGAAGCCAGTCTGAAATCTTCTCATTATGGAGTGCCAAATATCTGCAATATTTCGTCAGGCAGTGGAGGGAAACAATAGTTATTTTAGCTAGCTTTAGTTATTTTAACTCACCTTTTATTATGCTGATCTTAAAAGTTTTTATGCTTTTCTTAACCTATAAATCTCTGGGTCAACGATATCTTTTTCTTCATCTGATAAGAGTAAATTAGATTTTTTTATTAAGCGGTAATGCCCTTAGATTCAAAGGAATTTTAGCTTCATCTAGAATTCTTCTGACAGACCTAAATACATCTTCAAACTATGTCTTAGGAATACTTCTCTGGCTTCCTACATTCCTTAATTCTGTAGGAGTGAGCATTTGAAAAAGATCACCGCACTCTAATCTTTATGTAGTTCCTTTGCCAAGTACGTTCCACTCGCTGATATAGTCGTTTTTGTTGAGTTGTTCTTGACACGTTATTGGGATAGTCTAATGTTTCATAACCATCTTATTCTTATCTAGATTTTGAACAAACATGGAGCCTATTCTTCATTGCCACATCAGTACACATTAATTTTAATCCTCATCTAGGGTTTGCTTCTCCATATTTTTCCTTCTAATACATAAGGAAAGTTTGTCTTGATACCATTTCTAAAATACGTCAGTCTTCTACGTTTCTCTTTCCTCCTGTATGTCTGCACTAATCTTTATTTAGATGAAATTATTATTATGTACATTACACTTTGGGCTTCATTTCCACTTTCATTTTCCACAGTGTCTTTGAACAGTTTAGGAAACAATTGATCACTGCTACTAACACCAGTGGCTTTCCAATGATATCCTCAAAATGGGGAAAGCTTTGACAATGGACTGCAAAGAATGGGAGGGAAGAGATAGCTGGAACCATAATGCAGAAAATTTCTGTGTTTTTCATTTGCACCCATGTAGATGAAATCAAAAGACATCAGTGACAACCTCTGATTACTTCACTCCTGTCAAATAATAGAAAGAGAACAATTAATAAAGGCAAACAGAACCAGATGAAATAAAAATATATTAGCCTTCCATTCTAATAATCTAGGCATATGGCACAGTGAATAGATGACTGTCATAAAGAAGAAACTGAGTCCTGAAATGGTGATCTCTGGCTTTTACTTTTTCATTACTTGTATTTTGCAATTACTTTCTTGCAGTGATGGTAAAGATGCAGAGCAGTGGAAAGTGTTCTTCAGTACCTATATTTTACTATATTCTGTATCTATAAACACACACCTTACAAGTTTTGTCTGTACGCACGAAAGATATGAAATGTCAAAGAGGATTTAGCTTGTTTTTCTGGAAGGTCTTGTCTTTAGCAATGACAATGTAAGTACCTTAATCTATTTACAGGTGACAGTTACTTGTTTGTTGCATTGAGGTGCATGTCTATTCCTGCCACCATTTCCTCCTCAGTTTTTGGAAGGCACTGGTCTTGCAGAAGGGCCAAATCCAACGTTTTGCAGAATGAGACAGAGTAAGAGCCCTGATGTTTATCAATCAGGCCTCCCATGGTGTAAGCAAGTGTCCTAGCCATCTAGGGCAGCTGGCCAGGGGCAGCTAGATTGCACCTACTGCAGTGACGGTCTGTTCTGGGCGAGGTGAGAGGCACAGAATCAGTCAATAATGTGTTATAGTATTTTCTTCTTTTACTTGTGTAATGAATCTGATTTTGGCAGATCTGGCTCCAGGATGCCTGAATCACTTGCTGCTTTCTTTATCTTAGATGTTGTCGTAGCTGCATTCCCTGTCCTAGACAAGACAGGGAATGATAGGAATTGTTCTGGACAGCTGCTTTGACTCTGAGCAGCCAAGTCTGCTAATCTCCTCACTTGACAGCCATAGACACCTACAGGCATCAAGTGCTGCTATACCTGCTATACATTGGTATAGCAGGTATATCCAATTTGTATTTACAAAATCAGCAAATTACTGAGCTCTTTCCTCACTCGTTTTTCTGGCCAGAGGAATGGCTTGTCACTGCAAGGAGTGGAGGCTGTGTCACCCTGTAAGGATTTGAAGCAGTGGGAAGTTTCTGCAAATATCTGCTGGAAACTGAGTTGCTCAATCAGTCCTGGAGTCCTCTGCGCTACATCTAGTGAGTGACTTAGCGGATGTAACTGAGTCCATAGTGCCTCGTGCAAAACAGCAAAAAGTTTTAATAAATTGACTGTGCTGTGGCATTATTTTTAAGGATTAGTCTCTGTGTTATTTTTCATACAGACCCTTTTTTTTCAGTACAAAGGTACCTGGTGCTTGTCTCTACTTGTAAATTATGATTGAAGAAAAAGCTATGCATAACATATCTCCTTGCCTGACTTCTGTGGTATTTTATTTTTTAACCCGTTATATAACTACTGTTGCAAATACTGGCAAATATTTGAGAAACTTCTTGGGGTTTTTTTTTTCTGTCTTTTTGCCCCCTAGTAAAATAAATAACCCCTCTATACTTCTCAGATAACCTATCTAGCAATGATTTCAACTTCAGGTCTGCCAATTTGAAAGCAGACAACAGAATGCTTGGAAGGTGAAAAAAAAAAAAAACTTTGTTCTTAATGAGAAATAAATATTTTTTTTCAATCTTAAGGTGATCGCTTTTTATTGATTAGAAACACATTCATTCATCAAGGGTTCCAAAGGGCAGAGATGGGGAGAACAGCTGATATTAGCAAATTATCTGCAATATGTTGATAATAAATACAAAAATAAGCAAACTCTAGAAGACAGGCCAACTCAAAATAAGTCACATCATGAACTTAATTATCTGTCCATATACTGGAGGCATCTACATCTGTGAAGTCATCTATACTACAAATGTGTCTACATTTGCTTATTTTATGTCCCTATGATATTCCCTCTGAATGCAGTTGTTATCATGTTGCTGTCAGGTCTAAGCTTTGGAACTAATTCCTATGTATTCTATTCTCTCTTTTTATACACATGGCAGATAATTCGTTAGCAAGTGACAGGACTGTCATTTTTAGACAACATGGCATGACCTTTAGGATAGCCTAAAGGATACCTTTAACTGCCACACTTTGATAAGAAAGAGCAATGACATTTAGGCAAGAGTTGTAACCTTCACTTCACAGCAGTCCCAGAAACAAACATGTAAGAGACTTTCCAGAGTTACAGTTCACCTGAACCATTTCTGCAATGTGACAGGAGGGAGCCAGGGTTTCCATAGACCTCTGAACCAGGGTTGCATAGATCCACTCACACTAGTCAAGGGCTGGAGGCTCTTCCTGCAACTGCTCAACACTTCCTGCAGAGGGAATAAATTTAATCACTTGTATAATAAATATGCCAAAGCACTCCCTGCAATCTCCTTATCTACAAAATCCTTGAAGAGAGGTTATATGTTGTTTTCTCTATTTCCCTTGCTGGAGGTGAGAGCTTTGCTTCTTCCCACGCAAATGGCAAATTACGGAACACATATTTCATCACGTAGGGGTTGCTTTTCTGCCATTACTATTCCATTTCATCCTTCACTTTTCACAAAGGGGAAGGAATAATTAGCAACAAAGTAATTGTAGACTGTCATGGGAAAACTGTCTCCATAAAAATTATTACTTCGGAAACTACAGGAAGAGCACTTCTTTCCAGTCATTGAGGATTTATGTGTCCATAAATATACAGTGTTGTTTTGCGTTAGTTAGTGACTCCACATATTTATGAGATGCTTGCAACAACTTCCATCTGAAATTCAAAAATATCTAACCATTTTAGTGTGTTTGCCTGGAGACATTTTAGCAAATCCTTTGATAATTGCTCAAACCAGGGATAAATATCCTGTATTCATGTTCCAGTGTTCAGCTCCACATTTACTCTAAGCAAAGAATCATCAAATACTGTTTGAAACTCTTGAAAATCTACTTATTATAAGCATAACTAAATGGACTAGAGTCAGTGTTTCAACTGGCATCCTGAAACCATCCTCAGAAGAGGTTTACAGAGCACTGCTGATCTTATTATTTATATTTGCCTCTTTAGTTCATGCAAAGAATTGTTCTGGATTCTAATTTCACCATGCCTTGGAAAAACATAGGCATTTCTTTTTCTTGGTCTTTTTTACGAATTTGGAAAAAAATAGATCCTGAGCCAAAGAATGAGAGTTTCAAAGTCTAATGAGCATGGGATGAATACAGTGATATCAACCTCGCTACTCCACTGTAAATAAGAATCAGGAAAGGTTTTTTTTCTCAGATTATTCAGTATTTTCAGTTCCTGGTAAAAACAGATATTACCATGAATTTGAGAACTGTGAATGTAAGTGATAATATCATAAACAACGCTCTATACCTTTCATTTTCAGAAAATAAAATGAAATGAATGTTTATTTTCTCTCAAATTTGTCCTTCCAAAGGTGTGTATTGAAATCTGTGCCTGGCTTATCTTCATACCATTACAAGTATGATGTGGGAAAGGACTTAAGTGCCACCAGGCACATTTATGTGCATCAGATAGATTTGCTTTTGTATTTTTGCTCCACTAAACAGGAAAGCCAATTTAAAGGCGGAAAAGGAGGCAGATACATAACATATGTGGTTTGTGTCAATGTAAATGTTATCAATAAAGAGAGGTAGATTTGAGCTGGAATATTCAGATCTGAATCCAGAATTGCCATATGGTTAGAGAGTGTTCAGCTTTTTCCATAATGAAATGGAGAATTCATGTCAGCTTAATGGTTTTTGGTGACTGTGTCTTTTGCCTGTTTTGACTGAACACTCTTTTGAAAGTCCATGGCTTCTACAGTGAAGTTAAAAGGTATTTCAGATCTATGTTGAAGAGATCACAGTAAAATGACTGTAGGCAAGCAGAGAGGTTTTCTTATGTGTTTTTTCTTGACTTCAGTGCAGTCTAGAGGAAAGGTTGAGATTATGTTCTGGAGAAAGAAAGAAGCCTTTCTGCTATTGCGGCTTGCTAGATGGTTAAGATGAGGCATGCCTTTCTATATTGAAGAGGTTTACTGGGTTTCTTGGGTACTGATAAGTATTTTATGTAACTTCAGCCAACACTGCAAGGTGCTTGCTTTTTTTACAGACACTTTCAGCTGTTTAAATACACATACATGTGGAAAGAAAATGAGATTTATGTCATATGCTAGTATATCTCTCTGTTCACTGCCCACTGTCTTGAGAAAGCAAATCTGCATTTCCCCAGATTATACTAGTTTTCAAAGCATCCTTTTTTATTTTTTCAAAATATAGTTCAAAGTTAAGACAATTCCTTCTTCTATGAACAGAGGACCAAAGGATAGAGTGAAGTACTTGGGCTGACTCACAGGAAGCAGCCTGAAAAACTCTAGAGAAAAGGGAAGAAAGGAAAAAAAAGGAGGAAAAGGGAAAAGATATTCCCTTCTTGCTGGCTCTCCGGAAAAAGGGTTTGCAGGGAGTATGGTGAGAGAGATCACAAAAACTTGAGAAGTAGCAGCAGAGAAGAAATATCTTCTGCCTTGAAAAACATAACACATCCTCGTGGCTATTACAGTAGTGCTCAAATCTTTAACCAAAGAATGATGTTTTCCTCAGATCCCACAGCTGATCAGTGCACACTGCAAATCTGGACATATCTCCAGCCCCTGGGCAGATATCTTCTTCTGCAGACAGTGGTTCTTGACTCCAGGGGCTTGTCACCACCATGCCCTGGACAGTCCTTCACTTGGAAGAGCTACAAATGCACTGCTTGTTTGAGAACTTGCCAAGATGAAAATGTGTTGGGGATTTTAAAGGCTTCATCAGTTACAATTGCATCTGAGAAGCATCACATCAAGTGCTTATAGAAGACCCTACAAGTGCTTAAAGTTAAGCAAGGCAAATTACCTCATCTCCTGCATTTGTTTTGCCCAAATTGATATAGAAGGTTTACAGTGAATAATCGAATTGAGTCTTAGTTCTCCTTAGGTCCATGTTCAACATCCAGCTCTAGACCTTTTGTGACTTACCCTACACAATGCAATGCAACTGTATATTCAAGGACACTCGAGCTAGTGCTAAATGAACTAACTTGGCTGCAGAAACCTTGCTGAAAATATGGCTATGCAGGCCAGGAAAACAATGCTATTCTAAGGCAACTAAAGCTAAGATGGATTTTAATGCTTGCATCTGATGTCTCTGACTGACCCTGCACTGTGCTGTGTCCACAACCATGTTTGGATTACGAAGCTCTTCTCAGCAGTTATCCTAATGTTTCTTGTTTTCATCTCCATTTGTTTAAAATGATGTCCCCATGTCCCCATGTTTTTTTAGTACTTACAGCAGTTAAGAAGTAATCTTGTTTTTCACAAGTGGTTGAGAAAGATAACATGATAATTATTCCATAGCACAAAGTTTTAATAGGCAGCTTCATAATAGAAATGCAGAAGGAAAAGGTTAACTGGGAGTTAAGTCTGTAGTAGCAACATAGGAACATAATGTTTTGCTGGTTAATCTAGTTATTTTATGTTGATGGACCCCACTGTCCCATTCAGAGTTTACCAGGCCACTGTCTGGGAAATGGAATACATATACATACATCCACCTCTCTGGTGTGGAGATTAAAGTAGTTCTTATCTTTGAATATGTTCGCTGCTGCTAAATACTGTTCCTTTAGGATGCATAGCTTTCTTTCACAGGCTGTCTTCTGCATACGCCATCAATTCTGAAAAAAAAATAAAAAGAAAAGAAACTGGTTAAACTTTTAACATATACACACACACCCAAAAAAAAAAAAGAAAAAGAAAAAGAAAAAGAAAAAGAAAAAGAAAAAGAAAAAGAAAAAGAAAAAGAAAAAGAAAAAAAGAGTCCCAAAGAAACAGAATACAAAAGATATTCCATCTTCAAAGTAGTGCTCGGGGAACATTTCGTTTACAAAAAGATCTCCTTAGTTTTTAGCTGGGTGGACCTCAAAGTTCTGTAAGAAGGGGGCTGAGAGTCTTTGCTGGCTCTGCCTCATCTGACTATGATATTAGACACTAGAAAGCACAACCGGGTTTGTAGCAGGGGCCTGCAGAGACTCCAGGGTATTTTCTAGTTAACAGTAGGTGAAGCTCTTTTTCCAAATTATTACCCCTGATAGTAATCACGTTCTCTGTTGGCCTGTTAAATTGGCTATTACTGTCAATCTGACGTTCTTTCTTTTACTAAGGGATTGACAAAATGATAATAATTTTACAAAGTACTAGTGAAGTAGAGTTGAAAAGCAATAATTTCCTCAGTTTTTCTCTGAAACTCTCATTAAAATACAGAAGATAAATAACCCCCTGCCTTCAGGCTAAAAAATCTGGATTGCTGTCTGCCTGCATTCTGTTAAAATCTGAAACTAATTCCTATGCTTAAACTACTATTTGATTAGTCATAGGAGTTTTGTCTTCAGTTAACCTTGTTTTTGTAAGAAAGTGCAGAGATTTTGCTGTAGAGATTTTTTTTTTTTTTTGAGCAAGCTAAAGGTGCAATTTGGGTCAAATTCAGCCTTTGCAAGTGGGTGCATCATTCTGGCTCTGACAACATTGGTCTGAGGCCAGTGGAGTGCTGTGGTTCCCTGTCAGGTGCTGAAAGATGTTCATATTGCACATGGCCATTTGGACAGGTCTTGCTTCAAACTATACAGGAATCAGAAACCCAGAGGCACATATCCCCAAGTGCATTGGCTTTGTTAAAATCGTACATTTGCCAGAATCTCGATTTAGACATTAATGGATTTCTTGGTTTATATATTAGGTTTAGGGTACCAGAAAGAGATTTTAACTATGAAAACCCATTTAGGGTTTTACTGAAACAGCCTCTGGTGAGTTGCCCGTTATATTGCCAAAAGGAAAAATACATAGGCTAGGTTTTCAGACAAAAATGTTCACTTTCAAGACCAGCCTTTAGAACCACTTACCATGCTGGGTATACTACAGCCATTACTCCTCCTTTCTCCAATTCCATTGAGAAAACCTGAAATACAGATAGCTGGTGACTTAAGAAACCAAAACAAAACTACATAGTCAGTCTTCAGTTAAAAATACTTTGCTCATTCTTCACAGCTCTAGGAGAAATCATGCTTTCAGACTCAGAGGTGAAAAAAAGACCATATGCTATGACTAACATTAAAAACGGGGTTCAAAAATTACTATTGCCCTTGAATATTGTATTCTAGGACTGTATAAGAAAAATGTGAAAATCTGTATTTTTCTCTAATCCTAGGGAAACAACTGTACATGTTACTTGACTGGGGGAAGAAGAAACAGTTGGTGGATGGTTACAGCTCATAACAGCAGTACCTGAGAATATGCACGTCTCTCACTTGTCTTGTTTAGGCATGAACTTCTAAAAGCATATACACCGAGATAAATTCTTGTTGTCTTTGCCAGAAATATAATCACCTAAGATGGTAATTATATGATGGTTAATTTTATCATTTGAAAAGGCTTGTTGAAACAGGAACTCAGAGGTACAGTCAAGGAGTGCTAATATGATGTATTTTAGAACTGTATTTAGATTGCCCTGCAAGACTTATAGGATATATTTTTAAGAACTTAGGTGCAAACCTGAGCCATGAGCCTAAAACTGTGTACTTTTGAAAGGGGGCATCAACTCCTAGCACTCTCAGAAATCATTTTTGTCCTGGATTTCTCCATTTGTAGAATGAAGATTGTATTTTCCACCCCTTATTATGTAAAGCTGAATTAGGAGGTGTTCACATACCATTGTGGTGGAAGTCATGTAGTTATCTAAATTGTAAATTCAGGAGAATCTCCTGTTTATCAACAACCTAATTTCAGTCACACTCAGATGGATCATTTTGACTTTTTATGTGTCTGTGCATCCTGCCATTATAAAAATTAATTTCTATTGCTCCTGTGATTTAGATTATGAAGAAAAATATTTTTAAATATAAATTGCTTCTTATAATTTATTATAAAAACTTAATTTTTTGCATTTTCCTTAACAAATCAGGAGAAAAATAATTACTCAGCCATCGATGGCCAAAACCATTTTCTCAGAAGTGCTTTAGATGATACCAATCTGCTTAGACAGACAAATGAAATGTGATGACAGATCAATGACTAATCCAGTAGTATAAGCTATCATTCTATGGAGGCTATAATATTACAATTAACTGTTAAAGTTATTTAAAGTGAATTAATTTATCTGAAACTTCCATTTCATAGAATCACAGAATCATAGAATCATTAAGGTTGGAAGGGACCTTTAGAGGTCATCTAGTCCAACCTCCCTGCACACACAGGGTCGCCTAGAGCATGTTACAGAGGATTGCATCCAAGCAGGTTTTGAAGATCTCCAGAGAAGGAGATTCCATAACCTCTCTTGGCAGGTTCCAGTGCTCCGTCACCCTCGCTGCCAAGAAAATTTTCCTTAAGTTCCTGTGGAACGTTTGGTGCTTCAGTTTGTGGCCATTACCTCCAGTTCTATTGGTGACCACCACTGAAAAGAGTCTGGCCCCATCCTCCTCACTGCCTCCCTTAAGATATTTATAGACACTGACCAGATCCCCTCTCAGCCTTTTCTTCTCCAGGCTGAACAGGCCCAGCTCTCTCAGTCTTTCCTCATAGGGCAGATGTTCCAGGCCCCTGATCATCCTTGTAGCCCTGCGCTGGACTCTCTCCAGCAGCTCCACATCCCTCTTGTACTGTGGAGCCCAGAACTGGACACAGTACTCCAGATGCGGCCTCACCAGGGCTGAGTAGAGGGGCAGGATCACCTCCCTCGACCTGCTGGAGACACTCTTCTTAATGCAGACCTTGCACTTGGCCTTGTTGAATTTCGTAAGATTTCTCACCACCCAGTAGTCCAGTCTGTCCAGGTCTCTCTGGATGGTAGCACAGCTCTCTGAGGCATCAGCTGCTCCTCCCAGTTTGGTACCATTTGCTGTTCTTTGGTGATTTTTTTAAACCAACATATTTTAGGCCAATATAGAATTAAATATCTCTCCAAGATTATCAAAATGTGGATCCTAATGTGATGAAGGTGACAATTTGTTACCTTGAACACCAAGTCAAAAACACGCAAATTTCTCTTGTTAATCTCCTCCTACACTGTTTAGTTTTAGTATAGACAGCTGAGCAGAATTTGATAACAAAAAATCGTAGGTTGATAGCTTTGATTTTGGGTTTCCAAACTCTGGTGATGTTTGAGCTTCTAACGTGGAGCACTGAAGCTGCAAGCCTCTGCTTTGGGAAGAAATACGTTTGCAAGTGCTTGGATTGTTAACACGTGTTATAATTATAGGAATTTTAAATTATTATGAAACAGAGATAAGCCTGCTAAGCATTAAACCTGCCTCTTGGAAACCTCTCTGCTGAAGGATATAATTTGTCTTGTAATCTTACAATGTCCCATCTGCCTCTTTTCCTGGCTTTCCTATAAAAATAGCACTTGACATCTGTTTTCGTTATTTGTGACTTACAAAGACAATCCATCTCCATTAACAGAGTTCAGAGTTCATTTTACTGAAACATGGAGTGTACTAATGAACTGATTGACCATCATAGAAGTATTGCTTTCTGTTATTTCTATGACAGTGTCCAACTACTGTAAAATAGAATGGTTAACTCTTTGCATAAGGTAAATGTTTCTGAATTATTCAGGAGATTGATCACAATGAAGAGTTCGTTGCTATCTCTTGATTAGTCAGTATTATCTCTTCACATATGAGGTAAAAGTCTGAAAAAAAATCATCTTGGGTGCAAGGAAGTTAATATGTGGGTACTTTCCTGGTTCTTCTCAGCCAATTACAAAAGTTTAACAAATGAATGCCTAATACTTGTCAAGTTCCTAGGGTTCATACATGTAACCTAATTCTTTCCTGAAAGCAGCTATTACAAATAATTAACCTCATCTAACAGGATCCTTAGGATCTTCAAAAGTGACTAAGTAAAGAGAAATACTTCTTAAATATTTACTGTTACAAGCATTTCAGCTAATATTTTGCTTACCCTTTTTTTGTGCATTTCCACTAATGACTCTTTCTTTGAAGCCATGACAATAAGTGACATGTCAGTACCTCCCCGATAAGTGGCTGTACATAGAAGCTGCCATTGTCTATATGTTAAAGGAAATTGAAAGAAAAATTACACAATATAGCCATTTGTCAAAGCAAGTAAATGTATTTAAGAACTGTCCATATTCTAATGGAAAACTGTCTAGGTACAAAGATCTGGCTTGGCTGACCCTCTGTCTGCAGCTCAGTGTATACAAGTGTCTCCAGTTTAATTGCTCAGAACAGGACTTATTAATGATGTTTGGAAGCTTTCATATTTGGAAGATGGGTGGTCTCGCAAAAGCAGAGTGAGCAGCAGAACTTGATGGTTAGTATTTTTAACGAACTTTGCCTTCTAAGTGCACTATGTTACAGATGAGAATATTCCCATATTCACCACTAGAAAATCTAGAAACTCACCTGAATTTTAGAGGTACATATGATTTACTTTTTTGACCTCTTTACTGTCTTCCCTTGGAGATGGACGAAAGCAATGGGATGACCAGCTTGGAAGAACCTTATTTTTAGATGTTGTCCTTCCAGCTGGTCTAGACAGGGATCTCCTCCAGGGTGAGCTCTGGGGACCCATGTGGTGCTGAGTCTGACACACTTTTAGATCCAGCTGGGGTTACAGTTCATGCTCAGCACTAATGAAGAAAGCATTTTTAACTACAAGTTCAGTTTGGGGCATGTGAAATTTGTCTAACTCCTGTTTTAGACACGCAAGTCTCACTTCAGATTTGGTCCTTAGTTTCTTTTATATTTAGGAGCAAAAAAGGATGTCTAAGCAAAACATATGTTGCTGCCTCAGGTATCGATTCCTTTAAACATTTGGTTACATCCTGTCTGCTTGTAAAGAAATCTGCTTTATGCTCTGCTATTTTTTATTCTGTCATGGCCATTAGAAGCAAAAGGCAGTCTAAACCTCAGAATTTGACCTAGAACCTTTAGAAAAGGAAATTTGGATTTTTTGCATTGGAATTAGGACAAAAACAGATATTGAGATCAGTTGGGCTGCCAAACCTGCCAAAGTTGGTGTTTGTTAAAAACTGTGGTTTGGGCTCAGGCAAATTTCTTGTTGTGCATTATTCATGGGATGCGACTTTTAAGAAGATCCTAATTCTTTTCTTTAAGACACATAAGGATGAAATTTCAGAAACTTTCAGTGCTTAAAGGTTCCCACTGTCCCTCAGACTATATATATTTTTTTAAAGTTTATGTCATTGAATTCTTCAGAGAAACAGGTAGCTTATAAAAAAAAAAGTGCTGAAATGGAAACTATATTTTTGTAAAAGATATTTTACAAGAAGGTGAAAAAAAAAAGGACAAGGAATACGAAACAGGTTCCAATTTTAACAGATACTAAAATGCATGAATTCTGTTGACTGTGCTAAAATGAACTTGGAAATCTAGGATGGGACAGGGCCCTAATGCACATAATTTTAGCTACCTAAGTTTGTTACAGGACCTTCACCTGGAGGTTGGTGGCAGTTGCCTCCTCTGCTGGCTGTAAACAACACACAGCAACTTACTTCAGACCAAACTTTTAAGCTAAGTGAGGCAGATTTCTTGTTCATTTATAGCAGTAGTAGCCAGTGAAACCTTCCCAGGACTGTCTTTATGATTTTCCATTTATTTTTTGCTCTTCAAACAGATTTACATGTAGAGAAATATGTATAGAGAAAATCACGTTCTGATCAAATGCCTCTGTGATAGATGCAATGCCACCTGTACAACAGGATATCCAAAGGGTAATGTGTCAAGGGTATAAGCCTTAAACATAGCTCTGTACTCCTGACCTCATAGGTAGGAAGCTTCATATGACCAGTTTCCAAACTTCGGAAATTTCAGCCTGAAGGAGCGGAAGAACACACATTATTTTTGTGGAGACAGGACACAAGAAAAGAATGTGCATAAAAGACTTCTTTCAGGGCTCATGATGAGTCTGAGTACTTAAAAATTATGTCCTGCATATGAGAGATAGCTCTATCTTGAAGGAGATACCATGCATGTGAGCTCTGTGTTTTACAGATGTTCTCTGTAAAGAATTTGTCCTTAGCAAACAGTCTGCTCTGTGAAAAGTGGCTGGTCAGCAGTTAACTTTCTCAAACTTTCTCAATATCTCTGAAAGACAGCAGATATGCTGAGTTTCTCAGGCCTGCTGAGATAATTGCACTGAACTGGAAGGGGACCATACCCTTAAAACCCTTTTGTGGGGAAACTAACAGAGTTTCCTGCCCTTGAGTGAGATGATACTGGAATCCAAAGCTGGGGTGCCCTTAGGGGGCTAGAAGGTCCATTAATTTGAAATGGAGCAATTTCAAAATGCTTAGACAGCCTCTAACTTGTTCCTGCAACAGATGCATAAAATATTCAATAACACGCTGCATTGTAGACTAGTCACACATGCAAAATACTGGGTAATATGGTGAATATATAAAGCCAGAGGACGTTACCATTAAGGCTGAGGCTGCTCATCCACACTGTTTTTTTAATCGAGCATTGTCAGCTGCAAGCTAACCTGGACTTGACTCCTCGGGGGAGTTTCAGACCTCCAGCTCTAGTAGTCTCCTTTAGGAAACGTAGGGAAAAGTATTGGGTTTCTTTGCAAGCTATTAAGAATTGGCTGTAGCTGAATTTGTGAAAGGAATATGGAGAGGACTGACTGTGGAAGCTGACTGCAATGGTTCCCTTGTGGCAGTAAGGAAGTGATAACGACAGATAAAAAGTGATCCAGAAATGATGAGCAATGGACTGGGAGGTGCCTTTAGAACTGGAGAGCAAACAGATGTTTGCTTGATTCACAGGCTATTGTGTTTTTTATCCTTCTTTCTGCACATAAAATTCACGCTGCTGGTGTAGGTCTCCTACAGACTGAAGAAAACATGGAATATACCTTTCCACAAGCATCAGGTGAATGTCCCTTCTGAAGAGAGTAAAGTGGGCATGAAATGGTTTCCTTCTTCCTTCTCTGCCAAGTGTAAAGGGTCAAAGGACAAATTTAGTATCTATCTGAAGTATCTTCCCTTGGGCAACGGGGACCCAGGAGTTCTTGGTGTTCAGGTGGCCAAGAAGGCCAACGGCATCCTGGCTTGTATCAGGAACAGTGTAGCCAGTAGGATCAAGTAAGTCATGAATCAACCCCCTACTTGGTGCTGGTGAGGCTGTACCTCAAATACTGTGTTCAGTTTTGGGCCCCCTCTACAAAAAAGACTTGGAGGCGCGTGAGCGTGTCCAAAGAACAATGAAGCTGGTCAAAGGGCTGGAGCGTAGACCTTATGAGGAGCACCTGAGGGAGGTGCAATTATTTAGTCTGGGATAGAAGAGGCTCAGGGGTGACCTTATCGCTCTCTACAACTACCTGAAAGGAGGATGTAGTAAGGCAGGGCTTGATCTCTTCTCCAAAATAGCTCCTGATGGGACAAGAGGAAATGGCCTCAAGTTGCACAAGGGGAGGTTCAGGTTAGGTATTAGGAAAAAAATCGGCACAGAAAGAGTGATGAAACGTTGGAACAGGCTGCTCAGGAGAGTGGTGGAGTCACTATCCCTGGTAGTGTTCAAGAAACATGTAGATGAGGCGCTTGGGGACATGGTTTAATAGGTATGGTGTTGGGCTTACGCTTGGACTCAAGCTGACAGATCTTATCAAAATCAAAACTAATCTGAACCTACATTATTTCTCCTCTGTTCTTTACAAGTTCTCTTGGAAAAAAACATGCAAGATTCTTACAAAAAGTAGTGAAGAGTTTAAATTAAAATTCTCTTAGTTCTTGATATTTTGTGAATATCCAAGGGAGGAAGTGAACTGCCCTGGCCACCTCTTTGTCACAGGTTGTCTTGGCTGGAATTTCCCCTTCGATACTGATAGTGAAGGAAAGCCTGCATCATCTCACCCTCTGATGGCTTGCCTACTGAAATGCCCTCAGGGGATCCCTATGGCATCTGTTGCCCAGGAGCCACCAATGTACTCTATTTTTATCACTATTAAGGGCAACCTCCCTTGAAAGTTTCTGCTTGGCACCATGCCACTGGTTGACTCAGTGCCATGGTTCCAGCAAGTACCGTTACTTCTTTGTGGCATGTACATGGACAACATATGTATTTGGAGCCTGTCTTTCTGGCCCTTTGCTTTGCTCAAGGTCATTTCAAGTCCATCCATTGTTATTGTTTGTATTCTGTGTGAGATACTCGCTTGTTTGGTCAGGTCCAAAAGTGGGTATTGTAAGGAAATGCACTTGTCGAACATATTTATATTTTAGTTTATTTCTTTCAGTGTGTGAATACTTGGATTTTTTGATTTATTTTTTCTCTATTTTCAATTTTTCCTTCTGGAAAAAAAAAAAGCTTTTTTATTTCACTTTTACTGCAATAGCAGAGAACTGAGGAGAAGGGATTTCCAATTTTTAGACTTCTTTTAGCTATTAAAATTCTAATTTGGCTTCATCCATTTCAGAAGCCCTGATCAAATTCCAAAATTAAATACTGGTATGAGATTTAAAAACTCCATCAAGAATATAGGTTTTACCCATTCATATTCAGGCTTCAAGAAATACTCTGTCCACCTCATTTCAAAACAGAAAGTTGTTTACATACACCTGGAAGTGTGTGATTATGTCCAAAATGACGCAGAATTAATTAAATCCTGTCTGTGTGATGAGCAAACCTAATTGTCCCAAAAGAGGATATAAGGATAAAAGAAGTGATGGAGAGCCATAACTAACAATACGTCTACAACCACACATGTTCTCCTGTAATGTTTCTTTTTCATTCCTGTTAAACACTTTTGCCTACTATCGTCACTTACCACCTCGTGTCTTTTTTGGATTGTGAGGTACCTAAGACTGGGACTTGCTGTTTTGCAGGCTGCCCTCAATATCCATGATTCTGTATAAATATAGTAATGCATTTGTATCTGCCCGTGTTTTCTTGCTGCTGAGACACACCAAGACTATGACTAATGAATTTATCTCTATCTATATCTATCTATATCTATTTATCTCTATCTATGTATCTCTAATAGTAGTAACAGTTGAGGCAAATAATTTCTATTCACTTTTCTGTCAAATGAATTAAAAATCTCTAATAGTAGTAACAGTTGAGGAAATAATTTCTATTCACTTTTCTGTCAGGGCTCTCAGCTGAGCACATCTGGTTCCATCTTATAGAGTTCTTTAGAATCACAGAATCATAGAATGCTTAGGGTTGGAAGGGACCTCTAAAGATCATCTAGGCCAACCCCCCTGCACACACAGGGTCACCTAGAGCACGTGGCACAGGACTGCGTCCAAGTGCATTTTGAAGATCTCCAGAGAAGGAGACTCCACAACCTCTCTGGGCAGCCTGTTCCAGTGCTTTGTACACCCTTAGCTGTTATTAAAATAATGTATGATTATAAAACAATTATCCTTATAGACTCTGCTTCATATGTATAGAGGGAGCAATTTCTTTGAGCAAGAGTAAAAAATGGGCAATTTCAGGTCATGAAGAAAGTGGCTGGCAAATCTAACTACATTGAACTACAAAGTCTGGGAATGTAAGCTGTTAAATAGATAAAAAACAGTCAGATAGATAAGAACTTTTTTCAGAGCTCTACAACTCACACAACTTAAGCTTTGTAAGAGAGGAAAATGTTGCAAGTGCTGTCTAATTCTTTTCCAAAAATCATGTCCTTAAAAAAAAAAAAAGAAAAAAAAAAGAAAAAAAAATAACAACCATACTGAAATGATTAGAGTGATTGTACCATGAAATGGCTTGGATTTGCTCATCTGGCTTCAAGTTCAGAGGAATGACCAACAAGTTGACTTATGTTCTTTACAGTGCAGACCCAGAAAGGTTCGAGCAGATGTTGCAGACTCACTCCGGGCAAATACATGTGGTTTTGTGGTTTCTCTTAAGTGTTTGCTAATATGTACCACATTGCAAAGTCAAATGTCCTTTCTCAACAGAGTTGACTATTCATAATACAATACAGATCATTTAATCTGTGGTTAGAACTTTCCATTTCTATTTGAGCTGTGTACAGTCTGAACTGCTCAAACCTATACTGCATTTGTATACAAAACACAGAAAACAAAAATCCCCAATCAATTCCAACCCCCCCAAACTCTAACAGTTATACTGGCTGGGTTATACTATGATCCTGTCTATGACCCTGTCTATATGCAACTATGAGATTTTTCCTTCAAATCCATAACTAAAAGAGGTGAGAGGTTTTTTGCAGATGTTTTTGAAGCAATAAAAGGTAACAGTATTTTCAGAGCTAGAGACATCAGAATCTTGAATATACTTGATTCTGTCATTTGCAACTGAATTTTGGGCCACACTATCTGTGGCTTGCTTACACACACACACAAAAAAAAACTAAATTACATTGAATATATCCCCTGGAATACAACTCCAATTCTTTAACAGGAAAAGTAGTCTAATCAAATGATTGATTCTTTCAAAGATAATCTAAATTCTCTCTGCAGGCCTGGCCAGCTTGAAATCTTGAGTAGATCTGTTTTTTTTTTTCCCCCTTCTAGGAAAGAGTTTCTCAATAATTCAAATGAATTCCTTTTAAGTTTGGTGAGTGCTATTGGGGAAAAGCATTGGGTGGCAGAAGACTTAGAAAATGCTAAACCATTTTTCTGGCCATAAAAAATATATATAAGTTTTTGCTTGAAAACTATTTTCATTAATAAATGAATCGCAGAATCACAGAATGGTTGAGGTTGGAAGAGATCATCTAGTCCACCCCCCTGCTCCAGCAGGGACACCTAGAGCATGTGGCACAGGGTGGCATCCAGGCAGGTTTGAAGATCTCCAGAGAAGGAGACTCCACAGCCTCTCTGGGCAGCCTGTTCCAGGGCTCTGTCACCCTCACAGGAAAGAGGTTCATCCTCAGTTTACACCAGTACATCTGCTGCCTGTTTCTAGTGTGCAAGGCAGCGCATTGGCCTTCCTTAGGGTGCCGCTTGATGCTAAGCCTGCTATCCAACACACTGCATAGCCCATGTTACTTGTTATCCTTTAGAAACCGCGTGCCTTCTCATTTTCCAAATACCAAAACACAGACTTGCTCTGAATCTGCTTGTACTCGTGTCTTTTAGACCATTTTGGACCCAGAATGAAATACATACAGCAGGCATTACTTGTCAAATGAGAATTTGATCACTCCATGTTCCCTACAGAAGGAGATGTCCATCGGCCACACACCACTGAGCAGAACAGAGAGTAAAATCTCCCTGAAATGAAGACAGAAGCCTGAGAGATTCGAGACTTCTATATGATACACTGCGACAAAAGAAATACCTCCAGTGACAAAAATGGATTCTGAATTTTTGTTCTTTTAGCAAAACAAACAGCGGGTTTTGTTTGACTGGAAATGATTTTCCTCCTCCCGCTCCACCCCTCCCTCCTACTTTGGACAGAGAACAGAAAAAAAATCCACGTCTTGTATAGCACTTTTGGAGAGTAGTTATCTCAGTACTCTCGGATCAAGGCAGAACAAAATAAAGTTTATATGCTGATTGAGACACTGGCCCCTTTGAAATCAATGGCAGAATTCCCATTAATTCCCCTGGGACCAGGTTTCACCTTCATCTTTAACTCACAGCTCAGTATTCTTTCATTATATGCTAGAGAAGTGAAAGAGGCTTCTTTCTGGTCAAATGATTTCTAGTGAATCTGTCCCAAAAGAAACATGCAATATACTTCTCTCCTTCCTATACCCCCAAAAAAGTGTTGGAAAAAAGCACATTTCTCCCAATTTAAAAATGTACATGGACATTTTCAAGTATATCTTAATGTCTTTGTCTATAGTAAGCCCTGTTTAAGATGCTAATAATTTCTGACAGGCACTTCCCTTGTGTCTGGATTTTGAAAGGAAAACCTAGAGCATAAAATGGCCTCATTCTAGTCATGCAGTGGATTGAAACCAGCAGAAGCTGATAGCAAACAGCTTTTCTCAAGATGTAAGTTCAGTTTTCTTTCCCATGGATTTCTACTTTTGCTGCAAACTGGCAATGATATTTGAAAAGACAGAGCCAAGAAAAACTCAGAAAAGTGCCCTAGATACTAAGGCATATTCCAGTTCTTTGCATCAGTAGTAGTTTCTCTCTGATATCCAACACAGAAGGAGTGAAAATTTATCTCCTAAAGAAATCTCTGGAGAGGTTTGCTACAGTAGGGTGCAAACAGCAGGCATTTTGGAGGCTGCTGATTTGGTTTCTCCTCAGGATGGTTGAGCTGTGGCTGTGGTGGAGAATCTTTGCTTTATTTCCTGGTGACAGACCCTGAAAAGGGGGAGTTTGCACCCCAGGGGTTCAGAATTTCTTACCTGAGTGCAGCCCAGAATCAGGCAATGCCAACTGCTTCTTTTTATTGGGTTAATGACAAATCATCAGAAATACAGATGCTTAGCACTTTTCACCCACACATGAGAACAAGACAGCAGTTACTGAGTCAAAATTTTAATTAAATGCTGCTTAAGTTATGGTTAAGGCAACTGAATTGAAAATTTCTAGGCTAAGGTCTGTCTGAGATCTTTTGAAAATTCAGCTATTTTTATGTTGGATTTTGGGATGCGACAAATTTCCTGGAACTAATAAGTCATTGTTTATTGGCAGAGCATGTGCTCTTTGTTACTGTACCTTGATTGTGTATCTCAGTGCTTGGGGCTTAAAAATATGTGTTAAAGTGTCATATGTCCCTGTCTTTTACAAAACCTGCCATAGGAAAAAATGAAACACTTCACATTCTCTTGATTAAAAGAGGGCTTTTTGAATTCAGACAGGCACATACAACTGAGCAAGCCACTCTAGTCTCTCTTTCTAAAGCATGGAGAACTTGGTCAATGGGGAGATTCATTTCATTTAGACCTAAAGACCTGTCACGTGGATCCCATCCTGGTCTCTGGCGACAATGTTGATGAGCTCCTCATTGACAGTGATGGAAGCCTGGACATTGAGCACTCATCCAGACACCTACTTCTGGCTGGTCACTGGACTTTGGGAAGGATTCTTCCCTGTTGTTCTGGCTTCTGGTGTTCTTCAAGGTAACATTCAGATGAGAGCTGAACATTTATTTGCTTTTGAAATTGTTATTCACGACCATCAGATTTCACCAAATTTCCTCTGCTATTTTATGTTAATTGGTCCAATCTTGCACATACTGAATTTGTTTTTCATTTCCTCATAGCAGTATGTGTTTATGTTTTTAAACAAAACGTCTTGCTGTTTGTGATTGCAGACTCCCTAGGGAGGCAAAGCTGATAACAGCTCTCACCTTAAACCAAATTAGGAACATAGCTGTCTAACACATTGCTTTAACATAACGGCAAGGAAAAAGAAAACTGTGAGGAGGACACAAGATTCTATCTTCATATTGCATGGCAAAGATTATAAAGTTTTTGACAAAAACACAAGAATCTTTTCAGACCTCCTGCTATAAATGTTAAGAGAGCACAAATGTTCTACAGAGAGAGAGAAAGGACTCACAGGACTGACCAGAATGCTTCCTTAGTGTTGTATATTAATGGTTTCTGTTCAATTTCTGTTGTGTTTGAATTCAGAAACTAAAATATATGTGTATATATTTACACATACCCTCTGTTTTATATCCTCCTCTCCCTTCCTGCTGGACAAGCAGGTCTCTTGTTTTGTACAGCAGCAGTGGCTGGAACTCTCCATTCCACTTGCTCCCCAGCTGTGTCCCACCCTTGCCTCTGTACCAGGCATATGCACGTGTCTATTGGTAGTCATCATTTTCCCTTCTGCCTCACAGCTACCAGTTCCTATCACAGTACACCCCTTTTTGAGTCTCCCCTTTACTGAGTTTCATCAACATAAGACCATTTTAATACATCTGTTTGAAATAAAAAATAATTTCCTTATGTCTGCCACCTCCTCCTAAATGCAGATTCTACCCGATCCCAGGTCCCTGCCCCGATTAACCAGCACACACGTGTTTCAAATAAAACCTATCTTCTCTTCACACACACTCCCTCCGTCTCCCAGCTGTAGACTTCCCCTGCTTCCAGCCATAGCCGCGTGGCTGTGACTTTGTTGTTACTCCTATTTATTTATGGAAGTGGTTAGCATCTGCCTTTCATGGAAGGATCTCTAAAAAGCTAATTAGTTATCACAATCTTCATTATAAATGGGGAAAATAATCTTGTTGATTTGGAGAAATTTACTGCCTTGTCCAGAGGGACTATGGCAGGGATGGGTATAGCTCTTGGGGCTGCTTTATTGGTGTGAACTGGAAATCTGGATCTTTGGACCAATGAGCTTGTGTTCTTGAGTTGGCTTGCTCTCTGTCTTTTCTGTTCTCTTTGGAGGAACAAAAGTCTTTAGGAATCATTATTACTTGTCTGTGGCTTATGAGCCTGAATTTTACAGGGCACTGGGGAAGCATTTGGTTTCAAATCTGCAGGTAAAACATTCCCTCAAAATGAATAGTTGCAGCTCTGGAGAAGCAGAGGGCTCCTCAAGGGGTGGTGTCAGAGCAAGTACCAACTAGCCTCGAGCAAAGAGAGAATCCTGCAACCAGCCTGGTGGGTACTGATGCTACTAAGAGAGGCTGCTTGGAGACCTGTGGATGCTCAGAGGATCAGAGCTGGCCCCAAATCTGGCAAGCTAGCTCTGCACCTTTACTATAAAGCGCAGTGCACTCCATAGCAAAGCACATGTAGATGGAAATAAGACTAATGACTGCTTAAATTCTTAAATCCTTTCCCCTTTTTCCCCCACTTCCCTTTCTAATACCTAATCATATCTGGAAAAAAAAAAGGGTTTTTTTAGGGATAGTATGAGAAGCAATGTCACTCCACTTCAGGGTGTGGCTTGAGCTGGTGAGTGGCGTCTGTATCCCTGAGATGAAGGCTCAGAATGGTCTTCAGAACTTGCATCCTCTCCTCCTCCTCTGGAGGATGTTGTGTTCCGCCTGAGGAGTCATTCGCTAAGATTAGATGGGTCCTTCCTGGCCGAACCTAATGGACAGAAAGATGAATGCCCAAGTCACAGTCCCAAAAAGGGAGAAATGAAGGGGCACATGCTATTTGGGAGGCTTCTTGAAGAGCCCAGGAAGGAAGGCAATGCTTGGCCATCACAACTCTTCATCAGAGCCACAAAATATTTCTCTATTGGCCCTTGCCTTTTGAACACTTTATCACTGTTTTTAAGCCAAAATTTTGTTTTAAATAGCAGAGTAGCTTTGTATTTTATTCACTGGCAAGATATAGTTGTAAATTGGAGGAAGCTCAGGCCAAGGGTCCTCCCCTGCTCCCATCTGCACAGCAGATGGCTAGTGCGTGTCCTGAGCGCAACCCAGCAGGGCTCGGGGTCGTCACCCAGGCTGCTCATGCCTGTTACCGGGATTATTTGCACCCTGCCTATGCTTTGGTCTACTCTGCAAAACCTTTTGTTACTGAACTAATATTCCCTCTCTTCATCTGTGCTGCTTTTAATGTAACCACAGTATGATTGTACAGTCCCTGGAACCTCCGTGTTTATACTGTATCCCATAACTGATATTTCCAGGCCTGGCTACCTAAAAATTATGAGTTGATCAGCACATTACTACACAAAAGAATTAGTTAGCAAGATAGTTTGCTTCTTTGCTTGACTTTTGCCTTCTTTCTGTAAGATTTTTAATTTTTCTTCTAGACTGTAATGTCCAGAAGGTAAATTTTGTTTATTTACTTATGTAGTAAATGAAATCTAGAATCCCAAATTAATTATACATACCAGAAAATGTTCTATCAAAAATAAAAGTTGCTCTTCTTTTGTTTTATATATATGTCACTCACTGAATGTCAGCAAGTAGAATGAAGAAAACTATTCAAAGTTTTGTGTTCTTTTTTTAAAAAATGATTTCGAATAAATTTTTATAGTATTGACAAGCATTTTATGTCTTCAGCTATTTCTGTATTGTGAAGCAATCCAGTGAAAATTGTTGTGAAGCAATTCCAGTCTAGAATCATCCAAGATGATTCCAGATAATGGTGCTAAGCCAGATGCAGTGAGAGGATGTGGAGGTACCCTGGGGCAGTAGAGGGTGGCCCTGAGCAAGAGAAAGGTTAGCACAAAAGCCCAGCTCTATAGATTCCCATAATCATGACATTGACAGTCAAGAGTTCGCAAACTGCTTGATCCAGCTGTGCTGAGGGGATGGAGTGGGAGAGAGTCTGCTGCACCAGCTGTAACAGCCCTTGCCAAGAGATGACAGTGTTGATTTGCTTCTGTTTGAGGTTTTACATGGTCTGACATTGTTATTGCCTTTGAACTGTCACAGATTGTGGATGACAAGTTGACCATGAGGCAGCAGTGTGCCCTTGTGGCCAAGAAAGCCAATGGGATCCTGGGGTGCATTAAGAACAGAGTCTCCAGCAGGTCGAGGGAGGTGATCCTGCCTCTCAGCCCTGGTGATGCCACATCTGGAGTGTTGTGTCCAGTTCTGGGCTCCACAGTACAAGAGGGATGTGGAGCTGCTGGAGAGAGTCCAGCGCAGGGCTACAAGGATGATCAGGGGCCTGGAACATCTGCCCTATGAGGAGAGGCTGAGAGAGCTGGGCCAGTTCAGCTTGAAGAAGAGAAGGCTGAGAGGGGATCTGATCAGTGTCTATAAATATCATAAGGGAGGGAGTGATCTGCAAGGGCATGAGTACATGTATGTGCATTTCTTCAGTTCTGCTTGTGAGACCAGCACTAGTGAGAGAGCTCCTCCAAGTTGCCCTTATAACACTATGGAAAAGGAAGTTACTGCTTTGGTTCATAGTTCAGCTTGAAGAAGAGAAGGCTGAGAGGGGATCTGATCAGTGTCTATAAATATCATAAGGGAGGGAGTGATCTGCAAGGGCATGAGTACATGTATGTGCATTTCTTCAGTTCTGCTTGTGAGACCAGCACTAGTGAGAGAGCTCCTCCAAGTTGCCCTTATAACACTATGGAAAAGGAAGTTACTGCTTTGGTTCATTCTTTGTTCAAAGGATTGTTCATTGAGCGCAGCCACAGGCCCAAGTATTATTCTGAACTGTACCTCTGTGAGGATAGAAAACTTCTTCAGATCTGGTCAGAAGGAAAGCAAGCAAAGCAAAACTTGCATAAGTTACAGTTTACCTCCAGCCTTCTTTTTTTTATTATTTTACTGCTGAAATAG
>NW_010582143.1:0-24071 GCF_000705375.1 Tinamus guttatus
ACAGCGTTGTCACTGCTTTTTTTTTTCCTTCTGTGATTCTGTTCTCTTGAAATAGGTTATGTTTAATTACCAGAGGCAGTTAGCTAATTGAATTGTATTTAAATGGTAGTGAAAAAACACTATTCCTAGCTGAAACACAAAACAGGGACTCACTGAAGTTCCCTTTGAAAAACATATAAAAGCAAAAAAAAAAAAATCCTAAGAACTAATAATCTACTGGGGAAAACATGGGGAAAACAGTCACATGATAGGGAAGAAACACAAACTTTTTCAGCTGGTTTCACCATTCAGGCAACTGTCACCACCCTCAAGCAACAAAATTGCAATTTTTGTACCTGGAAATCCTTTGAATACCTCAAAAATCTTTCTCAGGACATTGTGCCATGCAGAACGATCTATGAAGGATTGATATTTTCATCTGGGAGAGAATGAGAGCAGTAGAAAAATATGATTGCAGTTTCTCAAAAGCACTCTCTTCTCCAGTCCTAACTTAATTGGGATAATTCATAAGGCATGAGGAAGACCTCAGCAGGCAAGAGTGTTCATAACAAAATATTAGCAAGCATGCAGGAGGAGTAAGAGAAAATATGGCTGAATATATCCTGATGCTGTTTGCTGGGCTGCCTTGATGACGAGCACATGGTGCAGTGAGTCATTGGCACCTGGCTCAAGGACGTGGGTGGCAGAACTGAAAAGTCCATTGAGAATCAATAAAAATAATTAAAAGCAGGTGGAAGAGATGGTGACAGGTAGGACTTAGAGAAGAATGAAGCTGAAAAGGCTAATCATATAATAATTGGTGTAGTGAAGACAAAATAGATGCTGCTATTCATCATTTATCAAAAGAATGACAGACCATTCAAAAGGCTATAGATTGAATCTTAGCAGCAAACAGTGCTGAAATCAACTAACAATTATAACTGAAAAAATAACTTTCAGAGCATCTTTGAACCAAAACTTAATCAATACAGAGACAATAGTCTAGTCTTTATGGAGATAACAATATACCACTTGTCCTGAGACGGAAAAGGATGCCGGGCCACAGCTTCAGGGCTGTAGGAATCAGCAACTGGGTAAAATAGAGACAATAGAAAATCCAAGATATCGCCATGGTCTTGTGTGCCCAGCTCAGCTTCAGCTCCTTTGCAATGACAGAGCCATCAGCAGCTGCAGATCACAGGCCCCATTCATCAGCACATGGCCAGGTTTCCTCAACTTCTGACATTGCCCGGCTCAAAAGAGGTGGCAAAACAGCTGGTCACGTCTGTCCTTAAGTCTGCTTTGTCCATCTGACAGGGTCACAGGCACTGGGGTGGCATCACACATGCAAGAAAAGCCTTGGACAAGGTTGTTTGTTAGCAGAACAACCCTTGAGGCTGCTTTTTACAAAAGGAAAGCAGCTCCAGCTCTTCCAGGGCACCCAAAAACGAGGGCTTTGGCAAAGAACAGCCCGGCTACAGGACAGGGATGAGACACTCATCTTTCAATTTATCTTTTCGATTATTCCATTTATCTTTTCAATTCCCTCCAGAATTGAGGGGAAAAGGATAGTCTACCATAGTTCAATTTAAAAAAGGTTTCTTTCACTAACCTGTTGCTTCTGAGAAGCAGAAGTTCAAGCTTTGTCTCTTTTCCACACAGGAGGCCAGCTAAAGACTTACACCTCTCCTCTCAAACCACGTTCTCCTCTAAGGACCTCTGTCATAGCCCATCCAGCATGCCACCTGCAATGAGAGATTTACAGAGAGGTGTCGTGGGAGGGTGGGATGCAACCACAGGAGGTTTTCAGGTCAAAACTGATTTGGGGCAAATGGAGGATAAATCCCAGCCAGGTGTGGACCCCACCTGCACATAACTGCAGCATCTCTCCTACAGAACAAGGCAGTTGCTGTCTGTGTATCACTCAGCTCTGAGCTTCTCTGCGAAAATAAACAAAAAACCCCCCACACGCTGCAGAACAACCAGCAGGAGAAACCCACGATCGCAGCAGAGCAGCAGGCTGGGTTAAATTCTTCTCATTAGGTCATTAACTGCTGGTTTCATTAGGCTGCCTACAGACAAAATGTAATTGCTTGGTGGCTACTGCAGAGCAAATGGCCATTTCAGTTCATTAATGCTTTCACAGCTGTGGAGCCTGCCAGGGAAACTCGGTGAAAAGTGCCTTGCAAAGTTTGCTCCTCTCCAAGAAGAAATTCCTTCTGCAAAAGCTGTTTTAATGCAGGCTCCCGGCTCAATCTCGAGTGTCTTGTAGTTCTTTAAAGGGTTCTGCCCCAAGCCTCTGCCTCCCAAATACAGACATTCCGCTTGGCTGGAGCCCTTAGGAAATCTGGGGAAACTATAAATTCTGGGTTCATTTTACAGAAGCCCAAGGCCATAAAAATCCTGAGCTCTGAGTTCTCTCAAACTGAAGACAAATGTATCTCTACGCATCTCTTTGGAAGTCACATCTACCAAGTCCTGTTTAGCAGGTGTCAGTTTTAAAGCTTAGCTTGCAATGAAAACACACCGTTAGTTTCGTCTAGTTAATACTCCTCTGACCTGGCATAAGCTGTCATCATTCTGCTAAACCTCACAGCCCATCCATTCCCAATTCACTTTTCTTATTAGTGGGTCCTAAGCACCATCCTCACTCCCCAACAGCTTGATGGCTCCCGTTTCACTCCCCATCGTGCAGACACACAGGGGAATGGGGCAAAGCAAACTGCAATGGGATCTCTATGCAGTTTCTACAGAAGCTAATGGAGAAGATATTTCAGTGCATGCAATGCAGCTATTGCCTCAAAATAAAAGTTGCTTAAATTAGAATAAAAGTTCTGCCAGGAATCAGTATTCTTTTGCTTCACCCAAGCATTCCCTGAAATATCACTTTTTATATCATTTCTAGCATTCACGTTGTAGCTAATTCTTAAAAGAGCTGGATTGATAGTGCTGTTAATGATACTCTCTGGCATATTTTTTAATTTTCTTTTTCTTCACAGGTTCTTCAATAGCAGATAAACCAGGTTCCCTGCCCCTTTTATCTCCCATTTGATCCATTTATTGTCATCTTTCATGCCATGGCACATGGTGCCCACAGCAAAGCCAAGGTCAGTCAGATGCAAACGAGATATTTGAAAGCAAGGCATGTAGTGGTCCTGACTGCTTGATTAGTACAAAAGGAGCAAAAGGTCGTGGCTGTGCCTCGTTTATTAAATCACCATCGGTTGTGCAAGGAAAGTTAAGGACAGGACCATGACACTTCTGAGGCTGCCTTCCCCATGCCACCGTTACTGCCACCCAGACAGACACGTGGGTTACAAATATCCTCCTAGCCCGACTCCTGCCGCAACGAAAATGTTGCTTCTGCCCTCCAGAAAAAGAACTGCAGATTTTCATCACTTAGACTTGGGATTTCCAGCTTCTCACAAAGGGGGAAGATTTTCAGGCAGAGAATATGAAGGGGAGCCTCGGATCCTCAGAAATATCAATAGAGATGATTTTTCCTCTGCAAGCCAAGTAGGTCTGCCTTTTTTGGACCTGTTTGCATTTCTGTGCAGTTGCTAGGACACATCTTGTGGAGGGTACCTATACGTATAGTCCTGCCACATCCCTGCCAGCTCCAACACAGACACCGTGCAGCTGGAGCAGACGCTGCCCCACTGGAAGAGACACGTTTGCATCTTGATGGAAGGAAGAACAAGTGCTCATCATCCTCCTGCTGCCCAAGCCCTTTTTCCCAGTAAAGGGCTGAAGACCTTCAGTTCATCAGTTGGGATATCCAAGCTGTCCCTTCCCTGATTCATTCCCTCCCATTCCCTTAATTCGTCCGCCCAAACAAGCTTGTCCATTTATCCCCAGAGAGCCACATAATGGTAGCCTTGTCCTTGCAAGGAGAGTCATCGTTTCATATCTCGAATCTCTGCCCCAAGACTCCATCCCCCTGAAGTGGTCCAGGGACTCAGTGTTGAGGAAGGGATTTAAGCATGATGATTTTGACCCAGCAAAGCTTCCTCGAGAAAGTGAGCTGCGATGAACAGTGGGGAGCAAATTAATCTTCACATAGCAGGGGTGTAATAGCCATGTGACAGGCAGAAAGTTGAATTCAAAGAATGAAAGGAATACTAGAAAGAAAGCAGAAAAAACAGTAAGGAATAAAAGGTTAGAAAAATCCATCATCCCATCAGGTAGGAAAATGGAGGTAAACAGTTTAAAGAAACATATAAGTAATTTGGGGGAAAAAAAACAAGTAGCAAATAGCGAGCATGACAGCCAGAGCAGAAACAAGCCCACGGAGATAGATAAGAGCTAAACAGTCGCTCCCTCCACCACGCAGAGGCAACATGAGCTCCTGGTACAGGGGAATAAAAGGAAAAGAGATGCTGCAGGAAGAGGAAAAAATATGTCCACTCTTCCCAAGCATCTGATCCATTCCCTGCCCATGGCATTTTAATAACCCATAGCTTCTTGTATCACTAGGTAGAAATCTGGGAGCATGAGATTAAAGCCTGGAAGAGGGCAGCTTTCCAGAAATGTCCCTGTAGATTATATGGGATGTCACCATGCACAACAGCAGGGTCACACCTGAGGGACAAGACAGCCCCGAGACAGCACAAAATGAGGAAAAAGAGGCTCAGGAAACACCAGCAACCTGCAAGGTGCTGCTCCAGGCCTGGCACCCAGCTCCCGAGGCAGGGAAGGGAGAGCCAGCTGCAGCAACAGGATCCAAGCTACGGCAACGCACCATGCGGATGCATTTACAGAAGCTGGGCCTAATTACTCCAATAATTAGCACTCACAGTGGTGATTGCTTCCTTCCCTCATTCCAGGGATGCAGAGCTGCCTTCTCCAAGTCAACTTGCTTCTCCCCTTGGCAAGCGCTCCCAGGGCTGTGATCTCCTCAGTGCACCCAAACCAAAGGCAGCGGGCTCATTTGCCACTAATTACGTTGATTAACTTCCCTGGGCACCATGTTCAAGGGCCTCGGAGTGCCTTGGGCTGCGATGGACTGCACAGAGAAAAAGCACAGGGAAAAAGCAATGCCAAGCAGAGCCTGCAGATAAAATTGCTCTGTTTTGCCTATTGAGTGCACCAGGCGCTCTCCCACCGACTGCTGAAAACATCCCTTTGTTTGTGAGCTATTGAAATCACTTAGTGTTCAGGGCAGCGCGTATCCATGCAAAATTAAATGGGATATTTGCAATTCCCCTTGTGCAGGTGTGCATCCAAATGGAAAAATAAAAGACCTTCTTCTCCTTATTCCCAGGCCTAAAGTCACTCCAAACCTAGTAACAGCTCTTTCCATTGAATATCCTAATTTCACAAGGAAAGGAACCCACCAAGCCCCTCTTTTTCCTTTGCATCCAGCTCTTCAAAATCAACAAGAGCTCCTCAGAAAGGGCTGCTACCAGCTCACCTTATTTGTCTGTGCTTGGGGGAACCATTTCTGTGGGGTGTTGTTGTTTTTGTTGTCTGAAGCAGTTTATTTTTACAGCCGGCTGAGGCTGCTTAAAATAGCCCAGCTAGGTAGCAAGGCACCAGAGATGCAAAACTCGCTCGTACGCACCCAGAGTTTCTGTTGTTGGAGGCCTCGAACCCCAACGCTCTGGAGGGAATAAATAGATGTTACTAATCCAGCTTCTAAAATGGAAAACTTTCAAGCTGACGCTATTCTAAGGCTAGAAAAGCCAATTTAA
Organism: Tinamus guttatus; assembly: GCF_000705375.1. Next base: position 5,673 of record NW_010582143.1, read on the forward strand.
TCAAACCTCTGCTATTTTCTCTTCTTTCTTTTTTTCTACTTCACAGTTTAAGGAGGAAGGGAGGAGAGGGAGGGTGTTTTGGGAACAGTGTTTTCAAACCTCTAAAAATAAAATCAAATTGCTCCATCGCACAAGGGGCTGTCAGACCCACAGGCACCAGCCCCAGATGCACCCGCTCAGCTGGCACCCAGACCCCAGCCATTGTGGTGGGACCATCACACCAGAGCACCCACCGCAGCAGCAGCGACTCCTCCACCACAAAATTCAAGTTTGCAGCCCAAAAACCTTCTGTATCGAGTCAGAACCAGCCTTAAGCCTCTGCTGGAAGATGCATCGCTGTGTCCTGACGGCGGCTCCGCAGCCAGGAAGGCTTCGCTCTCTGCTTGCTCCACGTTGCTCGGAGCACGGCAGGATCGCATCCGTCCTTCCCTGTCTGTGCCGCCACTAATTGACAGGTATAAAGCAGGAAAACCATTCATGAGCAGCAATGAATTATTTAATCGTTGTTTTTGTTGCTGCCACTGAGAAAACGCGCTGGCGCTCCTGATGTGCTACCCGGGCTCTGATTTTTTTTTTTTTTTTGGTCCTCGTTTGGATTCCACGGAGGTTGAGAGCAGATTATTTACCGGCTTCAAACGCGTTACCTTTTGCTCTGATGAGTGGATGGAGAAGAATTCAATTAATTGTAACGAGATGCAAAAGTCACAGCCCGCGAGCAGCCTGCAAAGCAGCCAGGCAGAGCAGGGGTCCACGAACCACCAGCTCGGAGCCCTCCATCCCTGGCATCCACAGGGATCTTGGGTGATGTTTGTCCTCACCAACGCCTGGCCGAAGGGCACGGCTGGGATGGGACCCCACATGATAGCACTAATAAATACAGCACTCCTGCATAGGAAAGCAAACACAGACCTGTTTTAATGGCCCTTGAAATTGGATGAGAGACATCAGATACATGGAATTAGAAGGCAGCAGAAATCACAGCCCCCAGTATGAGAGAAATTAAATATATGGAATTAGAAGCCAGGAGAAATGACAGCCTCCAGTCTGTGATCTGTGAACGCGTCTTCAGGTTCATCCCACAAATATAAACCCCTGGTCTCATATTCTGCATTTTCCTGCCTGTCCACATGGGTTTTACCTTGGCCCTCATCCTGCATGCTCAGGAAATGGGGCTGGGAGCTTGCCAATAGAGATGTTCATTTTTGCCCTATCCTAAGGGAAAAGCAAAGCATTCTTGAATCTGCTCTTCTAGGGTGATGCAGGTATTAATGATGGTATAGACCAAAAAAAAAAAAAAAAACTCCATTAAAGTTTAAGTCCAACATGGGTGAGATCTGAGTGCATCCTGTGTGGTCCACTCCTCCCTGGATCCACTTTGCCGGCTGCAGGATGCACATGCAGGAGGCCACAGGCTTTTAGAAGAAAAACACTGTTAAATAATTAATATTATGGAATGAAACAAAAAGAAAAAAAAAAAGAAAGAAAGAAAAAAAGAAACCTCCCTCTGCTCTCTGCCTTGTTCCTGATTTGCAAACACCTGATTCTTGCTCACTGACGGGAAGCTTTGATGTCACCAGGCCAATGGGTCAGCCGTGGTTCCCAGCTTCCCAAGGGAGCTGTGACCAGAATTGCTGCGAGGCCGAAGATCAGCGGGATCCAGGTCTCGAAGATGCATCTTTGCTTCTCGCTGAGCCAGAAGTGCCTGTGAATCCTCGCTTGCCTGAACAGGACTCAGGTTCGTACAAGTGACAGTGAAGTAAAACCGCAGTGTAAGAATATATTTTTCCTAAGAGCAGCATCATCCATATGCATGAATAATTACATAGATGAATAAGTAAAGTAAAGGAATACAAGCGCTCTGCTGTTCACAAACAAACAAACACGACGTTGTTTGAGGGAGAAAAGTCTTGCAGCAACCAGAGACCTTCGGTGAAGACCCAAATCCATGAGCTGGGAAGGTTTTTCATGGACTAGGGGTGGCCATGGATGGAGATGCCAGAGTTCACCTCCCGCCGTGCTCGATGCTGCACAAGGAAGGAGGTCCCCACACATATCTCTCTTTTTTCGCAGGGCAAAATTGGAACCAATGTGACAGACCAAAAATAAACAAATAAATAAAAGCAGGAAGAAAAATGAGGCAATATTAACGAGCTCCACCACGAGGAGGGACAGATCTTCCTACCAGCTGCTGCGCAGTTTTTATTGATTTTAGCTGTCCCGGCAGAGACAAATCCAAGTGCAATGCTCCCATTTCTCTGGTGAATCTGCACTTTGCAGCTGATTCTATTTGTCATCTTCCCACTCGCTTTCCTCGGATCCAATCTGTTGCCCTTCTGCCTGAGAAGAAACGAATTTCTCCTCTTTCTGGTTAACTTCGCAGTTTTGCAAATTCTCCTCCTTTTGATCAACAGTTTGGAGCCCAGGATGCAGCAGGAAGCAAGAATGGAGTTTTTCAAATGCAAGAGGCTGCTGGATTCATCCCCCAAGGCTGCTAAGCCTAAAGGCAACTTGAGGTACCTTCCGCCATGAACATGCCTTGCAAGGGTTTGCACCTGCAAAACGATGCTTTTTTACCCCAGTATAACACTGATTATTAATTAATACATTGCTGAGCTGCTGAGTGCTTTCTGGAGCATCTCTTTTGGCAGTCCATTATGCAGTTCATTCTGTAGTCTTTCTTGAGTATTTTTCTATGCTTTTGCTTGGTTATTGCTGCTGCTGCCTCCATGTGTGGGTTCCAGCATATTTAGCCCAATTTCTTCACCCTGTGCAGTCCAACAGCTGTGTTTTCAGTTTGTTGGCAAATACTCCCTGTTGTATCCCGGAGCCCGTGCTCGAGCTGGCTGCGTAGGAAGCAGCGGATCTTCCTCTAAATACACTGGAGCACAATCCAAAATTTAGAAATGCTAAAATAAGGTTTTCCGCTGCTGCCAGAGTTACAGTCCAGGACCGGGCAGGATCCTGCAGGAGGAATCTGTGCCCACAAGGCAAAGGAAGGTTTTCCAAATAGCCAAAATAACCAAACCCTTAGCATGGCAAAGGAAACCCTTATCTGAAAGCCAATGAGAGAGTCTCTTTAGAGAAGCAAAGGTATGGAGTGAAAAAAAAATCTGTTTAAAATCACCACTTCGCCTGGTTTTCTCATCTGACTTTACGATGCAGAAGAGTCTGCTGAGATCAGAGCCAACTCACTCAGAGAGAGCACCCAAAAGCCACTGGGCTCATCCAGTTGGATTTGATGGATGAGCCAGAATGAATCTCCAAGCGCCCATGGCCAAAGCAGTTGGGCTCCCATCCGCCCAAAGATCCCATCCCTCCTCAGCCAGCAGCTTCGAGAAATCAGCTTTAACAGGCTGTAAGGAGACATCATTAACGGGAGCCAACCTGGAAAGACTCTATTTGATACAAAGAGAAAAACAGGGAGCTGATTTTTATATATATATGTATTATATATATATAGAGAGAGAGATAGCGCGCATAGAAGAAAAAATATGGTCATTTGGCATCTTGAAATTATCCTGCACCCATCCTGACAAAGCGGGATCCCTTCAGCACAGGCGGTTTGGCTGCACCAGGACATGAGCAGGGAATCCCTTATCCCCAGGATGGGATCCTGGTACATTGTGCAGGTGTTCCAGATTTCCCCAAAATAAGCATTTTTCTCCCCTTTATATTCAGACTTGCAATCAGCTACATTTTAGTGCTGCAGAAATTCAGAGAGCAAAGCAATAATCAGGTTTAGGCATAAGGAGATGCCCCAGTTTTGGGGCATATTCAGCTGCTATTGTAGTGCTGAATTTTTAAAGCAAACTGCAGCTGAGAGGAGAGACGTTTTACAAATAAAAACCGCAAATAAACCTGGCTTTGGGGAAACAGGCAGCGCAGAAGAACAGGCACAGAGAAAAGTGATCCGACATGTGTGTCCAAAACCCCAATAAATCTAGAATTTTGCCATTCATTATCCCCCATGACCTCTCCCATGAAACCACAGAGAACTGCCTCATCAGCTCTAAACTCATGCAAAACAACCTTTAAAAACTGTTTCATCGCTGCATAAACATGAAAACCTTCAATGCTATGGCATGTCTGCGTATCTTTTCTAACCAACTTATATATTATTCAAATAACACTTATTGCCATAAAATAAATCAAGTTTTTAGCATCCGGTTTTCAGGAAAAAGCTATGATAATCTGATTTTTTTTTTATTAGAAAGATTTGAAAAATGCATGGCGCTGGGAAAGGCATATGGGAATCAAAATTCTGTGTTATGTCTAATGTGTTTTCATCACACTAACCAGATAAATCATTCTTTTTCCCCTCTCCCTTTGCCATTAATAACCTACATGACTTTCCTAACCATTTGCTACTATTTTGTGTTTTAGAAGCTGCTCCAAAGTTTGGAAAACTTCCTTCCTTCCAGAGGAAACAAGATGGATTCAACATGCTCACAAAGAGGAAAATCCCTGTGTCCAAGCTAAAATAAGAGTCAGAAGCAGAAAAATTTGCGTGTGAATTAAAGGGTAGCATAGTTAAATGAAATACTTGATAACAGGAAGATATGATGGACTGGAGGAAGAGCTGAAGCCAGCAGATAGAAGCTATACAATCTATTTATGCTACAAAGCTTTTCATCAGGATTCCTAATAACCCAAAGATTTTTTTTTTGTCCAATGGAGCCACCAATAACCATGCACTGTAACTTGGGTATTGACAGCAAATGAAGATGGGCTTCATCTGCTGTCTTTTTGTGTCCTCAAACTGTAATTAAACCTAATCTTTGGAAAAACCAACTGCTGAAAGCAGTTGGAGGCAAAGGGTTTCTTCTCACTACCTACTTTTAATTGGTCAAAAGAGAAATGCTTTCTAAGAAAATCTCTTCAAAATTTAGAGTTATTTTTAGTATCAAAATAAAGCAGCTCTTATTAAAAAAAAAGGGGGGAGGGAAAAATCAACTTCCTAGAAAGAGGAGCATAGTGGAAATAGGCTGTTTAGGAGAAAATCCTTTTGGCCATCTTCAAGTAAAATTGAAAATTGGGTAGAAACAGAGCAGCTCCCTGGGGCCCAAGGTGCTATTTATTGACCAAACGAGGCTCAGATATTGCTTCAAATCCCTGGCATTAGGAGGGCCAAGATGTTCCTGGCCATAACTGAGCCTCCAGAATCAAAAACCTCCTCCTGCTTCAGCAGCTCTCACCCGAAATCCCTCACCTGGAGGAGGCCTTTCCAGGCCCATGGAGTTTTAGGCTTCAGGAATTATCCCCAATGGAAAATGTGGAGTGTTTCCCACCCAATTTCTCATTTCTCAGTGAGAGTTGCTCTAATAAGTTTTCTGATGGGGACCCGATTTTGCCCTGCACACTGAAATCCCCAGGCAGAGACTTGGCCATTCCCAGAGTTTTTCCCCCTGGAAATTTGCTTTTTTGGGGTTTCCTCAGGGGCAAACCTGAGCTTTGGGGTTGGAAGGAGATATTCAAAGGGATAGAATTAAGTCCTGACGAGACACATTCCCTGCTTGGGGGGTTATTTCTGGTGCACGTGCTACGCCCATCCCTGCTGCTTGCTCAGAGCTAAGGATCCCTGGTGCATCCATGCCCACAGGACATGGATGAGCAGATGCCACCCACCCAAAGCCTCAGCAGGCAGCAATCCTTCCCCTCTCCTTTCCACTCCATATTTCACACCGTTTCCTACCAAAGCCCCCCTGGCTCATCGCGCATCCGCTTGCTCCGTCACGCCAGCACTTGCAAGGAGGACCGTGCTCTTCAGACGGAGTTTTCATTAGCAGAGCTCGGCCGCATGAATTATGATGACCTATTTAAGCAGGTCAGGCAGGCGTGGATTGCAAGAGGGAGCTGTAATTAATGAGCGAGTCAGAAGCCAGGCAGTTGAGCTCAAATCTGGCCTCCTCTTTTCCCCTTTTTCCTTAGGATAATCAAGGCTAAGTAATCAAATCCTTGCAATCAGCTCTGCTGCTTGGCACGAATAGCGCACGAAAAAAGGTGCCGACTCTGTGTAATTGCCCTGGAAAACATCGTGCTGGAGGACAGATTTCATGTTTTTTTTTTTCCTTTTTTTTTTTTTTTTAAAGCAATGAGCATTGCACAAAATATTAAAACATTTCTCTAAAACACGGTATTAAGTTGAAGATGAGTCATTTTGCTGTCATAACACAGCCAGGGAGGGGGAACGGGAGCAAGCAAAGCTGCAAATTCGTTCAGCAATTGGCTCTCATAACCCTGTGCCGGGGAGGCTTTTAGGGAGGCCAAGGCACTTAAGTGGCCGAGGTGACAGGTTCAGCTCCTGTTCTGCGCTGGGGACGTGTCGCACGGAGCCAGCTCTTTGGCGAGCAGTTTTCTGATGTTTCTCGGGGATACATGAGCTCTACCCTGATGCTGATTGCTGCGCGGCAGCGCTTTCAAAGAGAGGCCAGTGATGACAGAAGGAGCAACTTTTACAGAAGTGACATTAAAACGGTAAAGAAAAAAAAGCCCAAAAGACTCCTGTCACTCAAAAGCAGCATAAAGAAACTAGGGCTTATTATTGATTGAAAAACAACCAGTTCAATAGCAACTAAATAACAGAGAGCTAGTGCATCAATTAGAGCAGTCAACCTCCTTTTACCTATCCTTTGCTCCTACTTATTTTTATCTAGAATTGCTCCTTCTTATGTCCTGCTTCGTGCCCCTGCCATTAAACTACTTCACTGGAAAATCCCCTTGACCATATCTACTAAAGGGGACTAGCAAGGAAATAGAAGCTTGTTAATATTTCAATGGTCATTGATGGGATGCTGTTAACCCCCGAACCTAAGCCAGTCAAAAAAACAAGCCACTAAATGCAGCTGCAGCACTGTGGCATAGGCAGCACAAAGTAGAGTTGTACATGGTGATTTTTTTCTTATATAGTCAGGTTACCTAAAAGCCCTGATGGAAGAAACCTGAGCAAACCGAGGGCAGCAGCTCAAATGCGGCAGTGAGGCTCCCTCCTAGCCCATTCCCTGCCCTGGGAGTCCTGAAAACAATCATGAAAAAATGCAAGGAAAAAGGTATTTAAAGACTACCTGGATGCATCCCACCTGTGCTCTTTAAATCCTTGTGCGTATTTTTGCATCACAACCAGTTTGGTTGATGCCACTGCCATGAGGCCTCAGGTCCTTCCAGAGCTCCTGCTTGCCCCGAACTGCAGAGAACGAGCTCAAACTCATGACAGCTGTTGCTGCCCCCACCCTGCCTGGCCTGCAGGGAGAAGAAGCAGCTCCAGCCACCACCACATCCCCACAAGACACCTTTTATCATCCTTATCTCCCCTGCTCCTCAGTAGGGGATGGAAGTCATTGATACATTCCTTTCCTTGCATAAATGAAGCTGTTTCTCAGCAGACAAGACTCATTACTCCAATTTTCTTTATAAAGCGCCTCCAGTACCACCTTATCCAGAAAACCACCACCCCACTCCATCCTCATCATCAGTACCCGCTGCTTGGCAGACGCTGTGTGATAACAACTGCTCTTCTGCACTGATCTGCCCGGCCAGGGATACGGCCCTGGCTCCATAAGAGCCAGCATCTCCCAAGTACTCAATATAATCAGCTGTAGATATTAACCTGCAGGTGCTCTAACGCCTTTTGGAAAGCACTGAATGCCTCACACACATAAATCACCCCTATGGCAGCAGCGGCCAGACGGTTATCAGAGAACATTTTGTTTCGGCAAGTGGGGAGTATTGATTGAGCATCGGTGTCCTTGAGACGAGCTCAGCTCAGGAGACAAACACCCCAGAGCATCTTCCCTGCTAATCTGCCAGAGGACGTTATGGTGAAAAAAGCAGCCCCTTATCAGCCCCAGCTGGTCCTGGGTCTTCTCCGGCCTGGCCTCCAGGTTCCTGAAAGCTTCATTTGGATCTTGAAGGCAAAAGCAGCACCAGCAGCAAGGTTCAACTTCCTCCTCCTGGCCCGGTCCCTCACTGCGGGGCTGAGACATTGCAGACATTGCGTGGCACTCAAACTGCCTTGCTGGCACCATTGCTATGGAAAGAGTTAATATACCGAAAAATATAGAAATTGCTGTGAATTACTCCTCTCTAAAATTCCCTTTGTTTTCTGTTTGCCTTGCTCATTGAGCTGTGCAGCAGAGCTCCGAGAAAGCAGGGGCACTGCTTATTTCTGGGAGGCATAAAGGAAACGAAAGCTCCTCTACCCACACGAGGGGGTAAGAGGAGATTTCCAGCCACCATCTCATTCCACCTGTGTCCTCACAGCTCTTTGTACCACCTTTGAACACAGTTTTGCACAAAAAATTCCCCAAAGCAGGAGCGGCTCTTCCAGTGGGGGCCTCCAACCAGATTTGCCCCCAGGACTCTCCCAGGCAGCCCCACTCAGCCAGGTGGGTGGCACCAGGACAGTCCCACTTGCCATGGGGCACATCTGCACCAACCTGCACATGCTGAGTTATGACCAGGCAGATCCAAAACTCTCATATTCTTCTACACATTTTCCCCCAGAGCAGCCCTCTGAGGACAGTAAATTTCACGTTGCATTCCTCTGAAATTTTCCATCTTCCAGTATTTCTTTCTCTTTGTCCAAGGCAACACCTACTCCTGAATATTTCCTCCCCTCTAAGGGGTTTATCATCAAAATCCATTTTCCTGTACAACTACTCACAAACAGTGCCAGCTTTCCCAGAACAAGTGAGAAGAGCACTCTGGGGGTCTTTCACCTGAAAACATCATCCAATTCATTATCATTCCCAGGGACCTTCTCGATCCCCCCTCCAATTTCTGTTTAGTTTTGCTGGAGCCAAATGGCTGCTCAGTTTTCCCACTCAGGCATAAGAAATACCTGCAAGAATTGCACACCATGTGCAAGAAAAAAAAAAAAAAAGTATCCCTGTCTGCTGAAAAGTCAGTTACACCCATGAAGGAGTTACATCCCTGCACATAGTGGAGCACTTACTTCCCTGCAGGAAAGCACTAAACTTGCCAGCAAAGGGTGAGCATCCTCGGAGCAGCAGCAGTCGAGCACAGCCCGTAGCTACGTGGCTCATAAGAACAGACCCCTTCACTGCCACAGACAGCCTGCCCCACTCCAGGGTGCAGTTCACGTGGATACTTGCATTTTTTTTCTCTCTGGTATTAAAACCAAGGTCAGAGAAGACATAACTGCATGCTGCATTTAGGGGACTAAGAGGGAATCGAGTTCCTTGCTTTGCTTTGTTTTCCTCCCCTCTCTTTACAGGCAGGTGAAGGTAGAGTGCTCACATCTCACTGCTGGTTCTGCTTGCTCTGGGGGGTGTTTCTGGCAGGGTCTGCTCCTGAGACTCCAGCTGCATTTCCAAGCCGGAGCAGAGACCCTGCTTGGGAAAAAGCAGCTCCCGGAGCAGCCGAAGGCAGCACAGCCCTGGCAGGGACATCACTCGAACCCGCGATGCCTGCCCTGCTCTCCCTCCTTGCACATTTGTGCATCCTCCCCTGCTGAAACCAACCCGTTTTTAACCCAGCCGCTGGGGTTATCCGATTGCTCCAATGCTCCAAGCGCATCCAGAGCCACCGCCGTGATGCGACGAGGACCGGCAACGTCAGCGGCTCCGGACCCTCCTCCACTGGGAGCGCAGCCTGGGCAGAGCTGCGGCTCCTCCGTCCTCGCTGCAGTGGGATGCACGTGGGGACACTTCTCCTAGCCGAGCCTGGGGCCACGTTGTGGCTTTGATCCCCACGGGGGGTTGCTGCTCGTTTCCCTGTGGAAGAATTCTTGCAAGCGTGGGACAAGCAACAGCTACACGTGTGGTAACAGCTAGAGAGCTGCAAAGTGATGGGGTGATTCTCGCAGTAAACCTGAAGCGGAGCTGTCTTCAGGGCACTTTCTTTTTTCCCTTTGCTGGATAATCCCAAACTCTTGAGATCATACGTTTCTCCATCCAAGTTTTGTGGGATGGGGATAGTCTGCATATTGACTGAGATCATAATCTACCTCTGGTTTAAAACTTGTGTTGATTGTGGGTTAAGTCTCTTACTTTTCTAGTTACATTTTTAAATTATTTAAATGCTCCTTGAAGTCTATTGCTTTTCCTTTCTTTTTTTTTCCCTCTCCTTCTTTTGCCAGGGAGCCACTGTGTCTCCCACTGCCTCGTCTGGGAAGTCTTGGTCGATGAAGTGTCTGAAGTCCCTGACCCCAGGAAACGCACTGATTGAATACTGCCTTGCTTCTGCTCCGGTACGGAAAATCATGTGTTGTGCGAGTGAAATGGCAGACTTCCAGAAGAGCTCTGAGGGCTGGAAATCAGCTCCAGGTGCCGAGCAGATTCCTCTTCCCTCCGCTCCGCTCCTGCAGCCCCAATGAGGATTCTTGCCGCAGTCCGTTGAAGAGGAACAGCCGGGGCTCAGGGGATGCTCGGAGCGAGAAGACCAGCTCTCCCCACCCTCTTAATCACTTTGCTCATGGAGCCTTGTGTTATCCTCCCCTTTTCTCTGCTCTTTGGAAAGTGTTCCTTTTGCAAAGGCAGGGGACAGCAGAGATAAGCTAGGTGGTCCATGCTGCCTCGGGACCTGCTGTCTGGAAACGACCCACCTCTACATGAGAGCTCAGCTCAGCAGCACGGACAAGAGGCTCCGTCCCGGCTAAGGAGGCTCTCGGGGCACCTGAAAGCAGCTGGTGACCAGCAGGAGCCGGCATGGGAAACAGCTCTCGGTGGGATGATGGCAACGGCAGCTGCGGCAACGCAGGCAACAGCTGCTACCCGGACAGCAGCATGAAGTTCAACTTCACCTTCCAAGAGCAGGCACCCGATTTCTATATTGTCCTCCCTGTGATTTACTCCGTGATCTGCGCAGTTGGGCTCACAGGCAACACTGCTGTCATCTATGTGATCCTCAAGGCCCCCAAGATGAAGACGGTGACGAACATGTTCATCCTGAACCTGGCTATAGCTGATGACTTGTTCACGCTTGTCCTGCCCATTAATATTGCAGAGCACCTCCTTCACTACTGGCCCTTTGGAGAAGTCCTCTGCAAGGTCATCCTGTCCATAGACCACTACAATATCTTCTCCAGCATTTATTTCCTAACAGTGATGAGCATAGACAGGTATCTGGTAGTACTGGCTACAGTCAGGTCCAAGAGGATGCCACATCGCACCTACCGAGCAGCCAGGATTGTCAGTTTGTGCATTTGGGTCCTAGTCACCATCATAGTTCTCCCTTTCATCGTCTTTGCCAATGTCTACATAGATGACCTGGAGATCAAGAGTTGTGGTCTGAATTTCCCCAAGCCTGAAAGGTTTTGGTTCAAAGCCAGCAGGATCTATACCCTCATCCTTGGCTTTGCCATTCCAGTATCCACAATCTGCATTCTCTACACCATGATGCTCTACAAGCTAAGGAACATGCACTTAAACTCTAATGCTAAAGCTCTGGACAAAGCCAAGAAAAAAGTCACCATCATGGTCTTTATCGTCCTGGCTGTCTGCCTCTTCTGTTGGACCCCCTTCCATTTGGCCACCATAGTGGCTTTGACCACTGACCTACCCCAGACCTCCATGGTCATTGGTATATCCTACTTCATCACAAGTCTAAGCTATGCCAATTCATGCCTGAATCCTTTCTTGTATGCTTTCCTCGATGACAGCTTTCGAAAAAGTTTCCGAAAGATGCTGGAATGCAGAACTTCGTAAAGCAGCCGGTTGGGGATCGCACGTCCTCTCCCCTATAGCTTTGCAGGGACAACTTTGCAAACTTTTGAAGTGATAGCTAAGGAATTCACAAGTGCTCTCTTTCTCTTTGATTTACATATTGTATGTGCGCGTTTCATTTTGCTTGTTATCATTCACACGTAGTGTGCCTCTCCCTTGTAAATTTTGTGTTTTCCTCCTCTGTACCTCCCAGGTTCTCAAAGTCGCATCTTCGTAATCTCGTTCTTGTCACACCTTTAAGTACTAAAGGCAGGAAGCTACCCCTGGAACATGCACTTCTACTCCATAACAGTCTTTTATTGCCATCTGCTGTACAATACAGAAAAGCTGAGTTTCTTCCCATATATTACTATTGAAATAGATCAGCGTTTGGAGATTGATGTAGGCTTCAGTTCATAATAGATTTATTTGGAAGACTGTTTCATGGAGCAGAGCTAACTGCCATTCATTACAGTGTGTTAAGAAATTTGACATAAAAAATGGAAGATAAATGAATATTTGGAAGAAATAAACCAAGCATTTTCATGTCGGTGTGTGTGTACACGTGTATTTTGGTTGTATGTTTGATTCTGAGGGATATCTAGCTCCTCTCAAATTCCTTCTTTCCAGTTAACACAAATTCAAATCTAAACCAAAAGCAAAATCTGTATCTCAAAAACGGTGTTGACAACAGATACTACGGCTACTGTGGATTTTGTTCTGTATTAGTAATAGTTTTTAACAACATTATTTCTGTTAAATGTCAAAAATATATTTATTTAAGAGTGTCTGATGAAATAAAGTTCATGGAAAAAAGAGTGTGTTCCTCCTTTCACTTATGGAAGTTGTTATACTAGTTATCCCACATCACTGCCTTCTATGTTACCTTTTACCTACTGAAAAATAGGATATTGTCCATACATAGCATGATTAGGGTGTTGTAAGCCACAAGAAAAGCCCCAAAAAGCCTTGCAGATAAAGGTCCTCATTTAATAACAAAGCCAAGGACTTGAGTATAAGCAGGGTGTAAGAGAGTCTGGAGACAGAATATATTGAAAACCACAGGGACAACCAGCAAAGGTAGCTTTGGCATGCTCAGGGTTAATATCAACCTATTAACACTTGCTATTCCGGCTATTCTGGCTCAGTATTAGCCATCAAACCACTTTGTTATATGAGGATGATGATTTTTGTCCAAACAATGCCGAAGATCAACCCTGCCCCACACACATCACCTCCCTAAAGAATGAATGGGTACCAGCCCTCACCCTAGAGCATCAGGCCCTGCAGGGAACCACAACAAGGAAGCCAGGTGCCAAGGGTGGCCACACCAGTGGGGCACAGCTCCATAGGGTCCAAGCACGGGAGGAATAAACGGGGCTGATAACAGGACCCATCAGCAGCCCCAGACCCAACCAGTCATTAACCAGGTCCAAGCAAGGCTGGAGCAGATCCACCAGCCTGTGCTGGGCAGGGACATTCCGAGTTCCAGCATCTTTGCCACGGTTGCCACCTTGTGGCAAAGAGCTTCCCGGTCCCAGATGAAAAAAAAAGTTGTTTTGAGTGCAGAAAGCTGGCTGCAAATGATGCCACCGTGTTCACAATCCACCTAACGAGCTACAATGCCACTATTCGTTGATGTTAGGTCTGTAGGAAAGGTAATAGATTTTATTAGGATGAAAGCTGGAGCACCTTTTTGTTAACCAGCCTCTTTCATATTCAATGATGCCATTGATGGAGTTTTCCCCCTTTGCATCAACTGTCACGATAGCTTTGTATTGCGTTTGCCATTTCGCTATAACCAATACATTAATGTGTTGCACACAGGTGCTGATGCACAGGACACTGCACGGACCCATGGCCAGGATCTCACAAACTTCCCGAGTCACCAAGGCTGGATGATGGCTCTGGAAACCACCTATCCCGTCCCCTCTGCCGGAGCAGGATCAGCTGCAGCTGCTTGCCCAGGACCAGCTCATGTTAGGCTTCAGTTATCTCCAGGGATGGAGACTCCAGCACCCCTAAGCAACCTGTTCAGGTGTTCGATCTCCCTTACAGTAAAAATAAAAATATATATTTTTTTCATTTCTTTGAGTGGAATTTAGTGCATGCTGTGCCCATTGGCCACCACCACCCACCCCTGCCGGTGCACGGAGCAGCCATGGTGTCCCCGCGTGACTGTGCTTCGTTGCGGCTACGCTAAGCGGCACTGTCTGCTCACTGCTCGCGGGCAGCATCCCCCGGCTAAGCCCCACGCCGGGAGGAAACGTCATTCCGTGTTGAAGCCGCACGCTCCCCGCAGCACCCTCGCATCGGGGCAACCTCCCATCACGCTGCCCGGGCAAACTGAGCTCCAGGAGAGCAAATATAACCTCTGGGGAGATATCTGCCCATGCTTTGCACAGGTTCACTCCAAGGAAAATAGCTCTGCTTTCCTTTGAATGTCACCATGCTGCTGCTGTGGTGGCTTTGCTGCAGCAAACCCTCTTAGCCACATCCTTAACAACTCCCTTAAATCCCTACTAATGCCCTTCCAAACCCACCGTGCTGTCCAGGGTTTCTAGAGGCTGAAGGCTGCATGGCTGCTCATCCAAGAGAAGAATTGGATGAACTTCCCTGCCGGGTAGTCCAGGGATGCGCAAACGTGCTGGGTAACCTTGGCACCTGGCTCCTGCAGCAGCTGAGGGCTGTAGGATCCTATCTTGCCCAAGGTGTGGTGAGGAAGGCAACAGGCTTTGGTCTGCCCTTCCTCTCCAGGAGTTTCTTTTTTTTCCCTTTTGTTTTTCCTCCCTTTCTTGCTTTGTCTGGAGCCACAAGCAAACTATCCCCAAGGACTGTGCTTCATCATCCTTGGGGGAGAGGGAAAAAAGGCTGTTTTCTGCCTCAGGAACTTGAATTAGGGTTCATATAGGGCTCCTATTCCCACTGCTAGCTTTAAACACAGGCCTCTGAGATAAGAGGCAGGGATTGGAAATTACTATTGCTTTTCAAGTCCTTATGCAGCAGCAAGGAGTAATGACAGTATCAATCAATTGTCTTCATCTGAGTTAGTCTCCAACTTGTTCCCACGCAAAGTCGTAATCCCCTGCTACTTACACTGTCTCATGCTGTATCCTGCTGTCGATTGTGATTTGGGGTGAGAAGAGAAGTAATCACCACTGAGGCACCACGGCCTCGTTTGCAGAAGTATCTTCAGATGCAAACAAAAATCTGAAAGTAGAGATTTAAAATGGATGAGTGAAAACGTGAAATATTGTAGCTATGAAGCAAAAGGGTCTCTAGACAATAGCATTAAAAAAAAATTAAATGCATACTTTGCCCCTCCTTGTCCCCCACCACATGCCTTGTTGTCTCTGGCATCCTGGGAGCCCGTGGGTGCCATCTCCACCGGGGAAGGATAATGTTAATGTGCCAGCAGCCCCAACCATCCCAAGGAAACCCACCTTGGTGATCTTCCTCCATTTCCTGCCAGTTCTGGGTGACGTGAACTGGGTCTGATGCTTTCAGGGAGCCTCAGCACTTCAGGTTTCAATCTTTTCACCGGCCTTTGAGAAGAAGGGGAATTGTCAGCCTAGGATCTCTTTCATCCAGTAAGTCATTTCAAGACCCTCTTTGATCCATGTGGACTGGTGGCTCCATGTCCCAGACCCTGGGCAGCCCAAATCAAGTCTTGCCCATCCACAATGACCCAGTAGCCCCAGCTCAGTCTGGAGCAGGGCAGGAACTCGTGGTGATAAACCCATGCAACCAGAACAGTTGGAATTGCTCCACGCATGCCCTTATTACAGAGCGAGATGACACAGGAATCCTTCCAAAAAAAAAAAAAAGCTTCCCAAAGAAAACCCACTTGGAAAGCCAAATGCCATATTGCCCCATTTCATTTCTCCCAGCCCTTCTTTTCTGAGTGGAAGAGAAGTTAACTTAATGCCAAATGACAAGTGTAAGGATGGTAAATATTGCCAAGAATTTCTAACTGACATTTGCTTTTGGTAAATAAAGATGCAGAGGGAAAGATCAAAGCTGTCTGAATAGCTTTTAATTACCAGCCTCAATTGCTCTATTTTCTCCCAGAAAAGTATTACAATTATCTAACAGAGCTCTTCAAGCGGAATTAGACACTAGCCTGAAGCTTCAAGAGCTGTTTAGTGGCTATCTTCCCTTTAAAAAAAATATTTGTTGTCTAGATAAAAAACAGACACTCCCATACGTGCCTAAAGCCAAATCCGGTGCTTGCTACATGAACAGAGGGAGGCTGCAGAGCTCTCTCTGGAAGGAGATAAGGAGCCTCCATCTCACCTGTAGCTCATCACGGCTCTGCTAAATCATTCTGGCAATGGCCCTTCCTGGGGCCTTGCATTTGTGGGGGGGCCCAACCATCCACATGGGACATTTTGTCTTAGCTGAGAGGGAAATATCACTCTGCTTTGATCTCTAATTGCTTATCTTCTCACCACTAGCAGATACAGAGAACAGGGATTCCCAAAGCCAAGGCTGGGACATCCCATCCAGGATCACAGCCGAAGAACAAGCCACAGGTCTTGATGAGGACAAGCTGGGTTTTCAGGTCTCCCCTAATGGAGGCACATGCATTATTTTCATTTATTGCCCTTTCAGGTGTTTCTGACCCTCATCAGGGCTGCTCAGTCCCATTTATTTCCCCTTCTCCCAGTGTAGGAGAGGCTGGGGTTTCCTCACCAATCTCTGCTCTGCTGGAGCAGACGGATGATTTTTTGCAAGCAAAAGAGCATAAAGGGAATGGAGAGGGGGGAAATAAACTATTATTTGGGAGTAAGATCTTTGACAACCAGGCTCTTCCTCTCTGGGCCTTCCATGTGTCCCTGTCATCTCCACGTGCTCTGCCTCTTAATGTCTGGAAACCAAGACACCTCAGGAGAACCCAAGGCCCAAAACATCCACTGGAGAATACTCAATAAAGCAGGTGAACAAGGAAAAGAGAAAAATAAGGATTCAATTTCACAAACTCAACCTTCAAATGAGATTAGTGGCTGATAATGAATAAAGACGTATTTCAGCACAATGAAGAACATCTCAGGAGACTCAGCCCACTGCTGCTTTAAATTGATGCAAATGAGATGGATGTAATTACATTTCTCCGCTTAGCAGTGGTGCTACAGGCCATTCTTGGACCATGTTGCTGACGGTGATCTCGCCTCGCTCCTTCCCACTGAACAGGAGACAAGGACACAAGATGAGCAGTCACCATTTTGCCATGGAGGTGGCTGGATGGGACAGAGACTAGTGGATCTACAGGCAGTCTTAAAGGGGAGTCAAGAAGAGGTCTTCCAACTGGGCATGGTCAAGCTCTACTCTCGTACAGATGTCAAAGCAAAATGTGGGATCAATGCAAACCAAGAGGATTTCCATACCCACCTCCATGCCTCCCACAGGAATGCAGGGAGTCAGGACAAACAGCATCACCAGAGGTCAGGCTCATTTTCTGCTGTTTTACACCTAAACCCCAAAGGCAGGTGATTTTCTCCAGGATTTTTCTCCATGGTTAAGCAAAGCAAAAACAGTGGACCACCAAGATTAGGGAAAGTCCAAAATGACTGGAGCGCATGGAGAGGTTGCTATTGATGCCTAGCATTGAACAAATATTGAATAGCCAAATCACAACACAGCATTTGTTTCACACTGAGGAAAGCAAGCTGAAAAGCCATTAGTCTTGATTATATATCGTCTGTGTAGCTCATGTTTATGTTCCCCATCACTGAGCAAATCAGGGTGGCGTGGTGTTTCGACAGCGCTTGCTGAACAGGCTAAATGCACACAAAAAACAGCACTTAAGAGATGGTACAGCCAGTTTGCCTGTTCTTTACCTAATAGAGCACAGGAGGGTATTGAAGAACTGGGGAAGGAAGAGGATATGAGAAAGCAGGAGCAAGAGGCAAGACCATGCATGACCCCATGGTGCAAGGAGCCACGAATGATCCAACCTGCACGTTCCTGGTAAGAACAGCATGTGCCAAGGAGGGGTTTAACCCCAGAGACCCTCAAAAGGCACCTCCACAAGAAGTAGGACATGAGATATAGTCTCAGAGAGAAGGCAATCTCAACTTGGTTTGGACACGATCCTGCACTTTCTATTCCAGGGAGCATTTAACAAGCTTTGGTGGTGCTGAAGCAGAACCCATGAGCATCGCACTGTGACAGGAAGGGCATCCTGTCCACGTCCTTCCCCGCTGCTGCCCGGACAGCTGGTGTTTCAGTACATTAAGGCAGAGAGAGAGCAAAGTGGCTTTACATGCTTGATTAACATCCTTGTTGCCAAGATACATGGCCGCACTGCTCCGTGTATTGATTCCTTCTTTCTAGCATGCATTTTATCCAGGCTGCAGGGCTGGAAGGAGGAGCAAAGGGAGCTGATGAGACACAGGGCTCTTTGGCAGTCCCTTCACTGGTCTTCTCACTGCTCAGCAAACTCCCAAAATGGGACAGCGTGGTGGCCAAGCCAAAAACAAGCTACTGACCCCAAGCCTGGCCTTAGATCATGTGGGATTTGTGCAAAAGTGGCACATTATCCCCATCCTGGTCATGGCAAGGACTCTGAAACATCATCCTTCCCACCAAAAAAAAAAAAGAAAAAATGCCATTGGGTGCCCATACCTAGCTCTGCTTCCTCGTAGTCCCTCTCACTTCCTCACTTTGGACCACAAGCTCTTTGGGTTGTTGGCCAATGCCAAGGCCTTTCTCCTCCATGAGGAGGAGCCTGCTCAGC
>NW_010582147.1:0-12978 GCF_000705375.1 Tinamus guttatus
GTTTACTAGATAAACAAAAGAAATAGCTCTCAAAACTGGAGGTGTCACTAGCCCTTCATCTACTTTCCATCTAATTCCCATGCAGTTGCCCAACACCAGTTTTCCGTGCAAAACTGGTCTCATGCAACAGCACTGACCCCACGCAAGAGTCTCATTCTGCCTGCAGAACATCTATTGCCCTTGACCTCAGGCAGATATAATGACGAGTAGACCACAGAGAGTTCAGAGATTACCTGTGCAAGAGTCCGAGGCCCTGTCCACAGATTTATTTACTCTCTCTACTTTTAATTTTGTCCTTGTTCTGCATGCTATAAAGGTCCCTGTCATGCTGCTATGCCTTCCATGCCTACTATTTATTTTATTTACTGGTGAGTACTGCAGAGGTGTGTAAATCCATAAATAGCTAATGCAAGAACTATCACTGCTGTGACATAAATCTGGGTCTTTCTGCCTCTTGTAGCACATGAAGGGTCCAAAGGGCCCAGCAGATTCATCCAGGCCTCCCTGAACCTGGTGATATTCAAATAAAACTTAGTGTTCAATGGTAGGGAGAAAGAAGGGAAAGAAACTGAATGAGTTATGAAAACATAAATTAAGCTACGTTACTATTGATTTACCACTGTCTGTGTCACATCAGCCAGTCAACATGTCTGTTCAGAGAGCTTGTCTTGTTACTTTTACATTTATGTAAACTTATTTCAGTTAAAAAGAGAGCAAGAAGGGGAAAAATCAATTGAAACAGAGAATGGAGATTTAATTTAGCTTGGGGAAAATCTGATCAAGGCAGGAAAATGATGGAGATAAAAGTAAACCTTGTCCAAATGCAGAGAGAAAGGAGCTGCCTGTCTGATGTTCATTAGAATTAATTAACAGCGTTCTGCTCTTTGGAGGCCCTGGAGGGTGCGAAGGGTGGGATTAGCTGCTGTTTTAAGAATGAGTTATGCACGCAGAGCAAAGGAAAAGGGACTCAGGGATTCTCACTCTTTTATTTTGAAAGAAGACAGTGAGCAGAGAGATCTGGATTCAGAACAACAGAAGTGAGAGGGTTTAACTACAGGCGTTTCTCACCACAGCTGCCGTGGAAAGGGCAGAGAGTGATGAAGTTATTGCGGTTTCCTAGTAAGAGAGCAGAAGATGACACCGCATGTAATGGGGAGGACAAAGTCTCTATTACTGGAACGCTTGCGGGCCAGGATGGATCTGCAGCCAAACAAAGGAAGATGATTTTGAGCCAATGTACCTAAGAAAATGAGGTTTATACGACCCGCTCTGCACTCTGTTTGTGTGACTGTCTGTCTCTGTCTGTGGCTCCCTAAAAAATATTAAGTCCACTGACTGATCTGAACCAGATATGTGAACAGACTGAAAGGTATTATGTTTCTAGAAGGAAATCGGCCAGAAGAGAGGAGTGTGTATTTGTGTTTAGACTGATCCTAAGGCTGAATTTATATTTCTTATTAGATGCCAGAGAATCAACATAAGACAGAGCTATTATTAGTCTCTCAGACATGAGAAAAACTGCAATCAACACCATAGCAGACCCAGGGTAATCCAAACACCAGACACACAGCAGCAGCAAAGAGGTCTCATAAATTCAGCGACTCATATATCAACATGTGGCCTTTTTTTCTCATCCATCCCCAAGAAGTGTACTGCCAGGAAGCCTGTCTATGCCAGGCCTAAAATGCTGTGCATGCACCAACTGCGTGCAGGAGGATGAACGCCAGCCCGTTGGGGAGAGTGCAAGTGAACCAACAAACCTGCTTCCAGGAGCAGGGCAGGCAGCTCAGCGGAGCTGCTTAAAGACAGGGCCTTGTTTGCTTTGGATTGAAAAGGAAACTTCATTTTAACCTTTGTCAGAGTTTTGGGGAGAGGGAAGCAAAACGGTCTTTACCAAATCCAGGGAAGATGAATTTTCAAAACCTGGAGGGAATCAGAGTTTAAACAAACAAGCAAAAAAAAAACTCACGGAAATTAAACCACACAAATGTACTTGATGTATTCCCTGTTCAGAACATGGTGCCCAAGAACAGATAGTTCTCTGGCTGTTAAAAAGTAAAAGGATATTGGCCATCTAAAGAAATAAAAATAACCCCCTGAATAAAGACATCCTGCACAGCCCGTGTTGCCACATTCCTGCCCTGAGGTGTAAGGACTATCAAGATGGTGATCGGTGTATGGCTTAGTCCTTAGTCCTTGTTTTCAAAGGACAACTTTATAGGTAGAGCTACAGAACCAATCCCAGCCTCTGTAAACTGCTTCCATGTGTTGCCTGTTCATTACATAAAACTAGTGTGGGTTTCAGTCCTTGAAAATGGCAGGAGCAATAGGATGGGAAGAAAGGGAAGATAATGTTAGTACTTCCATCTCCACCTCTAGCCATCTCTGCAAACCTGCTGCATCCTCAGACCTGCACATGCCATTCCTGCATGCAAAGGTTGAGTTTTTCAGTTTGAAAAGATATATCTATGGAAAAAAAGGCCTGTTCCTTTAGAGTACCTGCCCTGTGGGGTAGAATACAGAAGAAATATCTACGCTAAACTTCGACCTGAGAAGTGGGAAAGGGAAAAGGAGGCAGCAAGAGTCTTCCTGTACTACACTTAAACAATCTTAAAATCTGTCAAGCTTTTCAACAAGCTACCTGAAAACGCACAAGCAGGGTGAAGCACGAGCACATAGCAAGATCTGAACTGGATGGGTCAATCTCTCTTCGGTGATTCGATCATACTAAATTCAATCTTTAGATCAAAGAGGTAGCACAGAGCTGAAAATTGAAGCTCAGCAGTAGAAATTGTGTCTCAGGAAGAGAAAAAAGCAACCAGGCACAGTAAGAAGAGAAAATCATTTCTTAATTATCTCTCCCTTCGGATTTCTTAGCTAAGGTCAGTATTTGCCAAGAGATAACCCATGCATGGCTTTCCCTCCTGCAATTCACTGAGGGGCAGATTTTGAACCTCCAGAGCAACATATGAGCTATGTTGCTGAATAGTTTCTTTTATGATTAATCCTGGCTGTTCTGAGAGGAGGAGGAGACATTTCCTCCTTGAGAGAAAGGAATCTTGGTCTATCCCATGATTTGCACATATAAGTCATCTTGAGGGCAATGTTTGGCATATAGTTATTTCATGCCAATGAGGTGTCTGGGTATCAGGACTGAAGAGTGTAAGCAGATCTCCTGTCCTGAGTGCAGGATGTGGAGTCAGCGTGGCCCTTTGGAGCCAGTTTAGGCCACGGTGTGAGGAATTCTGCTTTGTCTGATGCAGACATAACAGTTCCCTCACAGGCTTTCCACACCAGAAAATATTCAAAGAGGAGAAACTCTGAATTCCGTGTTTTGTAGGAGCATTGGGATTACTTCCCAGCTTGGGCAACTGCTTCCAGGCACGGCAGAGGTTATTAGTAGTGCTTACAACAATAACTATGCATTGCATTTTAAAACACCATGCTTGAAGCATTCTGCAAAGAACTAATATTACAGTAATAAGAAACAATTTAGAAATGAACAGGATGGAAAACCAACATAGTAAAAAACTAAAAAGCTGAAGGGCATCATTAGAAGGAAGACTTCCCTTTAGAACGATGCAGAAATTGCCTATTCATAGCTAACTTTCACCTATTTCCTTTCCCCTCAAGAAAAATATGTGTTAGAATTTACGTGCATAAGAATTTAAAAAGCAAACAGCCACAAACTCTTGATTGTTCTGAGGGCTGGTTTTGCTGTAGTTATCACTAGAAGATCTTATACAAATCTAATGGATTGATGAAGGAATACATAGATATCTTGACTGAGCCAGGGTTAAATCCCACAAAGGTTTTCTGTTCTAATCCAAGTGGGAGATTAGGATTCTCATGGACATGAGCCAATAGTTATATTACTACTGGCCAGTTTTACAGGATATGACTGAACAGCCCCATAGAGTGACACACAGAGAGAAACAGAGTGGCTCAAGTGTCACAGACACAATTTACCATCCTTCTTAGGTTTCTCATTAAAAACTAATTTTTAACAAACTGTTCATTTTCACTGGAGTGAAAAATGTTCAAGACATATCTAAGCTTTCCTTCAAGATGTGGGAATGTTACTAGAAAATTATTTGAAGTCCCAAATTTCCTTGCTAAAAAAGAGAATACTTTAGTCTTCAGATGGAAAACATTAGCCAATGACTGCCAAAATTTCAGCTTAACACAGAACACAAAAGAGCAACTAAAATGTCTCTGCAAGAAAATCAAAACCTAAAACACAATTTGGCCAAAAAAAAAGTATTAAAAGAATCTTCTTTTTTCATTTGATGAGCTCTTTTCCTCTTCCTACAAATTATTTTACAAGGTCTCTGATACAACCTACCTTCTTGTCATCTTCCTCCCAGTAAACTTCTTCCCCACAACAACACACAAAAATCTAGTAGTCGTTTCCATTCTTCAGCTTTGTTTTGGTCCTAAAATACTTGAACATTCCTGAATTTTGTCAGCTATGGATTTTTTTTCCTGAATGTTTTCATTATCTCATCAGTTCTTCAGAGTTCTTTATGTGATGGTTGCCAAGGTTGCCACTTATTTTCACGTGTAACACAGTGTGTATATATGTATATACCTACACACACATATATACGTATGCTTCATTTCTAACATCTGGTATTGAAGCAGGATGACAATTAAACAGAGAGGTCTTTACTCCAGGCTGCTGGATCATGACTGCCTCCCATCTATTTGAGGCAGCAGGAGTTAACTATAACCCTCAATTTTAGAAGCTGCAACTCTATCTATATCTGCTGAACTGTATCTCATACTTCTGGGGATTACACTAGCTATTTTACTGATGTTGCAGAGAACCTCAAAGTCATTGGCAATGTCTCTTCTAGAGGTAGCTAGTAATGGTCCTTCATGAGCCAGCAAAGGCACTTTGGAGTGCAGTGAGAAGCCAGTACCTCCTCCCCTCATCCAAATGACTGTGCTTCTGCCTTTGATGGTTTGATGCGTGAGGCAGAAGAACTGGCAAGCAGAGCCAGGCTTGTCATGCGGTCCTGGAGACTGCTGACCAACAAGCCACAGGTCCCTAATGCCACATTGTCGAAAGCAATGTTCCAATTTAGTCACTTGCACTGAGTGTCTTTCAAGCCTCATTGAACGCCAAAAGCGGTAAAAAAGTCTTGGCAACGAATGTTATCTTCACCTCCAGGATGGAGAGGTTTAGAGGATGTCATTGCCATCACTCTGACTTGGGTCATGGTGAACTAACCGCTGTCAATTCCGTGATGAAAACAGATCAGAGGAATACTGTTAACAACAGGCAGTCATCAACGCTTTGGAAACTCTCCTCTCCCAACAAGGCCGTTCATTTTTTTCCTAAATCTTGTGCTGGATGTGCTTGCTTGCTGTGAGCTGCAGGTCCCTTGGTGTTAGGAGCTGTAGGAGCAGCGAGCGGTACAGCAGCCGCCAGGACCCCAGCTGAGGGTGGCAGCTGTATAGACCTCGTTACTTCCCACCTCCCACTGCTCTATACGAACCATCGCTCCTAGCTACAACCAGCTCTTTATTTTAGTTCAGCTTATATGCAACATAATTTCCCCATGAAGGAGAGCTGATTGTAAATCCAGATGGAAATGGAACAGTTCGCATGAAATGCACTTTAATTAATTAGCTAAATGTTTGCAAAGTGCTTTGAAGATGTAAAACACCATACAAGTGTTAAGCGGTAATAATAATAAAATAACAATAATTAATGTCCCCAGGAAGCATGTGTACAGCATGTGCCCAGTATATTCCTATCCAAGGGGAAGAGAGTCCTACTTTACCTCTGACATTTTATCTAGGACTGTGAGTACTGCAGTGAAATAAATGCATTCATTTATTCATCCATGGAGACTTGAGTTTGAATGTAGTTTAGAGTGAAAATAATGGTCACACTGTCCGTTAGCCAGTGTGAAGAACTGAAGGATAATTCAGAGCAATTTAGCATTGCAGGGGTTTTTAATGAGGAGGTGTCTGATAAGGAGACTAGGCAACTCACTGTCTTTTTGTTTTCTATCCCCAGAAAACCAGTATAGCCAGAAATGGTTGCCTTCTAGAAAGCTATCATTCATAACCATAAAGTGCTCCTGTCTGGAATTTGGGAAATGTTGCTCCTCTCCTTCATGAAAGGTGCTTGTTTCAGTGTCTGCATTCATTTAGATTTGCTTTCTGCAAACATTTACACAAGTTAGTGAGAAGTGGAAGCTATGGCAAAGCCTAATGCAAATAACCATTCGCCTGAGGATTTTGCTCTAGAAGTGCTTGAAGAATGTCCTGATGTCTCAGAGGGAAATCTTCTTCTCAGGTGCCAAGTTTCCTTGTGCCATATTACCAGAATGCCACTTGCTGAAGAAACCGAACTGGATTGGCCTCAGTTTTAGAGAGAGGGAGATCACGGTACAGTCTTCCCTCAGCTTTGCAATGGGCTTTGACTTGAAACTCTCAGGCTTGTTAACTCACCCATGACATCTCATCAAGTACATCTGCTTCTTCACCTCACAGCAGAGACTAAAGGGGTAGGATAGAGATACTCTGAAGATGGTCAGATTTTAAGTTTTACCTTTTCAAGCTTTATACAAGTATATAACTACATAGATGAGTGGTGAAAGTTTGTTTCATTAGTCTGCAGTTTATACCCACATCACTGGGGAGTTTAAAGCTGAGGATATAATGTGAGGAATGAAAAAAAAGGATGCAGATTAATGGAAATTAGTAAATTAATGGAAAACTTTTTCCCATTATGTTCATTCACTCATATGGCAAGGGGGCAATTTCAGAGTGGAATCAAACACATTAAGTGGTTTTGATGGATATGGAAGAGAGAGGAAAGCATCATTTATCACTTGGACAAACTTCACACAGCACAAGAATTGCTCCCATGTGGAAGAAGAACTGCAGAAGTGTTATCACTCCATGGAGTCTGTGTAGTGGTTCTCCCTTCCCATACTGGGCATGCATGTATAGCAAGTATTAAACTTCTTTCCAGAGTCTGGATTCATAAACTTGTTTTTAATCAATCCCAGGAATACAGATTTGAGAAGGAAAGAGACTGTACTGCCAAATCCACCAAGAGGAGATGTTTTGAGCATAGGTGAGATTCACAAGTCTAATAGAACTTCATGATGAACACATCTTTTTTATTCCAAGTCCTATTGTGTATGGTATAGTATCATGTAATGAGGCACTACAATAAAGTGCAAAGCTGAACTCTATATTTGTAAGCAACTGGAGCCAAAACAAATGGTTCTAGATGTGTCTGTAACCTTGCCATGAAAGTTAAAAATATACTTAATCTCCATCAGAAAAGAAATAACAGAGAAGCATTTAAAAGAATTTTGCACATTTTTGAGGACAGTCTTTGCCCCTAAGCAAAACCTCAGCTCTGCTCCCAAAACTGAAAGAGTATCTGAAAATCATCCATGAGAATTTTATTGAAGAAGATGCCTGGAGTAAGAAGAAAGAGCTAAAAATTTTGAGCATGCAAAAGTAAGATCACCTTAAGCTGACCCCAAATTCATCTTGGTTTTGCAGAGAAACAATGGGAAATTTGAAGTCTTCAAGCAATCCAGACAGCACTAAGTGAATAAAAAGAATGGGACTGACCTGCTGAATCTGACCATTATTTTATTGAAAAATTCCCACGTAAAGACTAAAGGATTTGGCCCTTAGAAATCCAGACAGATCAAAGGCCTGATGAATGTCTGATGTGAAGAGAAAAGAAAAGGCTTCAGGCTCGTTCCCTTAGAGACTGACTAACACTCATTTCCAGTTAATTTAATAGGATATATCCTGAAAAGGGACTCACATATACAGTACATTGAACAATCTCTTGTATTTTCTCTGCCTAAGTGATTGGTCTGTTCTACTGAGTCTCTGTGTTAACAGATACCAAATATTATGTTTGTCAGATGAACATACATCTTCAGGAGCTCGTCTGGCGAGTCACTGAACACGCTACACTTCAGATATCAGATACTCTCAACACACTGCAGATCCAGGACAGATATGTAAGCATACTGCCATGCACAGAGACCTGGCTGGCTTGAGACCAGCAGATAAGAGGAGATGACCTGAGATTCTAGTGCGATAAAAATCAATAAAATTTCACTGATTTAAGTGGAGCAAGAGTAACTATGAACTGCACTTCCTTGCAGTTCCTTGACTTTTCAAGGACATTTACATATATCCCTGAAGTGAGACTTTATAACTAGGTCTTTAATTTTATATATCAGTAGGGAGAAGTTAAAGGGGAGCTTATATGCATTAGATACACATTTCATACAAGAAAGGAACATACAGAAGTGTTCTTATGTGTGAGCCTAGAGATATTTCCTCACCCTAACCCCTCCATATGGAAGTGAATCTCAGTAAAATAAATGTGATGAAACCAACTTTATTATTTTACAAGTGGGAAAGAGACAAAAACCTTTTTAATCTGTGCCTATATACAATGACTTTGGAAGGGGCATAATAAAAAGGGAAGAGGGGAAAAGTTCATACCATTCAACCAAATCCATTTAGCAAAGCTAAGTGTTTGGTCTAGCACTTCGTTGTGCATGTGTCAAGTAAGTATAAGAAAATTATATTTCCAGGAAGCAGCAGCCCGTGCTTGAGCTCAGGTAGTTTTGCAGCATGGTGATAGAGGCACAATGAAGAGATGAAGTGCTTAGAGAAATTGGGCACTTAGCTGCATTTTGCTACAACAAGTAATTACACAATTGTGTATCTCAGACAGTCTCCACTTTGGATGGTTACCTTCAACACACAAACTCTTTGACACTGCATTATTTCTAAATCAGCGGATAAAGAATCAGGCAATGATGGGAGTCTTGCTTTCAGTTATACTCTGTCCCTATTTCTTTTGTCAAACCCTTGTACAAAACTGGAATTTGGGTGGATCTGTCCTCTAGATCCATTGAGCAATCAGCTCCAGAAAGGAAATGGTTCTCTATTCTTTCAGGAGCTTTTAAAAAAAAGGCCAGAAAAGCATCATTAATCTTTGGCAACATACCTGGGGCAGTCAGGTCAATGAAATAGTGCATTGTATCTTTGTGCTATTAAAGCCTTCTCCAGGAGACAGAGTAATGGCAGAAATTCTGTGCATTTACCTTTGCAGGAGATCTGAAAGGAGGCATGATTCTGAGTGACATTTACCAAGGATGCTGCAGCATCTGTATCTGTACCAGCAAAGTGCCCCTCTTACAAATTTGGCCTTGGATCCACACACTCTTTTCTCCATGACTCAAGATGTTCCTATGCTGAATCAAACGGAATATATTACCAGTGTCTGAACCTGAGAAGTGCTCCAAGGAAATTGTAAAGTATGCCTGTTATGGCAGATCCTAATTGAAGAAAGATTAGCTAATTTCTTGCCATGATTAACATGCTCTCCCTTTTCAATCACATGGATATCCAAATTTATATGAAAACAAAAACTACAATCAAACAAGCTGAGATCGTAAGTCGGTGAAAAGAAGACTGGCAATAGGTGTCTTAGCTTTGTTTCTCTGAGATGAAGCAAAAATAGAAAAACATGTAAGTTAACTTTCTTTCCTTTCTTGTGTCTGACAGTGATGAGCTCTGCACACACACACACACACGCGTACATGCAGTGCAGTATTGCTCCATAATAACCAGTTTTCTGGCTTCTCTGCCACTAGTTTATGGACTATGAATGAGATCACACTTACTATGATGAGCCTTCTTTTAAGCTATCACTCATTACCATAAGATAGACTGTCTATGATGCAGACACAGACATACAAATAGATCTGTCAGGAGGAGCCAACGTATCACTTTGAACATGCCTGTGACACAACCCATGCCTATTTTTCTCTCTTCTGTCTTCAATTTAATCTAGTTTATCTCTTTTCTGATTCTTTTCCCTTTTTACCCACTCACTAAGCGGAATCTGTGCTGATAAAAGGACAGAGATATCAGCTGCTCTGCAGCTCTGTCCACTTATCTCTCTTAGGTCCTAAATCAGTCAGGTGCTTATGTGCATGCTTAACAATAAGCACTCACTTAAATCCATTCTTATTCAGTGAAACATTAAAAACTCATTCTAAGCCCCACTGACACCAAATGGAGTTAAGTACAGCTAATGTCATGCTTAAAATTCAGCTCAGATGAGTAGTGCTTCATCAAATCATTATACGGTGCTTATACGGTGCTATATCTTAGCAATGCAGATCTAAACCCCATCCAAAAAGCAGATCATTACAGTTATATAGAGCAGTTAAGAGCAAATACCTTACGGTGTAGTTAAGAAAATATATCTGACTTCAGATCTTTGCCTCTCGCAAGCAAGAGTTCAAGGAACCTTAGGGAAGAAGGATTGATTGGCTTTCATAATCAGAAAAACTCTGAGGAATAAACACACAAAGATATTGCTTTTAAAGTTCTCAAGATAGCAGTTGGACACAGCTACTGTAAAACCTAGAAGGTTTCCATATATTTCTTTCCATTTGCCTAAAAAGAAATTTACTTTTGTTTTCATTTACTCCAACCAAAACAAATTTAGTTGCAAGGCCTGAAGGTAACTTGGGCAAGCTGTTTCGTTGTCACAGAGGATCTCAGGGAAAACCAATGTCTCTCCTTTATGCTCCTGATTCATCGTGACTGACAGAAATAATTCATTGCTATCTCAATAAGTTCATTTGCATTTCAATGAAGATAAAAATCACCTCCTGAAGGTTATAGTGGGCAGAATATAAAGGGACCTATGCTAAAGTACAGGGAACTCCAAGCTATGTATCCTCAGGAATCTAAAAAAATAAAACTGTTTCTGATCTGAAGGGAATTCACCCATGGAATTTGCAAAAACCATCTGTTCCTGAAAAGTTCACCGACCATTGCACAAATGGAGTGACATGTCTAATGGGAGGTGTCTAATAGGCAGATGAAAAGAGAGAGGGAAACAGCTCAGTCTCTAACTATTAAAAACTGGCTTTGCTTGAACCGTCTGGCTGAACTGCCAATGCTCAACAGTGAGAGGGCTCCAAACATTTATCTGCAGGTAAGTTTAGGGCTCTTAATCAATTTTCAGCACACTGAAGTGGCTCTTTCTAACAAGCTATAAATTCAGTCTGATCTTCGGATCAGCCTGGAGCTTTGGGGAAAGATCAGCTAAAGCATCCAGAATGGAAGGTGTGTGAGAGTGATAGGAAAGTGATAGATCAGATGATAGGGGAAAACATTTCAATCTCTGTTTTCTTTTCTCTTAAACATAGCTGTAAGTACCAATATCACCGAAACACACCAAAAAATTCTGCAAGGATTTTCTTAGGGCAGATATTCTGCACAAGACCCCAGCCCTCGCTGCCCTTTGCAGATAATACGTGTCAGTGCCACAGTTCTTTCCACATAGGAAGTCCTACACCCCGAAGGAGTTCCCATGGAGAACACTTCTACGCCTCGCAACATGCTCACAACGAGCTTGCCAGGGATGACTCTGCATTGCACCACTCGTCCTGTTTTCAAAATATCCGCTGAGATATTTATGTTTGGCTCTTACTACGTGTGAAATCTCTCCTCAGCCTGGGCGCTAGTAAAACAGCTTTACTTCACTGAGGCACACCACAGAAATTCAGGAGGAGTAAATCAAGAACTTGTTGGTGAGTTCCTCCACCCTCTCTTTGCCTGAGAAAGCCAGTGAATAACTACATGGTAAAACCAAATCAAACTATGCTTCTCCTGCTAACTGGTAAAGGAGGGTCATAGCATTTATTATTTTCCTATTTTCTAACCACATAGCAAACCATTAGATCCTGTAACATTGAGGTGCCAGGCAAGAATCTACATAGAAAAGATAGAGTTACAATGAGGAAGACAAGAATACCTGAAAAAAAGACTCAGCTGCTTTGCCCAGAAGGAGCTGCTATTTCATTTCAATGCCTGCTGAAGTTGCAGATTCCTCCCTTGGTCTCAGCAGTGATTCTCTTTCCTTAATTAATCAATTACACATGTAACTGAGGTCCATTAGCAAGGCAGATGACTGTCTTCAGACACTGATTACTGGTTTTGAAATAGGCCAAAAATATTTCGGCAGGTTGAATAAATTTTCTTGATGACATTTTAATGAGATCATTTAGTGGGCTTTTTTTTCTTAAAAAAAAAAAAAAAAGGATTGAAATGGACATAATAAGCCAACTCCACCTGCCTCATGCACTAGGGAAAAACAACAGGCCCCAGTTTTAGACCTTGTCTGTGCCTAATTGTGCTTGGAAGAGAACATAATGGAGTACTAATGGTACCTATGTGTTTAGTTCACTTAGCACCACAGAGAGGATGATTTCCTACAAGCTATATAGTACTTTGGTTGGCTATTTTATAAGATAATGATCAGGACAGATACATTAGTAATAAATTGCCAGGACTAGGGTGTCCTGAGTTATAGACCCCAGCTGGTCGTGATCACAGTTATTAATAATTACAGTGATCTAAATTGCTAAAAGACCTCTGATGGCAAAAGCGACCAAAGTCTGTTTATATAATATACATATTACTGTAAGTATAATTTGGTTTACATGTGCAATATTTTTCAGTATGGAGGCATTTTCACCAAAGTCAAAAGCTTGATTCTCAGAGCAACTTAGTATACTGTACTGGGCACAAAAATCTTACTTTTCTGACATCTTTCCATACTGTGTGTTGAATGTGTGTTCATTTCATTAACACATTATTGACAAGAAGAAAATATGAATTTATTTTTAAATCTCTTCTGAATATCTGAAAGACTCTGAGCAAGTGCCTGACCTTATTACTATTATATACAGCTACTATTATATGCTGATTTGCATTTAGATTTTTTATTTTGAGGCTGCATTGCAATTGACTTCTTCTATCCAGTTTT
Source organism: Tinamus guttatus (assembly GCF_000705375.1). The sequence goes on from NW_010582147.1 coordinate 12,863, forward strand.
TATCCTGATCCTGAGGACACAAACAGCCATCAACATTGGATGTCAGAAACAGCTCACAATTCTCCAAATCCCTGTTACCTTCCCTCAGCCTTTCTTTCTTTTCTTTTTTTCTTTTT
>NW_010582148.1:0-36806 GCF_000705375.1 Tinamus guttatus
TACACAAACACTGTCTGAGTTTGCTGAAAGATGGACAGAGAATAGCTTTGTGCCTCAGGAACAGGGTCTATGGTGATGTGAAGGGCAGATGGACAGAGAATAGTTTTGTGCTGGAGGCCTCGGGAACAGGGTCTATGGTGATGTGAAGGGTGGGACCCTTAAATGAGGATGAGGAGCTTTGCTCATGGTGAGAAGAATGGTTGGCCAGTATGGCAAGGAAAACAAGTGACAAGAAAATCATCACAGCCATATTTGCAGTAGATGGTGAGGCTTGCTGGGGCAGGTTATCCTGCATGAGAGGTGGAGAAATTCAGGGTGAGCAGCAAGGGGTGGGAATGCCTTGGATATAGGGACAATCAAAGATGAGAAGAGTGGCACGTTTTGAATTCTGGTTAGAGGGGTGATAAGGAGGAAAGGAATCAATGACAACTTGCAAGTCATAGGCATAAAAGACTAAAATGTGGGTAGCGATTTTAGGGAATGGAAGATGACGAGGGCAAAAGTCAAATTTCTTGCAGCCATTTGATATAGCAGTTATGTTCATGCTCCATTGTGAATTCCTTAAATTAGCAATTTCATTTTTCTGCAAGTCTAGTGTACTTTGACTCTTAACGGAATTAAGTCCCATTATAAATGACATCTTTCCAACATGTGGAATGCAGGTTAGCTCTCCCAAGAGGGGTACTTTAATGAGGTTGTTGCTATGACAACTTAGCTTCAGATGGCACACGTGCCGTTTTTTGGAGTACACTTTCCTCAAATATTACTGTAACTTCTGAGGGGATTTTTAAACTTCCCTCTTTAGTGGAACTTTACATCCTTACAACATGTTAAATCTCTCTTCTCCCAATAATGCAGCTGAGAGTTTGACAGTCCATACAATTTGTTTCTTCTATTTCTGAAATGTTAATAGTAATTCACTTAGTTCAACAGTAAAGAAATAACAAAGTTCACTCTATGATAACTTTGAAGGATGCACTTCGACCTAAGTCAGCAGATTTACTGAAGGGACAGGAATGTTCAACGACACCATTTCCAGTGCAAACGCATTGGGCTGCTCTTTCTCAAATTCACATTGGAGAACTCTTCACGCGTAGTTGCTACAGACTTGGCTAACTGGTGAGAACACAAGTGTTGTTGTTACTACACGGCTGTGTAAGTGGCTTTGCAGCTTTAGAGTTGCTCTGCAACTGTGCTGTGTAATGTCTTGCCATTTTCCAAAGACATTAAATTGAGCTGTTGTCCTTAAAATCTTGCTTAAAAAAGTGCAGATCTAAAAGGCGAATGAAGAGGTGAAATCCCAGTACAAAACTGGTAGGCCTGGTGCTGGTGTGGGAAGCTACTTCTGTTGGCTCCTTGCATAACAGTTGTGGAAAAGAATTGCAGTCACATCTCACAAGATCTGTACAAATTCTGCCTTAAGCATTAGCCTGCAGTGCTCTGCCTTTGTTTAGCTGAGGAAGTCTTATTTGTATTGCAGTTTTCCTTTCTGCTTAGTTAATTATTGCAGTTGCTTCTCTTCTGGCATGTGGGCAAAGCCACTGGTAAATCCTGTGCCACCTGGCTGGCTGCTGGAAGTGTTCAGCACTCCTGAACTCAGTGAAATTAAAACCAGGGAGGTGCTGAGAAACAACTAATTCCATTATTTGTTCTTCAAAAAGCTTGGCACTTTTTTAGACTTTTGAATTAACTCAAGTTAATTAGTTTGAAGGAATTTGGTTTGGTGCTCCTTGAAAATCAGTACACTACAAAAACCTGGATGTATATTTTTTATTATAAGGTAAAATACACTTTGATATTAAATAATAAAAAGCAGCCTTTATAAATCACTTCATTGTACTTATTGTGCTATTTACTGCTTCCAAGTCTAGTAGATTTTTATAAATGCAAAATCATTCGGCTGTATCCAAGTTGGCTCAAAAGATGCTGATGAGAATATCTGAAACTTCTTGCAGGTTTTGATAATCCTGTTTCTCATGAGTGTGCTCATCCTAGTTTCATTCTTTCTGCACTGGACTGAAAGTACAATTTCTGAATTATCTTAATGCTCGGTAAATAGAAGATAATGTGTGGCCCTTTTCCTAGTTCTATTTGATTTGTTTGGCCATTAATGCCATTTATAGTCTGATAATAGGTTTTTTATTTTTTTTATTTTTTATTTTTTGGAAAAAAAGTGAGATGAAAATTAGCAGGTGTCCAAAAAGCAAATCTTTACTAGGCATTAAAAAAAATGACAGCAGATGCAGAGTGAAAGACATGTAGTGTTATGAAGAATGATAGACGAACATAAAACATGCAGTGACTTATTCTCATGGCAAAAACTGTAAATGGAACAAGAAGTACAGAAATCTCAATATGCTGTTGCTAATAAAACTTCCATTTAGAACAGTATGTCCTCCTCACCATTATGCTCTGTTTAAACGTAGCAAAATTGAACTAGTCGATAGGCTGTAGTCAGAACCCATGCTAAATGAACTGTTAATTCTGTTACTGTCACTGTTAATTAAAAGTTATTAAAAAGGTTTCTTCATGTATTGTATTTATTTAGTTGTTACCTCCATAAGATCAAATATTATTGTAATAATATCAAATTACTATGCAATTTCTCAAAGTCCTAAATGACTTTTTTTGTTACCCCAGAAAATGACTCATACTTGACCAAGGGGTATATGTGTGTGTGTGTGGGTATATATGGTGGGTTCTAAATTGAACAGTTCCGGACATAATTTCCCTAATATTGGTTAATCCTTCTTTAATTAAAATGTTAATTGCTAATCCAGATATTACACATACAAAAATCAGCCTAGAGTAAACAGTTTCTTATTTTTACAAGGAAGAAAAATGTGCAATTACATGGCAATATGCTCTTCATAATTGCAAAGCAGTTGTACTTTATCTATAATAACCAACAAAAAACACATTGTTGAGTTATTGTAGGAGTTTTTTTCCAAAAAGGCTGTTTTTTCTCTAGCTAAGAATTCCCAGTTGGCCTAAAGCAGGACCCAAGATCCTGTTTTTGGGGAAGTTTTTAGCTGTGGTTGCCTCTAGCAGTTACTTGGGTAGAGAAATCCTGCCTCTTGCATCGTCCAGAGTAAAACTGAGCAGCCTATTTCAGAAGCCAGATCCTTGCTGTTTGCCAGCGAAGGGTTCCAGGAGGTAACCTAGATGCAGGCTCTGCTTGTCCTGTATAAAGTGCATGGGGAGAGCTGCAGGGGGAGGGCTGCTCTGCTTTCTGCTACCGTGGCACGTTCTGTGTGCAGCTGGTTCGCTGATGCTCACCGGCAGAGTGAGGTGCTGTTGCGTGGCTAGTCCTGTGCCCCATGCTTATCAGGTAGGATTTATGCAAGTAATTCCAAGACCTGCATGTGACTGTGGCCAGTAAGACTTTGGAGGGTCTTTTGAACCAGGGTTGCTAACAGCAGTGCTACTGACTGATAACTTATGGTAATCCTATAAAATATTAGGAAATACTTAATTGCTGAATGGACTGACTTAGTGCTTTTTATCTCTGAAATTAATTGTCAGCTATCAGGGCTCTAGATTTTCTTTAGTCTATCATTAATGGTATTGCTAAGGACAATACAATTCAAATGTTTCACACTAAGCATTTTCAGAGTAATCATATGGAAATTGCAGACACTTCCAATCATATAGGGCTTTGCAGTCAAAATAATGCACTAAATGAGAAGATATATAGACTTGCTTTAGAGTGCCATTGGATTTTATTTTTTAATTAGAGAAATCAGTTTTATATCTCACTTAGAGTATGCTACTAGCTAAGGTCTTTAATATATTCTCATTTTTATAAATCCCCAAAGGAAAAACAATTCGAAAAACATACAAAGTATTGACTACTATTGTATACTATTCAGCAAAAAGCATGCTGCTTACTTCTAGAAGCCTCAGTCTATTCCTACTTGGGGTCTGCCTGAATATCATTGGAAAGGCCTGAGCTTTCGGATTTAGGATGAGCTTTTTCATATATATTTTTTAACCTGTTCATTTTTCATCAAAGGAGGTCACCTCTTCACCTTTCTTTTAATCTTTCTTCCCTTTCATTCCCTGTATTCTAGTGTTCTATCTAACTTGTAAAAGTCACTTAATCTCCGTTTGAAACTGTCCGTGATTTGCTCCAACAGCAAGGCTTCTCTTATCAAGTTCATCCAAATGGATAAAGAGGAAGCTGCCTTTGACATTTTTACTGTAGCAGGAGGATGCAGCCTTTCCTTGGCTAAAAGTTGTAAAAGAGAGGTTATTTTAGGAATTACATGATTTGTATATATCAGCTTGGCTTGGTTTGCAATCACTATCTTTTGAGATGTGCTTGAATATCTGCTATTTATAGCTGGCTTACAGGTGGGAATACTGGTGTGACCACCAGGAGGGTTAGTCGTTGCATTGAGGTTGGTTGGTTCAGTTCGTTACAAGGCTAAAACTTTTTTTTTTTTTTTTTTTCCTAAACACAGACCATGACATTTTCAGGGTTAGATCATGGTTTTGAGTGGTGTCACCTCACTGGGCAGAACCTCTATAGTTCTATGAGCTGACCCCATGGGACAAACATACATCCCTTCTCCTTATATGAACTCTTAGCTATTTCCATTAACAATGACCTAGTGAAAATTGTACTTACTGTACATCATATTCCTTGACGTTGTTATAATGCCTGCATAATTCTTATTAATTCTTATTAGGCAGAGTTGATTAAGAAGCATTTCCCCTTCCTTTTACTTTGTGGGCTAAGGCTAAAAAATCTAAAACTAAATCTGCTGTGACTGAGCTTGTTTGAGAGGACGGAGTGATAAGGCTCTAAACTGGCAGGAGTGTAAAAGATAATAGTAGATAGAAACTGATTTTCTAAAGACATTTCCCAAGTCATTATTCACTGAATCATCTTAAAAGCAGTTATATAACTGTTGCATTCAGAATAATTTTCTTCTGTTAATTTGCCTCTGTAAGGTTTGTGGGGGTAGGAGGGTGCTGTTTTTAACCAAAACTACAAGATGCAGACGGGGTGCATGGTGAGTATGGGGTTGTGTGACACGGCAAGAGGGATGCATGGAGGAACGAGCAAGGAGATGCAGTGAACTTTGTGCTCTAAAGAGTTCTGACCGTGCACTCCGTGAGCAGCAGGGGCTGCTGGCGTTCAAAAGGCAGGTGATAACTGACTGAGTGATGAAGTGGGCAGGGGGGTACCACACTGAAGTGATGGAAAGCAGTCTGGGTGTTTTTAAAAAGGAAGGATGGGCGAAGGGAGGGCAGGTTCAGCCAGGTGCTTTCATTGAGCAAACTGGTCAGAGGAGTCCTGTCAGGTTTTAAAGCACAAAAAGATTGCGGTGAGGTATTTCTGTGCAAGGAAAGCATAGAAGAAAAGTGGGAAACATTCCTAAATTCTTTTAGGGAGTGTTTTTAACTTTCTTCTACATAAGCAGACTCACTCCACATCTGTAACGCGCTGTCACGTTTATCTTGCACTGATGGTCCCCAGAGCTTCAACCTTTTTACTAAACTACCTTTAAAAAAAAAGCTCCAAGTGAAAGTTTAACAACTCTCTCGTCCCATAAAGATTGTTCAGTAAAATCGTAAGTGTGTGTTTCTCGGCCCAAAAGAGTGTTTCAAATTCTGCATAGGTGCAAAGCAAAAACTTGCCAAAAGTTTGGAAGGGCATCCATGAGGGGTGATCTATGTGGGTGTTTTGTCTTTGCTTGTTTTACTTACACACTCATCCACCCCTACCCTATGGATGCTCTTTTATGCAGCAAAAGTTTCAGAGTATCAGTGTCTCTGCTCCGAGCCCTACTCTTTGGTACGCATCTTTTTGCCATGTGTATGTTAAGGGTATCCTTTTTAAAAGGGGTTTGCAATAGCACATCCATTAACTTTGTCTTCAGAAACTCTGCATGACCCAAAGAAGTTATTTCCCCAGTCTCCGTGGGGAACTCGGGATCATGCAGTTGCTCCTGGAGCAGGCTGCAATCAGGCTGTGTTTGTGTATCTCTTCTATCCCATGTTTCACTTCTGCGGTCAGCCATTTATTTTCCATCATGTTCTTTAAAATCCTGCTACTTCCATATTTAAATGTTATGCTTTTCAGCATTGGTGTTAAATTTCCTTGCAAGATCAGCAAAAATCTTGTTCTGTTCAGGCCAAGCCTCAAGACAGAAAGCTGTGAGTGCAGAAAACTGTACAGCAGTAACTTTGCACTGTGGTGATTTCCAGTTCACTTTCAAAACTCTAGCTGATTTGAAATGTCCCTCTTAATAGCCTTCCGTTGATGCAATAAAAGATAATTCTACAGGATATCCCAGTTAAGCAGGGCACTTTGTGGAGTTCCTGCTCAAGATCTAGTTATCCTCAAGTTCTACAAATACTACCTGGAGTTAATCAAGGCTTAGTCAAGGGGACAGTTTCCATGTTGATATTCAGCCAGTGTAAGTTCAGTTGTCATAATTTGACGTGTAAAGATAGGCTGCACAATTCATCTGCACTTTAATATGATCATATAAAAGCAGCTACTGTTTTCCTGACTACCTTTGGGATATCGTAATGTGGCTGTTGGCGGGTTTTGTCCTTCTGGAAGAGCTGAAGAAAATTTTGAACTGGTATTTATTGGATTAGGGCTTTTTTTTTTTTTTTTCCCCCTGATGTCTGAGGTGTGAAATTATGTTCCAAGCTTATAGCAGTAATGCCACGTTTCAGGATGCAAATAACATTATAACCTGTGGACATTTTCTGAGCAACAGGTGCAGGCAAAAGCAACTGGTCAGTATTAGTGAGAATAAAATTATTTAATTAGATTTTTTCATATTTTTAGCTTACAAGATAATTGCCTCATTATGGACAGTAGATTCTGGTTTTAGTATGCCATTGTTTATCAGCACTGCATGTATTTCCAGGAAAGCTATAATTGATCATGAAAGCCTCTTAGGTGCTCAGAAACGGCTAGTGAGAGGAGTAGTTCAAATGTCTAAAGACGGGATATCGAGAAAAACAGCCCTTTTAGGAGAGGCAAGAACCCTTGCATGGTTATGTTAGACTAATAGTACAATTTTGGTGAAATTGAGCTCACGTTTAGAGCTCCTAAAGGCACACATGGGAATATATGAATTAGTTTGTTTTAATGGTGTTAATTTGAGCATTTAAAAAGCTTTTCAATATTTAATACAATTATTTTTAAACTGAAAACATTTTTTGATTTGGATTTGTGTGTTCAGTTGTGGCTTGTGTTCACTATTTTGGTTCTACTCCAAAGATCTCTTATTTTTCCCTAGAAAAATAGTGAGAATTAATATGTTGGCAAATTCCAGCCATGACTTCAAAGCAAGTCGTGAATAATGAATGCAGGAACTTTTTCCTTCACTGCAGTGGAGTAAAACATTAGCCGTCTTATAATTACAAATGCAGCATTTTTAATAAAGTCCCAGAAGAGAAAAGTTCACGTGTGGATTCTTAGACCCTGCTCGGGCAAGGCATGATGTGAGTGGGCAGATGGGGCCCCATTTGGTACGAGGGTCTCGTGCTGGCTGAGCCACTCCATGCACCTACTGCTGGAGCAAGGTTCACATATTCAAATAGAGAAGAGCAAGTTAGCTACCAAAGAGCTAGCCAAAAGATAAATGTGCTTGGTGCAGGAAAATAAAGTCTGACTGCATGTTGCGTTAGTTTTACAGCAAAATAGTATGTAATTCATGATGTCACTCTGTAAAGTCCATAAAATTTGTTAGATGTAGCTGATTGTTTAAACATCATTCCGGGGGAAAAAAAAAAGCAAGAGTTGGGTTTACTCAGCCTTGGGGAATCCTTAAATAAGCCCTCATATGGAAGTCAATGGGAGCTTTGTCATTGACTTAAACATTAAAGAGTATAGTAGGGTGAAATAGTGTAAATCAAAGTTATTTAGCTGGGATTTAAACCAACAAGCAGGAAACTCATTTAAATAATTGATTTTGATCTTATTGTGAATTTATAGTTTTAGCTGTTTTCTTAGGGACAAATTCTTTGGCAGGTTTATCAATTAAAGTGTACTATTTGTGACCAAATAAAAACATAATAGTTACTCTTTGGCCAAAAACCAACCAAACAAAAACCCCCCAAAAACTACTTCCAGTTAAACATATGAAAAAGCCTGTTTTTGGACTTAACTTTTGATGAACCCTTAAAGCTTAATTCCTGTTTGAAATTGCTGGGAATGCATGAGAAATAATTCAGTTTTGATTAATTCTTCAACCATATATTAGTTTTTAATGGCCTGGCTTTAAAACTAGGTTCAACTGAACTCTGCCACTCACTTTACTCGCCACTCACTTGGAGTGAATTATTGTGGACACTAGAGGGAGCACATATTGCTCTGGGAATGCAAAAGTCACTGCACGTGCAAGCTTCTAGGGATTAGAAGAGATTTTGTCCCGTTAAACCAGAGTGATCTCAACAGATGGCAACCTAAAGCAATGTATATAATATCAGTAGGCAAGTGCATACATCTCAGGTCATTTGTCAAGGAGGAGGCACGCAAAAATCAAGAACATTTTGTGAGAAATTTTTTTTTTAAAGTAAGTTTTCCACCCTTTCAAGATCAGTGTTTTGTGTCCTTCAAAGATTTGCAATTTGCTGCACAAAAACACCAAGCAAATGGGGCTTTGCAGCCAGGCTGGCTTCATGGTTTGAGAGGCTGCCCCTGCTTCTGCCCTGTGTCCTGCCGAGCCGCCCTTTCCCCTGGGCTAAGGGAGTTTCTCTCCCCTTCATGGGAACCTTAGAAGAGCTGCACAAAGCTGGCAATGCAGAGGCAAAACGGAAGGATTTCCATGAAATTTACTTAAAAATGCTGTTTATGCTTCACCCTCTGCTTTCTGTGTTGCTGGGGAAATCTAATGCCCAGCTGAAATGAGATGGCTAAAATATGAAATTCCATTTAGGCAGAGAGATAGTGCTCTTGTGGAGATGTTACCATGTTATATTACACCAAATGTGATTACAATATTTGATTTAAAAATAAATAAAAAGAGAGAAATACTCTCAGCTTTTCTAAGATTTAATATGAATTGAACCACTGATGGTAACTTTTTTCTGTTTTTCCCCTTAGCACTGACTATTTTTAACCCAAAGCTCCCATGACCCACATGGGTTTTAGTAACATATGTTATAAACATTTCAGAGGAAATATACTGCTTTTCAAAAAAGAATATTTTGTCTCAGATGTAATTTTATTGGCTTGTGTTAAAATGCATTAATTTGACTGAAATATTATTAGGCTTCAGGGTAGATGCATTTTTTTTTTCCTGGTACTACATCGAAGTCAGAGCCCTTTTGTTTCAATAAATCTCCATTTAAAAGCAACTGTATTCTTTAAAAAGATTAAATATTCAGTCAGGCATCATTTCAAACTTGACATTCTTTATAACATAAAATATTATGGCATTCAATATAATGAATACTTTTAAAATCTTATTCTCTTCAACTTATTTTTATTATATGTAATTGTCAATCTATTATGTGTTTAATTAAATGGAAATAGTTCCTGCTTTTCTGTCTTACCTTGGGGATAATGAGCTTGCCTGACTAATGCCTATTTAACTTGTCTTACCTGTGCAGTGCAACTGAAGTGAGATGTGACTGTAACATGTTTCACCTGTCAGCAAACCAGGGACTTCAACTTTCTGATCTGAAACAGCAACAGCACCAGCCAGGGATCAGCTGCGCCTATCGATTTGATCAGGGGAAATCAGGGGTTTTCCATCAATTTGCTCATCATGCCAGTCCTTTGCTGTGGTCTTCAGTAAGCATTTGTTCATTAACAAAACACACTCATGCTTTCCATACAATCCATGGAAAATTCCCTCAGTGAGGAAACCTGCAGTTATTTTGCAGGGAGTCTTTCCCCATCTTCTGCCCATTCCCACCCACCTTTTTCCTCTTGCTTTGCCTCCAGTTTTCTCCCACTCAGGAGAAGTTGGTGTTGTTCCCTTCTCCATGGCTGTTCACTAGCTCAGATTCTTGTTAGATTCATATAAATGATACCTAAAATTATAGGTGTGGTAGTTCTGGCATAGATCTGGCCACATTTATTATTTGTGTTGGCAGATGGGGCTCCAATGGACTTGTGCTCCATTGCCAACACTCGGCTTGACTCCCTGGCTGTGCAGTGGAGTCATTACATGATGCATGACAGTCTGCCCCCATGTTCATACATAAATTTCATTATTTCTGCTTTTTCAGTTCTGCTGTTTCACTATGGACTTGCCCAGCTGTAACACTAGGGCAATGAGTTGCCTAAGACATAACCAGCTTAAATCAGTTATTTCTAAACCAAAGATGTTCCTAAAGTGGATGTAGAGCCCTGTGGCCTGTTAGGGAGTGCAGTGCTGTTGGGCCACACTAAGGAGGGTGGAAAAATCTCTTTTCCTCCCTCCTACCTAATGCCCAAGTCTGCCTACAGTGAGATACGAACGACATTAGATTGATATACTGCTTAAAATGTGTATCATTAACCCAGTTGCAGCATTTTTGAACATGTCTAATGTTAACGTCAAATAAGATATACAATGCCTACTTCTTATGGAAATGCCATTTCGTATACGTATATTTACTTTGTCAATGAGCTATTTCTCTGTTTTTGCCTATCAGTCATCCCTAAATCTCACAGAAGTGGTAAGTTAATACTGAAGTTCTGTTAGGGCTACCTTTAATTCTTATAAATGCATGAGCAATTTTTTTATACACAGCAAGAGTCTATCAGCATACAGAAGTCCTATTACCTCTAACAGTGGTTATTCAGAGTTACACAAAGGCAAGTAGAAGTCTATGTGTTTAAATTCCGGCCAGTATGGCTTATCAGCAAATTAATGACTTACAAAACCCAAACCAATTCTACTACATTTAATATTCTGCAACTGCAAACCAACATATTATATACATTAATCAATTTGTCATAAATGGCTCCCTATTTCATATACAAGCAAATAAAATGGACAAGCCACAGCATATTTTATTCATAAACCAATATATAACAAGCAAATGGACTTTGATGTAAGCATATTTTATTTTAAAAGTGAAAGATTAAATCTATATGCTTGTTATACAAATTTATGTAACTTGTATGAATCAATATGTGATATATAACCTATTTTAAACTCTGACATGTTTGGTACTTCCTAATTACTTCAATTTTATGAAAAGTTCCTGGTTTTAAGAGTCCTAGAAGCAACTCAGATTTTAATTAAAAGTTTTACCTTGGTTTTCAAAAGGTCATTTTAGCCAAGGGGAGATAATGTCCCTTTATAGTAGCACATCTTGCTTCTCTTCCTAATTGACGTTATTTGCTTGCTGCTGGAGAATAATTCATGCTGCTGCTAAGGGGAGGGAAAAAGTGGAATTTCAGTAGTGTTGCTGTGGTGTTTCTTATTTTAAGAATAATATTTTTCTGTATCAGAAGGTTCATGTTTTTTCATTGCCCTATTAGGTAAGTGATGTTTAAAACGGAAATGCATAACATTATTCTTAATTGGTGGGAAAAAATGTGATATTTTAGTAATGAAGGGAAAATGACTGCCAGAATGTGTTTACTTAGGAGGCATCAGTGTGCACCCTGTCCCTCTGGCAAATTAAATGTTGAACTGTGTAACTATCCTTTAGCTTCCAAGCCAGTCCTGGAATTTCTCAGCTCATCTATTTCCTTTTGGTTAGCAAAGCGTGTGCCCAAAATGTTCACTGCAACTTTACTGCAGCACTGTGACTGTGTGATTACAAGAAAAGACTGCTAGATACAGATAAACTGCAGATTAGAGTTTAAGAAAAGGCTCCAAAAACATGAAAGAAGTGCTGAGTATTGTTCTAAAATCTACTCTAATCTGTAAATTCAACAAAATTGGTCCAAAATTTCACCTGTGTGGCAAAACAATATCTTTAGTAGACTAAAATCTAAGGTAATATGTTTTGGGAGGCCAATATGTCAAATTGAGGAGATGATGAACAGTAGATCCAGAAAAGCAATCAGGGGAAAGGAGGTTAAGCATCGTGAGAAAAAAATAGCAAAATAGTTTGACATTTTTGATCTGGAGAATTTCATTTTGCTCCTCCATGTTCCACTAAGAGCAGTCCTACAATCATGAGGCAGAACCTTGCTTAACTCCAGGAAGACCCAAGACAGGAACAAGAGGAACATGCAGGCAAAAACAGGGCACTTGGTTCCTGCCAGTGCCCCTCTCTGCTAGCCAGAGCGTAGCCTTCATCAACCACAACAAGGAGCAATATTGGAGATGCTTTCTCTTTTCTCTGTGTGTGCATGGCACTGTAGCTGTGGGAGAAATATTTCAGAACAGCTCGAGAAATTTCTTGCATTACAGCTGAATTCGTAATCTTTACAAGAAAAAATAAGTATTCATGTTTACCAAAGAAATTTAGCGACTACTTTGTGGTTTTAATTTTTATAGAAGTAACAAGGGCTGACCACTACAGTGGCTGCTGTGCATGAAACTTCCTTACACTTTCAGAAAAGTTAGATGAGTCAAGAAAGCTCAGTTGCCTTGAGTAAGGGCACTTAAAATGTATCACAGAATGGCTGAGGTTGGAAGGGACAACTGGGTGTCACCCAGACCAGGGCAGGTAGGGCCCTTGATCCCCTACATCCTCCAGGCCCCTGAACATGTTTGTTGCCCTCTTGTCATGGGGAGCCCAGAACTGGACAGTGTATGGGGTAGGTCTCCAAATGCTCATTCGCTTTGCTTTGGGAACCAAGGGTCCTGCTGAGCCCGAAGAATTATTGAAATCAATAAGTTCTTAACATGGAGAGAGTCAGATGTGTTTTTATAATACAGAGATGTATAATTAAAGTGTTACAGTGTATGTGTGATGTTTAAAAGATCTCTTTACGACACATTGTTATTCCCTGTAATCTATCAAGTAGTTAATTTTAAATACTAAGAAAACACATATCCATATGTATATTACTTTGGAAAGTTATTAAGTTGCTTAGGAGCATAATAATGCATGTTTTTAATGTTTTCTCTGCTTCTGTTTTCATATTAGATGGCTTTCAGAGCCATTATTGTCTTTTATGCTAACTGCAAAATTATCCCCTTTGCCGTTTCTAAACACATCTTGTGAAGTTTTAGGTTTTTACCTCCCCTTTTCTTCCCAGGTGGAATAGTGGCCTGCCCCTGCACCCTACGCCTGCCTTACTGTGCCTTACTGTAATCTAAATTAATTTATTTACTGTCTGAGTTGCTTGACACAGAGCCTGCATTTCCAGAGATACATTCTAAAGATGGGTATATGAATTCATGCTCAGGTAACAAAATACATAATCTGATGATCAAAACTGCAGAGTTCCCTGCACTTCCCACAATATTCTTCATATCAAAGACTTTTGAATGAATTTTGGAGGTTCTGTTTTTCAAATCTTGGTTCAGGTTCTCATTTCTTCTACGGTTAATAGTGATGCTGGTCTGCCTCTCAGAAGGTAGGATGGGGCACTCTCCTCAGGAATTGTCAGCATCCTGACGGCACAGGATACTGCCATTATGGGCTAGGATTTTCTGCACATTCTGTTTGTATTTTAGATCACCCATATTTAAAAATTACTCTGCTGCTGTGTGTAAACAGTGCTAAGAATTCTCTTACAAGTTCTCAAGAATCAGTTTTTCTTAAAATTATTTAAACTAATAATGAGGGCCCTCAAAGTTAACAGCAGAAAGCAGGAAGTTCACCCCAAAGTCAGCATCCCCGCAATGTCATTCCTGACCCTTGCATGGTCTCACTAAAAAAGCAGTAAGGGGCTGTATGCGTTAATCCCTTATAAGTAATTTGAAGAAGGGTGATCTGTGTACATGCTTATCTAAAGATTAAAGTTCCGTGGTTTGAACATGTTCTCTGGACAATTGTCAGCCGACTTAAAGGCTGGATAGAGGAAAAATAACATTTCTGCTGTACTCTGGCCATGCACAGTGCAAAGATGAGGGAAAAGTGTCACCCGCTTCAGCAAAGGGCCTTCCAGGCAGAGGGAGCGATTGGGAACAGGCTGCCCAGAGGGACTGTGATTTCTCCATCCCTGAAGATATTGAACGTCCAATTGAAAAAGGCCTTGTGCAACCAGGTATTTTTTTCTGCATTTAAATCTGCTTTGAGCTGGGGAGTGGGACAAGAGACCCTGGAGATTCCTTCCAATTTAAATTAGTGTATGATTTTCAGGGCAGGATGATACAGGTGATAACATAGTCTTCAGAAGACAGAATAGCCTTCCTAGTTAAGTATTTCGAAACACAATAAAAAGCGAAGCCACTTCTGAAGCCAGGAAAAAGATGTTGGGACTGTGAAAGAGACCTTTTAACCTTATCTGATGATTGTGCCGAAAGAGCACGCTCTCTGAGGAGACAGCCACATAGGCCAGATGTATGTCAGCTTCCAGCTAACTTAAATTGTGGTTTATTCCTAAAAGATTTGTAAAAGCTACAGTGTTCAAGCATACTATTATTGCAAGATAGCACAAAATATCAAAAGTTCAAGAAGCAGCTGCTATGTAAATTTGCAAAGGAAACGTGCAGAATATGAAAGGCTTTCTTTGGAAAGGCTGTTCTGTCTATGCAAATGCTTGTAGCTATTCCATAGCTACTATGGGACACACTTGGAAGAGTTGGAAATGCAATGATGATAATGTAGTGTTTACCTCCGGGGTAGATTTTCACTGAAAGTCACCTTTTGGGTTGTAAAACTAGTTAAATATGATAAAACAAGCAGCTTGTAGTGGAGAATGCAGGTTTTGCTTTGCACGGTAGTGTTGATAATACATAGAAATTCAGAAAGAATTCTGAGAATCACCAAAATATATAGAGTGACTAGAGAAAGACTGCCCAGAAAGGTTCAGCCGCAGCAGTCTGGCTTCTGCCTGGGCTGCTGAAAAACAGAGTTGATCCCTAGGTAAAGCCACTCTTTATGTTAACGGGGTCAAGATTATCAATGTGTCTGTTCCACCAAAGGACATCATGGTTTCTCTGGGTATTGCTACTCAGAGTAACAAGAAGCTGCCTCTCCTTCCCTTTGCGAAAGAGGCTGGCAGTTTTCAGTTGTGTTCACCAGTGTAAACCTGGAAAGCATGTTGAGTTGTTATTGTCATTTTTTAAATGATATTTGTCATAAGCATTTCAAACGACTTTAGAGACTTTCACAAGAGATGTTGAAGTCTGTAATTAGAAAAGATATTTTGTTACCATGTGATAAATTTTACAGTAGGTTATGTGTTAAAGGTTGAGTTGTGGGAGGTGTTGCAATGCTTGTCTAATGGTGCTTGACCAATTCTGTAAAAGCTGAGCCAGTGCAATGAACGGGCTCTTCAAGTGGTCGTTTGAACCAGACACCTGGAACTAGAGTTCTCCAGTGGAAGTTCATGATGGAGCTGGTGCCAGAGACTTCAACCATACCACAGCCATTCTCTTGTCGTGTTGCTATTGCTCTGTGAGGTGCAAATGTTTTGGGGAGGGGAACTGTCTGAAGTGGTCGTACACGTTCACAGAGGTAGGCAGGACTCAGAAACCTCACAGGTTGCTCTGCAAACTGTGCATATCAGCACCGTGGAAGAGTGGCATGTCTGGGAGTTAAATGGGAGTTAGCCATAAGCAGAGCTGAGAGGCATCATGACTCCAGACTGAAAGCTTCAAAGCATGTTGCACTGCCAGGTAGACGGGATTGGAGAGCTGCACACATGCCCTGAACAGACTTTCTGGTTCTGAGGTTACTTCCAGATAGCTTTTTTGTTCTACTTACCAAGTACACAAGCATGGTGGGGCACATGAGACTGTGAGGAAGAGTCGCATGGAAGCTGGAATTAGCTAAGCCCCAGACATTGAGCTCAAGCAGTGGTTATGACTCTCATGAAGGCTAGCAGAGGTATGGATCACAGTGACTTAAAGCAGCTGTCAGACCAACAGCTACGCTGTGATCAGAACTGGCAATGCTGCTTTGGGAGCAACCAGAGATTGAGATCGGTCACACGACACTTCTCAGTGCTCTGCAGATCAGCCTGGTTTACGCTGTTGGCACAGGAAGTTACAGGAGTACCGCGGAAAAATAATAACAATAGAAAATAAATCGGGTTATACTGTGAAGGTTAGAGTAGAAGGGAAAGTTATAGCATCTCCATCTTTCTCTAGTTGGAAGAGGGAGATTAATTCAGAAGGGGAGATTAGAGAGAGGCCTGACAATTAATATACTTCCTCATCCACTGAATGTCACCTAGATTTATTTGTAATTCTAAGGAAGCTGACTACTAAAATCCTCTGTCCCTGTAGGTATACTGATTCATAAAACAAAGGATCCTAAATTAGTGTCCAGCCAGCCTAACATATTGTTGTAAAATGCTCAAAAGTTAATAGATCACATTTCTCCTTAGTTGCAGGGGCTGCCTTAGGTAGCACAAGGTTTCAGAGAAAGAAATGCTTCTCTGGGGACTGATAATAATGTGGAAAATTCTCTCTAAGTGCTAACATCACACAGAGCACACTGCCTCCCAGGGCAGGAGAGCTTGTGGCAGGGGCAAATTTTAATAAATGTTCCTTTGAAAATCTGTAAAGGTTAAGAAATGTTATCTTTTTGTGCTGTTGAAATAATCTGACTTTCAGTGACCTCTTTTTAATATGACTTCTTGTTGTTTTGTTTTATGTAAAAAAGCAGTTGCAAATTCATATGCCTCATGAATTTTCCCTGCAAAGTAGTTCTGTTTTTTTGTTGTTGTTTAGACAGCTCCATCTTAAACACTTTTTCTTGTATTAGAATAATAAATTAAGTATATCCAGTAAAACATGCATACTGCTAAAGTCTCCAATTTTTACGCGTAATTATAAAAAAAAGTGCTGTTTAATGAGTGACGGTGGCAGAAGTAAAGAGAGACTGAATTCACTTGAAAAAACTACTGACCATCTATTTTAGCAGTTTGGACTTGCAATCCCATGCAAACAGGTTTTTTTATCTGGGAATACGTAGTTGAGAAGAATGTCATTTTATTAAACTGATATGCGCGTCTAAAAAATTTAAGAAGTTCTGATTTTAAGTTTTTGACTGTGCTTAAGTCGATGCCTGTTCTAGGTGAATTGGTTCTGCCTTCCCAAGCTTCCACGAATATGAGCTCCTGCACAGAAAGCTCTGTGAAGTGGAACACGTCCATGATGCTTCCTATAAATGCAGCTAGGACAGCAGGCAGGATGGATGGGAAAAGAATCATGACTAACTTGCAATACAAGTAAGAAAAGACTGTAAATTAGTTGTTGAAGTAAGAGGTTTCCTTTTTGAAGATGTAGAGCGGAAGGGAGAAGGAAAAGGGTGACCTCAGCTGAGACCTGTAAATCTCAAACTTTGGGCACTTCATTTTTTTTCAAATTCTGGCATATGTATTAGTCCCAATGAAACCACTTTTCTTTGAATCTTCATGAATGGAGGGTCACAGTATTTTTAATTTTGCTCCAAAGAACGTGTTGCCAATGTTATGCTCGGCCTTTGGAAGCTGAATTTTGGATGAACAGGTAACTTCTAAGAGCTGATAAAATAACAGAAAAATGAATAAATGTCAACCTCCAACATTAGTGAAATAGTTTCCATGGGAACACAGATGTGTAGCTTCTGTGCATGTCATATTTAGCAATTTGATTGCATGTTTGTTTGACCTTACAATTCAAAAAGGCCATTTGAAAATTCTAGCATTTGAGGATCCTAACAAAGGATTATTATGCTAATGGTTCCTGAAATATCCCTAAACTCATATGCTAAAGTTCGTAACTGTAAATGGCTCAGAAAGAATCTGAAGTATAAATCATTAAATGACTGAGTTCTACTTTACCGTCAGCAAAGTACTCTACTGACTTTTAGTACAAAGAAAATATGCATGAAAATGTCCTTTAATGTGTGTCGTGGTGATCTTGAAAGCCTAAATAGAAGTAACATTGAATAGTAACCTTTGTCCTGCAAGTGCTGTATTTTCATAGTTTGCCATTAAGGTAAATTTACCCTAAACCTCATTTTACAGTAGTCTGCCTCTAGTTTCACAAAGCCTTTTCCTTACATCTCTAACCTCTCCTGCCTCTGGTTCTCATGTCTGTATGGAACAGTATCTTTCTAAAAGACAGGGCTTGCTTAAGGTGGGAGGTAGAAATGTGCATATTTGTAGGAATGTGCAACTCTGGCATGTGGTGGCCTTCAAAGGTGTAACTGACTCCAGATAGCTTATTGATTAATGTGAGATACTTGCAAGTGTCCAATAACTTAGGAGTTTCAGCTGAGGTTTGTAGCACTTGCAAAATGAGTAGGCCATGTAAAATACTCTAGTTAGATGCTGGCCAGTCAGTAGTGTTAATGTGTAAATGTTCACATTTATAAAATAGTTTTCCGTGCTATGTGGCCTTGAATTTTTTTATTCTGTTGATTCAAAGTCCCAACCTGAGCTGTGGCCTCTCTGCTGTTGTACAGTGAGTGATCAGGTAGCGGTGGCAGCCGATCCCTCCCTGGCTTACTGTGGAGTTCTTGTGTTTCTTCTGTAGTGAGAAGGGTATCAAAATTGGAACATAAATTGCCTCTCTTTCATTAAATGATCTATATGGACTACTAAGCATTATTATTGCTGTTTTACAACAGAAGAAATGAAGATAGCAGGGTCTTACTAATGTGGACTATGAATGCATAGTTGCCTATTTAGCTTCACTCCAGTATTGTAGATGAGAACAAAATCTGGCATTTCTCAACTGTTCGGAGACTGAGAACAGACTGATAATGAAGATAAACTTGCTCATAGGCCATACTTGATCTGAATGCACAATTTCTACTTATCTCAGTAAGAATCAAATGCCAAGCCTGAACAGTGGCTACCGAATGCTTCAGCATGATTAGCCAGTCCAAAAATGAACACCGGCATGGAATATAATAATGGCACTTAGCTCTTTGCTACAGCTAATTCAGGTGTTAACAGAAGTCTCTACATCTAGAGTTTCATCCTATCTCTCATCTTGCCCATAATTGTTTTAGAGGTGAGGATATCCATTACAGTCTACTGATAGATTTCAGGGATGTGTGTGTGTGTGTATATATTTTTTTCATTTGAAAGAAATTGTTTAGTTTGTTTTCCATCACCTTTTTTAATAAAATGTTGTATGTTACTTTTCAAAACAGTGAGAACATATGACCTGACAGGTTGCTGGCAAGGATTTCCTAGGTATTTTTCTGTTAAGTCTAGACATACATGGGGTTTATCTCTTCTTTCAGTCATTTCTTTTCATGGTTTCTCAAAATGCAACGTAGAACAAACTTAGGAAAAAACATTATACACTCAGCTTTCCGCTCCCATACTCAAATCCTATTTCATAAGAAACAGTTCTGCATATGCTCAGCATGTGCTGCTGTCTTATTCTTCGGGTCCTTGTTTCACCAGAAACATGTGTTGCCTGGATAACGATGCAGCACAGTGGAAGTTGGTGCTTGGTAATAGCAACATCCAATGTACCGACATGGTCTGCTCTGCCCAGGAGGCTGTGGCTGATGGCCCAAGCAGCAGGCCTAATTGCTAAAATGCAAGGAGATTAAAAAGGAATGCATTCAAAAAAAAGACAGTCTTTCACATCTCACTCATTTGGAGTTTCCTAAGCCAACCAAAATATTCCTGCCGAAGAAGCTGAATCCATGGGCCAGTAGGCAGAGGAAGGGGTCATCACTGGTTCATGTGGTATGAAGGGTGCTTTGCCTTTGCCAATGCCACACAAGTTCCCTTTTATTCTTTTCTCAGATGTGTTACCAACTTTAAACTAGGTCATTAAGAGAAGGGGAACAACTAACTGCTCCCTTTTCTAGGTACCTATTTGTTGGTTAGCTTGTGTTAGGCTACAGCATTATCACCTGAACCTGGTGAGTCTCAGAGAGAGCAAGGTGCAGATTAAAAAACAAACCAAAACCCACTGTTTTTATCTGAAATGTCTTACAAGTACATTATGTTATAGTGCTGCTATTTATCTAATTCTTCATCCAGTTAAAATACATTTTTTAAAATGATTCCATTATTTTATTCTTAAGCTTTTGAAGGAAGGCTTTTAGACCATTTATTCTTCCATTGTTTCTTGAATTGCTTGGTGGATGCAGTAGCAGTATCTTTTGAATAATGGTGTTGCATGACATTGATCTCATATAAGACAGTACTGAAATCAAACAGATCATTTAGTAGCCTCCTATACCATGTACTGGATGTTCCTAGAGGGATGCATACTAGGGGTATCTAATAAAACTGGATGTTATTCAACAGTATCAACTGGTATTTGGCTTTACAATATCCTCTTTTTGTCTCAAGTGAAATGCATCATCTTTTGCAGTGCATCTTTTCCTGCAGTACCTTCTCTTAACAGTGGAATGTAAAACAGTGCTATCTAATACACACAGCAGCTTGTAATGAGGAGAGATGACACTAAAGATTGACCAGAATTCAATTTACCAAAAAAATGAAAATAATCTCCTTTTGGAAGCAGCTCAGAAGTATAGTCTGCACTGAACAATGGAAGCAAGCATTGAAATTAAATACAGAGCCAGAACAGGGAGCAGAAGAGGCAGATGGGAAGCACTGAGGCCATCTCATCGCTTCTCAGTTCTCCTTGTCTAAAGGGAAGGTCAATGTCATGTGCATGTACACCAATGCTTTAAATACCACAAAGCATTATTGTTTTTAATGTCTTTCACTGGGAGACTGAGGTGTTTTATTTAAAAATTTAAATGTGTTACAACTAATATTCCTATAAGAGAGGTATGATGTCCTTTAGGTGCTTAGAAACAAGGTTCTTACCCTGCCTTAGAAATTTGGTGCATGGTAAACCTAGAAATAGAAAGAAGGTTTCTCAAGTAGAGCAGCTGAATTCTTTCCCTCTACCACCTCAAAACAGAGAAATTCATTTGCTTCCATTGCAAGTTTGAATGCTACAAATGTCATAGGCTGCCTGACTTTAGATTTATCTAATCATTTCCTGAAAGGCCTTACTTTGTTTCTTCATAGGTAAAGAAAGGTTTGCAGCCATTTTCAGTACTCCCCTTTACTAGGTTGGGGGTGATTTTTATTTCTCAGAAGTCTAAAGCTCCCAGAGAAAACGTCGTCTCTAACTTCACCTGAACATGCAAATCAATAGGTTTGAACAATGTTCCTCACTTTGAGCACCGTGTGCCTTTTCTAAGCATTAAACTTTGTAATAGGCAAAGGAAATAATTTGGAAGTGAGGAAAGTGTGCATTCTTTTTCTTCTGATTTTTTTAACAAGTGAATTTAATGGAAGATCAATAGCACTGGCCTCACTTTAGGAAGGCAATAAGGAGAGATCCCACTATGATCTTCTGAAGCATCTCAACTGTGACCATCAATACCCTTTGATTCCAGTTGTGCTTGTTTGAAGCAAAAAATGCCAGTCCTGCTGTCTTGGGCACTGGTGTCTGAAATATCAATAATCGCAGAATCTAGGCATCTAAGCAGTTTACAAGGTACAACCATTAACAAATACAAATATTGACCTTCAAAATGAATATTAAGTAGTCGCATTCCCATTTGTAGTCGTGATAACTGGACTATACAGTGATAGGCATGGATGGATTTTTCCAAAAACGGCCCTAGCTGTATGCGTATCGGAGGAAAGGCAGGACTTTGTCCAGAATCTTGTAGGTGCCGCAGGCTCCTTGGAGCCGCCTGGGGCGAGCAGCGTGGTGGAGCTGGGTGCGAACACGGCTGCCAGGAAGGGCCGTCCAGCAAAACCGCAGCCGGGGACGCCGGTACCTGCGAGCAGCCCCGTGCCTGGAGCGCGGCCGCCCGCTGCAGAGCAGCGTGGCTCTGAGTGCGGCGCCGCACGCCTCCAGAATCATTCTGGGGACTCTGCTCGCTCTCAGGGTGTGCAACACAAATATCGTCGCTTCTTACGTTTAGATTTCATTCGTTATCTTGTTTATTCTATACCACTAACTTTAAGAAAAATATAACATCACACTTGTCAGTGCCTTTGTTTTTTGCAATATAAATATTATCTTTTTGATGATTCCGAGAATTCTGAGAAAAAGATATCGATTTCTCTATGTCAAAAGGCTCTTTTATATCTCATAATTATTCTTTTTGTCAAGATTTAATAATGCGTTGTCCAAGCCAATGCTTAAGTGGAATAGATTTATGTTAATACAAACTTTCTTTGGTATTAGGATGATCAATTTTTCAAATGAGAAAAAAAAGGAAAGGTGTCAGGAGCAACAAATGATCATATATTCTATGGTTTGCTTGTAACCTCAGGTTCAATCCTTGTGGTTTTGAGGAAGGGTTCATTGAATAGATGGTAAAATGCATAGAGTAAAAGAGATCTTTTTTTGCACAGCTACTGTAGAGGAAATGTTCATGTTCATCAGCATCAACAGCTGTTGTCAGATGCTTGCAAAGATGTATTCTGCAGTCTTGGATAGCGTGCAGGAATATCAAAATTAACGAGTCAATATTTCAGTTTCAATTAAACAACTAAAGCCTGATCCTGTATGCTTAAAAATCAGTGTTTAAAAGCACTGGTCAGAAAAATCAGAACACTTCCTATGTTTTCCACTAGGTTTTTAGCTAGACTCTAGCCAAGCGACCACTAAGCAGGAATAGATTTTGATTTATTGAACAGGTTTCACCATAACGAGGGAAAAAAAGTCCCCTCCTAACAAGAGGTAAGGATAATTAGATTTTCAAGTACTTCATGTACCAATGAAACCACAGTGATTCCAGCTAGAGTAGATGAAAATGAGACAAGATACTTGATTTAAATTCACTCATTCATTTAAATACAAACCGGACATCCAAAGAGACTGAATGAACCACAGTGCTACCACTCTTCTTTGGGCCTATTGAAGTACTTGATAAGCTATGACTAAGCACATATTGCAGGAAAGACAGGCCTAAAACTCACAAAGTAGCACTTTTGTTTGAAAACAAAGTAAAAAATGCTCTTTCCTGTATCCACTGATCTATTTTATCAGTATGTTCTTTTTCATACGGACACTGCCTCTGAACATAGAGTGGCTTTTATTACTGACTTTCTCAATATGGGAAATGCCATTTAGAAATGAATCAGTGCCGAATTTAATTACTCAGGCTTTATTTGTAATTACATGCTCCTACTAATCAAAAAATATGTAAAATTGACAATGAAAAAATAAACTTTCGGGATATTTTTCCTTGCAGTTCTGATAAGTCATTATATCATGAAGTCATCTCTGGTACACAAATTGAATTGGGAGGGTAAGCTGGAAATTAGCTATTTTGTTACATGCGTATCAATGCGTATTGATATTTAAATCGACTTGAAGTTTGACTTGACATCTCACAAAATAAGAGGGTTATATTTCCTTCTGCAACCAAGTTGCAGGTTTCAGACCAGTGAATGTTCCTGCAGAATGATTCCAGTTTAGTTCCAGCAATGGCTGTACAGGTTGCCAGATTATCCTGTATATAATTAGCGTATGTTCAAAATTCTTCTTTGTTATGCTAGTGAGAAGCCAGAAGTGCTCTCTTGGGATCAATGTATTTTCTCTCTTATTTACACTGCTGAAATCAGTTTAGCTCACTGTGTGCTTTTATGATGTGTTGCACACAACTGTGAATGCCTATTTGATTATAATAGAAATGTGATTAAAATTTAGCTTTGTTCACTTCACCTACTTTTACTTGCTATATCTCTGCTGAGATTTATTCCATCATTCTAAACTCTTCGATGCTTTAGAAAGCTGCCAGAAAAATTGAAAACAGGAAACAACAAACAAAATCCCTTTGGCCAAAGCCATGATTTTTTCCACCTAAAAACATGGATTTCATCTCTGCCACTGCAGCAAGTTTTATCCATGTGATATTTCCATTCCCTGTAAAGAGAGAAATAAAGGCTTTAAGTCAAGCCCTAAAGAACAGGTCTTCAAATACTAACTTGAAAATAGTGGTCTATTTATATATCATTTTCTGTATTTCATCTGCAATGCCTTGGTTTCCGAGAGGGACCCTGCAAACTCTTCTGATAATTTTAACAACTCTGCAGCCTCTCAGAAGAGGTTTTGTGGTGCATGTTGCCTGCGAGATAGGGAGCTTATCGACACGCGCCGGGGCGGCCCAGCGTGAGTCAGAGCGTTGTCATCAGCAGGACTTCTGCCATCCCAAACACAGAATAGCTCTAAATAATAAATCAAACCTTACCAGCATTATCATCTAGGCTTTATATGTGATGGGCAAACTCTTGAGGTAAATCAGTGCAGTTGCTTTCTTTTCTCCTTTTTTCCTAAAGTAAAAAAAAAATATATAAAACTTTTCTGAATTAGAAGGCTGGATATGATCATGGTACTTGGTCAAAAGAGGAGTCTGTAGTTACCCTAAATTTGCATCACAAAATTTTCCTTTTTGTAGGAAACAATGTGCAAGCCATTGAACGGATCAATAAAAATTGATTTTTTATAGTGAGCATAAGGAAGCAATTGTATAAAATGGGAAATAATCTTATGCTGAAAGCAATTGGATAATATACTTTTGCCAATAACTGATGGGAACAGAGAGGTAAAAATAATGCAGGGCATTTAAGAGGTGAAAAAAATAAATGGGGTTTTAATTCTGACTTGTGATGTTTTTATGACTGATATAGGACAAACTATCTAATTTTATTCTAGGCAGTGTGATTTGACTTTTTTCCTTTTTTTTTTTTTTTTTTTCTTTTTTCCCTCTTCATCTTTGCTGGGTTATTTCTGTTTAGTTGTGAAAGAACTGTGCTAAGTAGTCCCAGAAGGGCTTTCAAAGGATGGATTGCTACTGCTTTCGGTTGTACAAAAAGGTTAATTATGGAGGTTGGGAAAATGTTGTTGCCTTAATGATAAAGGGCTACTATATAGAAATGACTGAGCTACTTTTCGCAGTCATCTTAATTTTAAAATAAATGACAAAACATCAGGCCTCTATTCTAAGCATTAAAAATGAAAGGTCTGACATGCATGAGAAATACCTAATGACCAGAAAATCTCAGATAGGTAACAGAAGAAGAGCTCAGCCAAAAAGTAACTCATTAGAATTGCTCTAGATTTCTATGTAATATGATCTATCCTGAAGTAATTAAAAATCTGGCTGGGGGGGGGAAAGGCGTTGTAGCATTTTTTCTAGAGTTTATAGAACATGAAGTACAAACAAATTTTTAATAAATCCAACAAATTTAAGGCCTTAATTTTTATGCTTTACCATATACAGCTTATTCCACCACCCAAGTCAATTAGCTACTGGACGAGTTCAAAGGAGAACTCGGGATTTTATCAGTGACATACTAAAGTAGACTTTTTTTTTGGTTTAGATCTGGTCCTGTTACACACACTTACAAATAGAATTCATATCCTTCAGCCACTTTTGCACTAAATGTTAAGGAAAAGACCTGTTCACCGTTTGTACAATGCTTTTTGACAGGAATATGAAAGCCTGTATATTACAGTGTTTACTAGAATGCAAGAAAGGCTGTACCTGTCAAATTAAAGAACGATTGCTTCAGAACATCATACTTAGAAAGCATTGAGGCAATGGTGGATAAGTCTGCAAAGGTGGAGCAGAAATTCACTTTTTGCTTAAATAAGTGTTCATATATGAATTCACCGAGTCCAGGGAAAATGGCTCTAGGCTAACGAATCTCCAAGAAATCTTGCAATAACCAGCTGTCTTCCGAGATTATCTCCACAACATGCCCTGGAGGATCACCTCGATTAACAGCACTAAATGCTTAGGAATGTTTCTCAGACCTTTAAAATCGATGGCAAAACACGATTGTCTTCATGCTTTCTGTCGTCACTATGTGATTCGGGCTGAGGAATCTTCCCAGTTGCTTTTGGCCTTTGAGGCGTATTGCTGAGATGCTCTTTCACTCAGAAAAATAACCCTAAACAAAACATGCTGTAAATATGGATTCTTGGGCTGGAGTTATTCTGCATGGGGCATGTTTCCTGTTGTGTTTCCTGCCTGTCCCAGCTGAATTTCACACCAGGGAAGACTCACCTAGGGCTTGGATGCTCTCAATATATATATGTGTGTGTATGTGTGTGTTAATATACTTGTGTATCAGCTACTTTATGGCTTTTGGCTACTGCCATTATTTTAAGTAATCTGTTAAGCGCTAAATTATTTTTGAGTACCAAGATAATATAGTCTGGGTGGAAAGGAGTTTAAGGTTTGCATTTTCATTTTTCCTTTGAAGTTGCAAGAATTTTCACTGAGTTTCAAAGAAAAGCATGATTTAGTCCTATTCCACCTTACTGTTTACTGGCTGGAATGACTTTAAAATCATCTTCCATCTGTGGAGGCTTACTTGCTTTGTAAGCAGAATATCCGTGTGAAGTGACTGAGCAACAGCCTTATCAGTGTTGTTTTAATTCTTCAAAATTTAGTAGCTCAATATTTTTTAAAATTTATGATCCTAGCCTGCTGTTGTTGCAATTAAAATCTACATGTTCAAGTAATGCAGAATTGCTAAATGGAATCAGTAAAGGTAGAGGTTGGATTTTTAGAATTCATAAAATCAATGAGCTTTATACAAAGTTTAACATCTAGAGATACTTAAAATACAAATGGTGATTAGAACTATGAAGAGCTTTGAAAGGTGAAGAAAAATGGTCTTTTTGTATTCATGGCTATTTTGCAGTTCTGAGGTGTTCATCTTGCAAATTGTGAATGCACAGGAAGAACTGTTGTAGAATTTGTGCAATACTACAATATTACTAAATTTCAAGATGTCACTAAAGCATTAGTGAATTATCAATACATGTTTTACTTCTATTGGGTCCAGCACCAGTTCTCTAATATAAATGGAAAAGTATTTTTTCATCCCCTGAGACCCTGTGCAGGAGGTCTAGTCCCAGGGAGCAGCACATTTTGGAAGCGCATGTCCCCATGTCCCCCCAGCCCGTGCTGGGGCTCACAGAGCACGTCTGGAGCCTGTGAAAGGGTTTCCCAGGCTCCACATGAAGCTGGAAATGGAGCTGCAGCCCCTGCGCCCGGGGAGCGTGTGGCAGTGAGCCCGGAGCCTGCAGAGCAAGGGCTGAGCTGCCCTGAGGGAGGCCTGACTGCCTGGGGGAGAGAACGGGATAAATCTGGAGCTAGTGCAAGGTAAAATGTGGAGCTAAAAGCAAACCAAGAGTTAGAGGAGGAAAGTACGTAGTGGGAGAACTGCATGGTGCCCAAGAATAGTCTTAACTTGTGGTAACCTTGGATATTGAAAGCGATGAAAATTAAAAAGAGTATAAAATTAAAGTTACGGATATTGAGAGTCTGGATAATTTGGTGAATGGAGAAGGCTCAGAGAAGGGTTTGGGATGAAGAAATGGTTTGGTGAGACGGTGCATGCAGGGTTAGGCGGTGCCGGTGCCTTGGCGAACGCTGCACAGCGTGGGGTTCCCCCGGGAGGGTGAACACACAGCGGCCCCGGCGCGCTGCGGCCAGGCCCGTCCGCCTCCGTGCTCGGGGTAGGCTGCACTGCACTTCATTGAGCACGCGAGGAGTGTAGTGCATATAGTAATAGACTTTTAATGTGCATTTCATTGAAATAAATGCCCCATAAATCTAAACTATAAGCACTTGTCATTGTTTATTCTGAAATATGTTCTTTGTTTGGGCAAGGAGCTCCTTTTGGTTTTGTTTCATGTAAGTAAATGTTTTTATTTACTGTGATTATTCCTGTTTGGAACATGAACAGCGTGTATAGATTTAAGAGTTAACCAAGACTGAAATGTAATTCCTTTCGAGTATTTGGCCATTAACTTCATGCAAGAAAACCCATTTAGTTGCTTATTTAATGACTTATTTGTTTATACTGCAAGTCAATTAGCATGGCCCCTGCGGTTTCCTTACCTTTTCTCTTCAAGGATTCTCGTCAGGACTTGCATTGGCACAGCATGGTTTTGGCACCCACGAGTTCCCACATTTCACTGGGAGCTTCTGTGGCACAGGGAAGTGCCAAATTCATACATCAGAAGCAGCCCTGAGACTTCAAGACTTTTAAATGTCCTCCTAAAGCTCTTAATTAATAAGTCTCACTTTCATGTATTGATAGTGCTAATGGAGGGAAAAAAAAAAAAAAGTTGGTTCCAAAAGGTTAGGTTCAAGCTTCTGCTGTGTAAATATTTGCAATTGCCTTTTTTTGTTGTTGTTGTTGTTGCTCCTATGGTAAGAGAAGAACTCCTCTAGGACACATTGCATATGCATGGAGGAGGAACGCCCTGGAATAACCACATATAGCGGTAAGCAGGGGCCAGGGGCTGGGCACATCTCTCACTTGCTGCCAATTGGGCTGGTTCTCGGCCTTGGTGGTTCCAGCCCTGTGTCTCTCCAGAGCAGGAACAGCCAAATGCCAGAGCTTCCAAGCTCTTTGCTGGGCCTTTCTGCCGCTGCCTTTGAAGCAGGCACATTTCCTCTCGGGATTCTGCCTTGACGCCTCCAGCATTTTTTGTGCTGTTGACTGTGCCTGGATTGGCCCAGATTTATAAAAGAGGCCATATATGCTTGTTACATTGAGATAAATTGGAGCCTTTTTTTCCTGAGAAGCCAATTGTATTCCTGTTGATCTGCCTGCACATGCAGTTATTGATATGAACCCTTCCAGTCCTGGAACACGTAAAGCAAAAAAGCCAGGCGGGAGGTGACCCCCCTCCTCTGCTCTGGTGTGTGGATGCCGAATTGGCACCGCCAGGCCCCACTTAGCGAGTCCGAGCGGGCCTGTTGACAGTGAGACACGTTCCTGGCTAGAGAATCCACCAATCCAGACAAACGGCAGCCCCGGGAGATGGGGGCCAAGGGGAACACGGCCTCGGAGGTGGCCCGTGAGGGACAGGGGCGCTGGGCGCGAGGCCCGGCCATGCGGGAGGGCACAGCAGGCCCTCTGGCTGGAGTCACTCTCATCTGCTTTCAGTGGACGCTCAACAATATCAATTTTTAATCTCAGATTTACCTAAACGAACACTATAGGTAACAATTAGTAAGGGAACTCTGGGAATTCAGCAGTAATACCTGATTCCCTCCATTCTTTAGTATTCTTTTTAATCATTGCTCTTGTGGAGCTTCTCAAAGACCAGGAGATATTTTGATGGTTACATTTAGCTTACTTGGGAGTCTCACTGTTTATTTTTATTGTAAAAACTAGGAGAGAACGTGTATTTTAATAGGACAGCTGTCAAAATAGCCTGCTTAAGGTAGTTTCTGAGTTTGGTGACCTAGAAGGAAACTGCAAAATAAGGAATAGTTTAAGCTGGTTGGAAATACTAAGACTCCAAGTTAATACTTTTAGTTTTAAAATTGAACACAGTTATTAAAAAAAATAAAAATCAATATTCAAAGGCAAAGAGATTTTAATTCACTGAAAGGATGTCATGAGTCAGTTCATTAAACCATGCTGCTCAGCTGAGGAAAGGCAAAGGGCTTGGTGAACAGCGTTTGATCATTGCGTTGGGTGCTGATGAACCGAAACAGTGACATTCAGCCAACAGGTTTAAGGCTTTTGTGGCAGATATGAAATGGAGAGTAAATATTCCTAGTGGGCTGTATAAGTTTATGTCATCAGTGCCTCAGATTGCCTCTGTCAATCATAAACCTTCGGAGATAGGGTTGGAGTCGGCCCCGTGTTACGCAGGCTCATTGGCTTTTACTGCGTGATGTATTTCATCCTGTGCAGGAAGAAGGCAGTGTGGGGAACAGGCTTTCCATTGAGCCGTTCGTAGGAACAGAGATGGGAGTCGGTGGGAAAGGAAATCGGGACAGCTGCCTGCTGTTTCCCCAGCAGAGAATGCTGTGACTGGTTTAAGAAACATCATTAACCAAAATCTAGTCAATTATTAAGTTTAGCCACACGCCAGACACATACTCACGTGTTAGACCCCTTTCTGGGGCCTTTCTGCTCTTGAGGCAATTTATAGTGTCACTTTTTCTCCTTTCCTCAGTCGCTACCTCTAGCTCCCTGACAGCTCTACGTGTACCGAAGTCAGGCTGACTAAGACTTCATCTTAACTGCAGTTGCTTCCAATGGGGGTGAGTGCATGATGCCCATGAAAGGCAACTGCTTTTGGCACTGGAACAGTGATCTGCTTAGATACAGTTGGACAAACTGGAGCTTAAAAATAGTATTTCAGAAGGCGAGCTGTGTAGCTTGTGTACCACAGGAAATACTGACAGTATAAGCCCTTACTATTCATAAATATTGTTTTTGCCATATGCAATAGTACATGCATAAAGCGGAGTTAAAAAGCGTGCTGTATTGGATTGCCATTAATGAGCAATGCCATAAATAATGAGCACAGCATTTCTGTACGAAAAAAATCCAGTTCTCAGAGTACCATGAGGCAATTTAAGTAGGTTACATAGCTAATATTTCTTTAAGCTCAGGAGTTCCGGGAGCTGGAAATGACTGCAAAAAGGGGAAATGTGAGAAAGTGTGGCTGAATGAGTATTTGATTCTGAACAGATAAGTACTCAAGGGCTGAGCATGGATTGTTCCTTTGGAGGCTGAGGGGAGCTGGTGAGTTGGACAGAGCCAGGTTGGTGGAAGCCCTTTTTCAAGAGCACCCTCAGGAGATATTTTCTTTATCTTGGTTGTTACATCCCTTTGCAGAAGACAGAGATTATGCTCCTAAATAAGCAACTTTCCTAAGAGAAGTAAAGTGGTCAAAAACATAGACAAAGTAGAAGTTTATTTATTATTAAAGCCTGTACATCAGGGTGGTTGGATCTTTTTAGCAGGGAGTAGAGCCTCAGCCAGTTGGATGTCATCTCTAGTGAGCAATAAGCGAATAATGGAATTCCTGCTAGGGTGAATTGCACTCAAGGAGAATTTTGTAAATGCTCCCAGTTAATTAAGATATTACCAGTTCAGCAAAAAATAATAAAAACATTAACAATATTGAATGAGTGTAGATGCAATTAGCATATTTTAATGGATTAATTCTTTGATCATTTATATGCTGGTCAGCATTCCTTTAAAATACAATAAAAATGGAAAAGATTGTTGAATTTAGCTGAGAATGAATGCAGTTGTGAACTTCCCTAGGAGCAGTGCAGAGCTAACGCTGTTATATTACCACTCACACCTACACGGTGACACTTTAAGGGAAAAGCATTTGCAATTTGAAAAATGAAGCCAGGTGCCTGTTGGTGTCAAGAAAAAGGAGAGAGAGAGTTGTTATATTTTCAAAATATCTGTAAACTTTAATGTAACACATCTGCCAGCAATTGGAAAGACTTTCAAGTTGAGTTATAGAAGAAAATCATATTTATATTAGCTTTCTTCTAGGAATGCTGAAATACATCGCTAAAAGGAAGCAAAATCTGCCTGAAGCTAGAAAACATCAGGCCTACTGCTCCTTCATCTTTCTGTGATTAAAATAAAACTATAAACCATATATTTCAAAAATTGTTTATGAACTTGCATGCCTAACTGAATAACTGTAAAGTTTTAAAAATTAAAATCCTTTTCGGAAATAGTGACTTTGCAAAGCTTAGATTGCCTATGGGTTTCTGAAGAGTAAGTTAGTTAGGAATAGATGCAAACTAGATAAAAACTGAAAAGTCCAAGCTGCTGCTATCTCTGTCCAAAGGGCTTTGAGAAAAATCTTCTTGTCACTAAACTGTACCTGCTATTTCATTTCTTACTGTCTTTTTAATCAGCCACCAAGAACTTTTGCAAGTGGCTCACACCGTGGCTGACCTGGTGCCCTTGATGCTATAGAAGAAAAACTGCAAAATGAGAAGTCTTGTCAAAAATGCTGTGCTGCAAAATGCTCCATAAATTAACACGCAGGCTGGCTCGCAGGCCGGCAGCACAGCAGCTTACACTGGCCATCACAGGGCACTGAGGGGTCTTTACAGTAGGCTGAACTTTCTGCCAGCTAATTTTTATGTTGTTTTTAAACTTGATCATCTTCTCTGCTGTTGTCCAAATGCCGTTAATTTAAAGATCTGTCAGTCAAAGCCGAGTATTAATATGCAGGGATGGTGCACTGCATGCAGCAGAGCTATTGAAGGCTGAAGTATCCTAGTCCATTCTGCTCAGGTACAGGGTGGAGATCACTATGACTGCAGTCCTGTAATGCAAAAATACAAACTAGGTACTTGTAAGGATCAGCATTACTGTAAATAGGGAATGAAAAATTAGTCTGTTAAAATCGCACGTATTAGATTATTCTACTAGTTGAAAATGTTTCTTTTCTGGATGTCAGAGATCCAGTGAATGGTGGAGCCAGGTTAGAATTGAGGTCTCTTCCCCCCCGTATTAATGGTAAGTGTCAGATTTGTACCTAAACCAGAGCAAGAACCATAATAAAAGTCTGATATAACCAGTACAAAAAGGTACAGAATGTCACTTAAGATATTCTTTGTTTGTGGAAACAATATTAGCTTTATTTTTCTGTGCTTTCCCCATTTGCATTTCTGTGCCCTTTGTTTCCCGAGGAAATCTTTTTCCATTTAATTAGAAAGAAAAGCTAAGATACTTGTTACAGGCTTAATTTGCAGTACTATGCCAAAGATTTTTTTGCCAGTCTTTCTGAGGAGTGTGGTAAGAGAAGCGAATAGCCCTTCTAAGCTCTTAACAGATTATTTTAACAGGTTGTTGTGGCTTTCCTACCTCTGTCCCCATTGTATCTGAAGTAGAGTTCCGCACATCTTGCTCTTAATAGATACCTATCATCTCATTGCCAGGCATACATGTGTGCGCACCCTTAGCTTCAGAAGGAATGTCAACGTTCTTCTAGGGAGGAAGCAAGGTGTGGAAAACAGCAACAGGACAAGAGTGAGGAACAGGAGTTGAAAGAAGGTTTGTTTTTCCATCAGGACAAAGTGATGATGATTAGAATAGCTTGAAATACTAAGGAAAAATGGTAACATTGTCAAACAAATTTCAATTCTGGGTGTTTCTAGACCTGACTATTTATTTCAAAATCTAAGTACTTGAGGCTGGTTTGTCTATTATCAAATACAACTTCCCCAAAGAAAGAAAATAAGGTTTCTAGATTTTCTAAAACTGTAAATCCATCTAAGATTATAATGGTCTGTTTCCTTTTGAATTGTCAGACCATGTAAATATCCAAAAAGGTCAAATATCACAAATAAGATGTTAATTTGTTGTGCACAAAAATACATGCAATAGGAAAAATGTTGTTGTCTGCTGCTTTGCAAAATTTCCTCCTTGTGTGCCCTTTCTGTACCAAACGTATTTTTGCAACATTTTTCATGCACTTGTATATTTTTTTGCCTATTACTTTTTATGTATCGTATTAACAAGTCCTTTCTTTTTGTATTGCAGTGCATTCGTGGTTTTGTACAGATGGATTGCCTACCAATATTTTACAAATAATGGCCACAAATACATTACTCAAGAATAGGGAAATTGCAGATTAAGTGCTACAGAGGCAAAGTTATATTGTTCTCTAAACAAGAAAGTCATGAATCAAATTGAGTCTTGCACTTTAATCAACTTATCCATCTTGACAAGTTCTCCACAAATACCCAATCATCAATCATTTATATGTAATGTACATCTGCATGGACAAATTGCTAACTGTCAGGCGTGTAGTTGGCTACACCAATTCCAGTTACAGTTAGACAGTTGCAAAAGAGAAAATAAAACCCGTTCCAGGTAGCACCAGAGGAATGGAGTATGAAACCATCAGTAAGTTAAGTTAAAGACACAAAATTAGACAGTTCCGAGTGTCTGTGATACACACAGTCTGCCCCAGCCTGAGAGCTACCCAAGTAATTCACAGTATTCCATCTTAATTAAGGATTCTCTAATTCTCTATAAGAAAATAAACAAACCTGCTATAGCAATCCATATGGCTAGCAGTGGCTATTTGCAGTGCCAAACACCTGTTAACAAGGACTTTAGTTACTTTAAACTAATCAGCACGCTAAAACAACAGTGTAATGCCCGAAGATAGCTTCCAACTAATACAGAATTCAAAGTGTTGGCAAGATACAGTTGGAAGATTCATCACTTGGAATATTTTGTGTGAGCAGAAAGTGGCTGAATTGTCAAAATGGGAACATTTAGCAGCCATAATTTGATTTCAGCAAAATTGTGGTGGAATTGGCAGAAAATGACCAATTCTGTTGCAACTTGTTCACAGATTTCCCAGCAGATCAGCAGAAATGGTGACTAATGGAAGCTGGATGGTCTCTGAGCACCAGCCTGGAGAAGGCCAGCGTGCCGGAGCTGTGATGGCAGAACAGATCTGGGGACATCCTGTCTTTCCAGATCCTTCCCATCCCTCTCCATAGCTACTGAAGAACCTAGAAGTCCCATGCATGTGATGCATGTGCCCTCACCTTGGAGATCTTTCCTGTTTAGGGTATACAATCAATTTTTTTCAGGCTTAGACAACAGAATGATTAATTTTTTTCATTTATCTTCCTGCAAAAAATGACTTTCTCATTTGCTTGAGTTTTTGTAAAACTTGTTTGTAATTGCCATAGTGATAAGTAAAGATTTGCAAAAAAGTCCCTTAAAACACTTTAAAACTGAGCTAAGCAGTCTGCAATGGTTCACTATAGCATAATGCAACAGAGCTCCTCTGCACAGCAGTTCTAGTTGTAATTAATGAAAGTTTGTAGATTAAGATGAGAACCTCTATTTTGTCTACTCGCAGGTATATTCAACATAGCAGATGTGGGCTGCAATTAGTTAACCCTTTAATTACACATTTCATTTAATAATAGCAAAATGCACATCACAAATGTTCCAAAATATACAGTAACTTGCACATGCAATCGTACTCTGCCTTCATCTTCTCTTCCTTTTAATTTCTTTCTTAGAAACACATCTACAGGTGACTTTCCTGTGGGCAAAATCTTCATGTTTTTAGTATTATTGGTTCGTTGCAATATCCGTTGCTGTTTTATTTCATCCCTTTAATTGCTTGCCATCTTTTCATACTCTTGGAATAGTGATGTACACTGTAGTGCTGGAGACTATTGCACATGTAAGCTTTCTGTAGGCATGTTCCTACTGAAATCCATTAGTTTCCATGTAAGTGAGTGGGTCTGTTCCCCCCTGCAGGTCGCTGCAGGACCCGGGTCTCGGATTTTCAGTTCTTTATGTTGCCAGATAATGGTTTGTCTTTAAAGCATGATGTATATTTAGGGTGCTGTTTAAGTGAGAGGGAATTTATAATCCATACTGAATGTGTTAGAATACATTCAATTAGAAAAACAATCAAGGAAGCAAACAGCTTAATGAGAATTAAGTGCACTGGATCCCAAACCCTGCTAATATTGTTTTGAATTTCACTCTGATCTGAAAGGTACTTTCAGAGTAGGTCTCATGGTTACTCGGGGTAAAGCAGAATAGCTTAAGTTTTTATAATGACACTGGCTTTGGGTGTGGAACCTGCTCTGTTTCTGTACAAAACCACAAACGTACGGAAATGCTTTGGAGAACTCTGATTTGGGCTTTGGTCTTTGCATCTCCACCTGGCTGCACAACAGCGCAGGTTCAGTAGGTCTTGTCCAGCCCAGAACACCTGCAAACTTTCCCGTTTCACAAGTACAGCTCAGGAGTTGAAACTCTGCATTTCATCTTTTTTTGGGAAATGTCTCTATTTTTGAAATTATTCTGATTAAGTAATCTATATTTACAATTTGATATAATACAAAGAGGATAGACCTTAAAATATTTGCACCAAGTTAACCTTTTAAAATATTTATATGTATATACTTTGAAAATGTTCAGAATTGGAACAAAAATAAGACTCAAAATATCTAAATATTGTTTAGGATATCAGTGATGTGTTTGGTGTCTGCTTTGATGAACATTAGACGGTGCTGAATCAGAAAAAAGATAGCACACTCCCTTTCAGCACTGTGTATTCCTAACAGATTTTATTAAGTGTGCTATGTGTATTGAGGTTTTTCTGATCATGAAAAGCAAAAGTTGTCTGTCATGTTACTTCCATCTGCTCTCATTTTAATGTTCAAAGCAAGGACTGAATGCTATCTCATTTAAAATCTGAATTATATATATAGACATACACACATACATATATATATAAAATTATGTCTAACTTGGTATTTCAAAACCTTCCAGCTTTAGAGATAATCAATAGTCTGCTTTATCAGTCAGTAAAGGTTTTTAATCCCTCTTATCCTTTCAACCCCTGCTGCCACAAATTAGTCATAGTCACCCTGTGCGATTCCACATAAATCATAGCGAGGGGCCGCATGCCCTGCGTCATCCGCACACACAAGTACACAGAGCGATAGTAACGCGTGTAGAAAGACACGCTGAACCCGCTCCGTTGGGAGGACAATGACCTTCTGCAGTGCCAAATGAATTACAAAATCTTTTCTAGCTACTACAAGTGTATAGATCATATTCTTAGCGCGCCCATAAAAGTCATAGTTGCTGTCAATTTGAGAAATTTCAGCTCAGTGCTCGTGTTTCTCTTTTGCTGTCACGGGAGAAAAGCAATCCTTCTTATTAGAAGGACAGGATGTGCTACTGGAGAGAGCCTTGACAAATGACCTTTTCCTGGCTTTAATAGCTCTGGAATCTGTATCCCTGAAAACAAGTGTGTGTTTACATTTGCCATTTGAATGGTAGAGCAGTGCACATCTCCCTTGGTCTTTTCAGGTAGCGTTATTTAAAATGTCTTTTAACATACTTACCGTATACATTTCTTCTGTTCTAAGCAGCAGACTGATCTTTTGCATCCTCTCTTTGTTTTATTAAACTCTTCATTTTCATAAAAATAGTTACTAAATACATTAAAATGGCTATTATAAAATTACATTTCATACCTCATTGCATTAAGGAGGAAAAAAAG
>NW_010582178.1:0-15982 GCF_000705375.1 Tinamus guttatus
AACTGCAAGAAGAATGTGCTTGTGATTTGGAGATATATATATATTGATTTATGTAATTTGGAATAATATAGTAACTCTAGATCTTTTTAATATTCAAACTAGTGCAGTTCTTTGAATCTTACTAAAATCTGTGGCTTTAGACATTGTGCTACACTCAGTTTGACATACTTCTGATTTGAAGGGAAAAATAATAATAAAATAATCATTATTATTTTTTAGGGTTTCAGCTCACATGAGATGAAAGCTTGGAGACAGCACTGGAATCATCAACTTTACAAAGCTCTGGAGCATCAATATCAAATGGGCTTGGAAGCACTCAATGAAAATTTGCCAGAAATAAATATTGATCTAACATTCAAGTAAGCTTTTTTCTTCCTGTTAAAAGTTTTCTGGCTCAAGTTGCATTCAAATACTAGCTTTGTGTGATTTGTTTCACTTTTTAGGCAAGGCCGGTTACAGTTCAGACCTCCATTTGAAGAAGTACGAGCCAGATATTACAGAGAAATGAAGAGATTCATCTCCATTCCAAATCAGTTTAGGGGAGTGAGTGAGACAGAAGATGAGGCCATCTTCACTGTTATGACTGAAAGAAATGCCAGTGGATTTCTGACTGCTTTCAGTAAGGCAGAAGATTTGTTCAGAAGATTGGCAGAAGTTTCTGATCAATTTCAGGTATTTTCAATGTTTGACTGATTCATTTTTTTCTTTCAGATATGATTTTTTTTTCCATCTGAATCATTAATGAGTAACTGAGCAATGACATTTGAGCCTTACGGTGCTATTCTTCAAGGCATATAAGCTTAATAAATCCATCCACATTAATACAAGGACTTAAGCACAAGTCTAGGCTGAAGCATATGTACAGTTTATACTGAAATCTCTGTATTCTAGAAGATTTTTCATCCTTGTTCAAAATTTGTTTTGATCATCCTTAGAAGTAGAGTTATATCAGGCTGTTCTGCACTTCCTGATTTTTGCATTAATAGAATCTGTCATTGAATTAACAAATTATAGTGAATGTAGCTTGAGATCATTATTAAAAGCATTTAAATATTTTTGAGAAGCAGTTCTTTTTAATCTGTCAAATATTTATTTTCCATAAAATCGAAAATAATGTTGAAAAGGAATGGATTGTAATTGGCCAAGTAGATATGGAAACTCTGGTGAAGAAACACCTTTTGAGCAAACAGGACTGGGAAAAAAACTTCAAAGCATTAAAAGTTAGAGGAA
Organism: Tinamus guttatus; assembly: GCF_000705375.1. The sequence continues at coordinate 1,231 of NW_010582178.1, forward strand.
AAGAAGCAGAACGTCTTCCAAGGTATAGTGTTAAATCCATTCATATGTTTGAATAATGAATTCTATTAAATGTTTTAAAGAAAATAGTAAACTCAAAATATAGTAGGTCTTTACTGTGAAGGAATTTGTGAAGGAATTCAGTATATTGCACAATTAGAGTTATCAAGTGAAACTTGTGGGATTCGTGTTCAGAATCAATAAAAAGAAATTATATTTCATGCAGAAAAAAAGAATGTGTGAAACTTGTTAGCTAAATTATGTTCAAGGACAGACTGAGTGGTATATGTTCCATAAAAAATAAGCATCTTTCAAAGTATTTGGAGGATCAGAACCTGAGACTCCCTATAAAATTGCATATATATTGTAAATTTTTCAGTAATTGGATTACACAATTATTTGCCCAATGAACTAAGACTGCTATTTGTAGATTTATAAGGGCAAGATTTTTATTTGGCTACAAAGTTGTGATGACTTTATTAGAGGTGTTCTGAGACTACGTGCATGTATAGATTTTAGAGATAGTGAGATATATGTTGCACATATACAGCATTACACATATATAGATATATTTCTCTTGTTTTTTATTTTGTCTTGAAGCACCATCAAGATTGATTGTTTAATAGTTAATTGCAATCCTGTGAAAACTGTAATTGATGATTTTATCCAGAAGTTGTATGATGTTCTTGTCATTTCTTTGAGAAAATCTATACAAGGTAAATAGCTTTCATGGATAGCATTCTTTGCTGTTGTTGTATTTGTGGATGTTTATGTATTTTTTTAAACAGAGTTTTTTAATCAAATATTTTACCCTTGGAAGTAGTGAATTATAAAAATCATAGTAGAGAGAAAGTAATCTGATGCTAGTTTATCACTGACATAAACCCTTTTGATGTCCATGCACATTGCTTATTTTGACCATATGTACTGCAGATATAATAGAATAAATGTGAACATCCCTTTGCTTGTTTCTTTTGTTTTGAAGAAAGTTTCTTAAACGTTTGAGGATAATTGAATGAGATAATTAAATGTTGCAGTTGAAAGGCATTAGCTTTTTTCCTCATTATAAATTGAAATACTTTACTAGGATTTTTGCAGATTTATTCCATAGATTTACTTGTGACTTTCAAAAGGCAGAGGATTAAAAAAAGGCAAAATATTTCTCCATTCCTGGTTGGTCTCTGTCCATCTGGGATGGACAGAGAATGGAATGGTAAGGCCAAAGTTTTGTTCTTTAACTGTTATGGTCCCAACAGCAAACTCAATACAGGAGTTGTGCAGCAAGTGGGTTATTTCCAAAGCCTGGAGAATGAATTATTCTTTTTAAATTGTACAGTTCTTTGCTCAGTACTATGTGGAAAAGGGAGATTTGCCTTGTTAGGAAAATGTAATATTACAGCTTCATCAAGCTTTCCCTTGTGATTTTGTTTTTACTATTGAAAGTGAGGTGACTTTGTATGTTTATTTATTTTTTTTTAAGTTTTAATATCTGTTTTTCTCTACTTATCTGAAGCTGACTTATAACAATTTTGAAAGTGTACTTCTTTAGTGCTTTATGGTTGACTCTTAGAAGTGGCGTTAGTACTTTCATAAACTGAAAGCAGTGGGTTGCATTTAAATTTCAACGCTTAAACCCACACATACAATCTATGTTTGAGCAGCATAAAAAGATTGCATCTTCATTTTTTAAGCAAATATCTTTTGTATAATACCCTATTTTGACCCTATTTTGTATCACAGTACATTTATCTTACTTTGAACTGTATTATTATAGATATTTTCTCTCCAATACTCTGTTTTCCTATTTTCTTTACAAAGCACACCTGCATGATATTTCTTCATTTCTTACTGATGCCATGGAAACGTTAGTAGTTAGGCCCCAGACTATAGAAGAAATACAAGAAGACAATTTAAAATATGCGCACCTACTTGAAGGAAAAGAAGAGGTAAGATACTATTTTATCATATCCAGAAGAACAGCTTTCAAAAATATTTTTGTTTTCTAGTATGGAAAATTATGTTTAGTATCATTAGTTTAGAACATACCATAGCTATCAGGCTGCCGTGTAGCAAAATATTTCTTCCTCCAAGTGACTTCCTAGGAAAGAATATAAAGTCAGAGTAGCATATATGATCCTACTCCCATGGCAGTCTTCTAGCTTCCATCCATTTTCATCCCAGGACTATTTTGAGCTGTATATCGTTTCTGTATTTATAATAACCCCTCAAGTGTGTTTATCTTCCACAAGCTTATCTATTCTGCTCTTGAAAGCAAATATATATTTAAGATTCAAAATATCCTTTTGGTCAATAACCCATTACTTCAAGAACCCTTTATTCTTTCTTTTCACTTACCATCTCCTAGTTTCATACCCTTTATGTCCTACGTCAGAAGAGATATGGAACAATTAATTATTCCTTTCTTCATTTTCATGACACAGATGAATGTATTGTTCTCTGCTATATCCTGCATTATTCATCTATTTTCTAGATTGAAGAATTTTAGTTTATCTAATCTTTCCTTATACATAAGCCTACCCATTGCTTTCATCATGCTTGTTGCCACTGGTAGGTCTCTCCTAATTTTTTAGTAATTGCTTTTTGTGTGTGTGGGGCAGAGCTTTGCATGGTTTTTAAGATGCGGGTAAGCCATTCATTTACATGGTGACATAACAATGTAATCTCTTTTATTCTTTTTTTCATTCCTTAATAATTCCTAAAATTTGATTTAGTTCCAACTACTCAGATTAAGCTGGCATAAATCTGGCTACTGCACCTCAAAGATATCAATCCTGAACTGCAATTATTAGTTTAGAATTCAACATTTTGCATGTGAAGTTGGATTTTTTTTTTCATACGTACCACCTCATGGTTATCTGCTTGAATTTTACTTGCTATTGTCAGTCACTGCTTCTTCTAAATTCTTTCTGCGGCTTTTCACAGGTGGATAGTTTAATGTTTTGAATAAAAAATTCTTGCTCGTATATATTTGTGTATATTACTCACTCACTTGAAGTGTCTCTGCTCCTGCTTTCTGTGATTCCATATATAGGTATATGGATAGCAGACTTTCTGTTGTCCTGATATTGCTTCTGGATCTGGCTGTCTGGAATTCTGCAATATATAAGAATTTGCTTAATTCATAGTAAACTTTCATTTCTGTATATCTTATTTCAGGCTTAGGGTTTAGAATTTCTCTGAATTGTCTTGGATATTATTTCTTGCAATATTTTACTGTTATTAGGTAAACAATATTAAAAAAAGGCAGCTGCATACATGAATGATTTATGATTCTTCTGAATTTATTTAAGTAGTTTCATTATTTTTTACGTATACATGCACATTTTTTTTTATCTTTTTCAATTTAGATTTTTACCCAGTTTCAAGAGGCTGAAGATAAAAACAAACTACTGCGAACTGTGGCTGGTACAGGTTTGGACTCCATCAGTAACCTAAGAGCTACCTGGGATAAATTTGAATTAATGATGGAAAGCCATCAGCTTATGATTACAGAGCAGGTAACAATGAAAGATTAATACTTTACCTATGTTGATATGAGTTTGGGCAAGTCTGGAGAAACATTTTTCCTGGATGAAATAAAATCCATGAATGTTCTCAGGTCAGTGTTAACAGCAACGTTAAGGACATGAGATAGAGCCTTAAAAGTAAGAATACTTGAACTTTTAAATGGTTGCTACACTTGTGCAAGAAGTGAAAAGAATGTGGGTACTTTGTTTTTATTGGTTGCTAATTGTAGTTACAAACTAAAAGCTAGAAAATAATGCTTTTCTAACTCTTGCTTCACAGATTGAAATGATGAAAGGAAATGTGATGTCACGTATTAATATATATCTCCAAAATCTGGAGAAGTTTAAAGCTCGTTGGGATCAGTTAAAGCCAAGCGATGATGTCATTGAAACAGGTCATCAGGATGTGCTTGAGAAAAGTGCTCAGACCATAAAGGAAAAAAAAAAGGAATTTGATGAACTTGAAGTCATGAAGGGAAAACTCATGTATGTTTGTTTCTCTCTATGTACTGCTTATAAAAAGGTGCAGATCTTCTACAGTAATAATATCTTAGAAAAAGTTGATTGAATTTTAAATCCAATGATTTCATGATTTCCATTTCCTTTGTATTACAGGTTTTTCATTGTTCTTTAAGCTTTTCTTTTCCTCATGTTATATAACATAACATTTTGGAATTTTTAAATTTTGTGGAGTGAAACATTTTTGAAGTCTTTTGGACTGTGAAATAGGGATATCTCCCCTAAAGGCTTGATTCTGATTTCTGAAATTCTCACTCTAAGAAAAGGTTCAAGATATTGCTCCAAGAATGGGGAACTATGGCTTCAACTGAGTGGGCCAGCTGAAGTGGGCTCACTTTCCCATTTCTTCAACAAGTTGAGCAGACTATTTTGCAGACTACGCAGCAGACTATTTTGCAAACAGGAAGGGTTTTTCCTCTGGGTGCCCAGAGAAGGTCACTTTGTAGTGTTGTAGTGCAGTTGTCCTTTGTATTTCTGTAATATTACTGCCAATTTCAGTTAGCAGCAGTATTTCTTAGAGAAGCCAATGACTTTACTTAAATGAGTATAATTATTTCTATGTACTAGTGTCTCTTAGATTGTAAAGATCCTAAGTGTGACGTAATGATATAATGTATCATGCAATAATCTCTTTTTTTTTCAGTGAAGAGTGCCATCATTTTAAACTGGAAGAACCGGACTTCTCTTTGGCAACAGTTGTATGTCAGGATATTAAGAGTTGTGCAGAAATTTGGGCATTGTATGAAGAATTTTTTCAAGGTTTTCAGGAAAAAGCCAAAGAAGACTGGATTACTTTTAGGTGCAGTTTTCTTACTGTATCTCTCATGGGCATGTACATATGATTATGGTATTGGTTTATAATGACCTTTTCTTCACATATACATGTGGTTATAGTCCTGTTTTATTATGATTTATTACGATTTATTATATTTGTATTTTCTTTGATTTTCATTCAGGAGTAAAACATATCTCTTTGAAGAGTTTTTGTTTAACTGGCATGACAAAATGAGGAAGATAGAAGAACATACTGTAATGACAGTAAAGTTACAAAAAGAAGTAGACAAATACAAGGTAAGTTCCTAATTATGAAAAGGGATATAAAATCAAAAAAATTTGGCATTTTGCGGTATTATTCTTTATTGTGTAAATTTATACATAGCTTAGTTCATAAAGTTACTTAAAGTTTAATAAATATCTCTTGATACTGTTGTGAACATTGTGTTTATCTTTTGAAGAGTCCTTTTGTTCTTTACAGTAGACAAGGGAGTCATTAAAATTTTCCTGGACAAACATTCAGCAATTAGTTTTCTTCAGAATTTAATCTTAAACATTAAAATGAGGAAAAGAGAAAATGCACCTTGATTTGTAAATGTTATTATTATTATTACTATTTTTTAAATTTTGATTACAGGTAACTGTATCAATAGGTATCAAGATTGTGATGCACTTTTTTTTTTCCCCTATAGATGGTAATTCCTTTCCTAAAATATGTCAGAGGAGAACATCTTTCACCAGACCATTGGCTGGATCTTTTTCGTATTCTGGGTTTTCCCCGAGGTACTACACTTGAGGGTTTGTTATTTGGAGATCTGCTTAAAGTCACTGATGCCATTATAGAAAAAGCAACAGAACTTAAGGTATGAATTATGACAGTAAAGTTGCTCTGTTTTTGTTATATGTGATATATAGTCTTTTGGTAAATGCAATCATGCTTTTCCATATTGTATAAATTTTTGTGCACATATTTATATTCTTATTATAGAAGTAAAGAATGGAAAATTTATTGTGAGCTCTGTAATTTAGAACAAAACATATTTATACTTTCAAATAGGATTTGAATTGTCGAGCACAAGGTGAAGTCACAATCAGAGAAGCATTACGTGAGCTTGAGCTATGGGGAGCTGGAGCTATTTTTACATTAACAGATTATGAAGACAGCCAAAGGAAGACTATCAGGCTTATTAAAGACTGGAAAGACATAGTCAATCAGGTTGGAGATCATCGTTGTCTTCTACAGTCCCTCAAGGACTCCCCTTACTACAAAGGTTTTGAAGATAAAGTGTCCATCTGGGAAAAAAAATTGGCCGAGTTGGATGAATATTTGCAGAATTTAAACCAAATTCAAAGGAAATGGGTCTATTTGGAACCTATATTTGGTCGTGGAGCTCTACCCAAAGAGCAGGCTCGTTTTAACAGAGTTGATGACGACTTTAGGTTAGTATGGAATATAACTTATTTTTTATAATATTTTTGGCATACTTATGGGCCAAAACATTGTTCATAGTGAACTAACATAATTGTAATTATGTATTGTAATTGTAATTGTGTGCAATTGTAATACATATAAAGATGAAAATCAGTAAGAGGAATTCAGTAAACATAGGTGAGTGATAGTGAAAGGGCGGTTTTCTATACATGGTAGATAATGGTACATTTCACATAATGGGTCGATTTCATGTATTGTGAAGAAGGGAATATTCTGAATCACATGAAATGTCAAAGATTATGAACAAGGCAGGCAGAAGATGCATTTTGTTAACAGAGGTAATGTAACTGTTTTTCAATAATCACTTCTTGCTCAAGACCAGCGCTCTTTTTCTTAAGAAATTACATAACTGGAATTTTAAATTTATTTATTCAAAACAAATCATGCAGATAAAAAAGAGAGGGGAGATTTTAGGGTTGTAGAAATACATATACGATTGCCTGTCTTGATTTGAATTGATTTGACTTGTTGAAAGGGAGTAAAGGTCAAGAATTCATTTTTCTTGTTTTTGCATAGAGGTAGCAAGAAAGAGTCATTACTGGACATGTTTGATGTAAATTTTGAAAAGTTTCAGCATTGATAGTAAAAATTCAAAGTTATATATCATATATATATATTTATACATATATATGAAAAATATCTTTATGCCTTGTCTGTGTTTTAATTTTGTTTAGACGATTACATATATAACATCCAGACTAAATCAGCAATGGTAGGTTTATAAACTATTCCTTTTGTTTTTCTATCAAGATCAATTATGTCTGATATCAAGAGGGATAATAGGATAACATCACTGAATGCCCGGAGAGGATTAAGAAATACCTTAATTACGATACTTGACCAGCTTCAGAGATGTCAAAGATCTTTGAATGAATTTTTGGAGGTACAGCTGACATTAATCTGGGTTTCTATAAAAGTAACTGCATTTACATTTCAGTTAACAAAAGTGATATCCTTTGTTTGTTACAGGAAAAACGCTCAGCATTCCCTAGATTCTATTTCATTGGAGATGATGATTTATTGGAAATCTTAGGACAGTCCATGAATCCGATGGTCATCCAGTCTCACCTCAAGAAACTTTTTGCTGGTAATGCAATTTGTCTTCTTTGTGAAATATACTTATTTAGAAATATTTTTCTTCTAAGTAAAGTAATCTTCTGTGGATTTTTTTCCTCTCTTACTGCTATCAAACATTGTTTAAGACTTAAGACAACAAAAAAATCTTCATTGTCATTTTTGGATTAATAGGTATTAATAGTGTGAGCTTTGATGAAGAATTTAAATATATAACTGCCATGAAGTCAGTAGAAGGAGAAACTGTGCTACTTAAAAACAAAATTCTTCTGTCAAATGATGTGGAGGTAAGAAAATCATATCCCAAGATTGTTTAAGAATCTTTGAGAATTAAATTTTAATGTAACTTTTGATTTTCTTTTTTTGATGTTTTTGCTAGGTGTGGCTAAGCAGTTTGGCTTTGGAGATGAAGGAGACCCTGAAAGAATTGTTACTTGATTGCATTACTGCTGGAAAAAAAACACAAGGTTCAATTGATCCATCTCTCTATCCTTCTCAGGTAGTAGATGATCCAGTATGATTACTGTGTAGTCTTAGATTTACCAAATAAGTTAATTTTTGAAGAATTCTAGAAATTGGGTAGGCGTTTCCGGTTCTGGGCTCCCCAGTACTAGACAGACATGCAGATACTGGAGCAAGTCCAGTGAAGGGCTACTAAGATGGTTAGGGAACTGGAGCATCTGTAATACGAGGAAAGGCTGAGAGCGATGGACCTCCTGAGACTGTAGGAGACTAAGGGTGAATCTTATCATAGAATCACAGAATCATAGAGTGCTTAAGGTTGGAAGGCACCTCTAGAGGTCATCTAGTCCGAGCCCCTGGCACACACAGGCACTAGAGCACGTGGCACAGGACTGCATCCAAGCGGGTTTTGAAGATCTCCAGAGAAGGAGACTCCACAACCTCAGTGTATAGGTGTCAAAAAGGATTAAACATGTAAAGAAGATGGGACCAGACTCCTCAGCAGTCCTCAGCGATAGGATGAGAGGCAATACGTCACAAACGGAAACACAGGAAGTTTGTTCTGAACATGAGGAAAATTATCTTTATTGTGAGCGTGGCAGAGCACTATAAAGATTACCTAGAGAAGTTGTGGAGTCTCCTTCCTTGGAGATATTCAGAAACTGTTTGGATGCGGTCCTGGGAAATGTGTCTGTGTGATCCTACTTGAGTGTGAACTCCATGGGGCCCTTCCAACCTCGATCATTCTATGACTGTGTGATAGATATATGTATGGATTTGGAACAAAATAATGACAGGCAAATTGAGTTTCTTCACTGAGTTATCTTGATTTGAAGTATAAAGAAAATCTTAAAGATATGCATTCCTATAATTCTTATGCAAACATTTGATATACAGACTTTTTCCAGAATGTCTGATCCAAACTCTACTACATCTGGTGTATGCCTTTCTGCTGGTCTTAGCTGGTAGCAAAAATTAGATGTGAGCCTGCTAAAACTCAGTAAGACAGAAATTGCTTTTACATTTGATTCAAATGTGGTTTCTAAAACCTTGAACTACCAGAATTTTCACTGCAACTTCATAGCTCACGCAATATGCTTTGCTAGTAAACATAAAGTAATCAGAATGTAAGTGGATTGTAGAAACTAGAATGGAAAATACTGTGTCAGCAGATCAGTGGCAGAATACACTGAGCCTGTTGCCTCAGTATGCCTAAACACATCGATGTCAGTCTGACACAACAATTTTAGGCAAAAAAATGCTTTTAAAGTGATATCTTTATCATAGAATCATAGAATCATAGAATGCTTAAGGTTGGAAGGGACCTCTAGAGATCATCTAGTCCAATCCCCCTGCATACGCAGGGACACCTAGAGCACGTGGCACAGGACTGCATCCAAGCGGGTTTTGAAGATCTCCAGAGAAGGAGACTCCACAACCTCTCTGGGCAGCCTGTTCCAGTGCTCTGTCACCCTCACTGTTAAGAAATTTTTCCTTAAGTTCCTATGGAATTTTTGATGTTTCAGTTTCTGGCCATTTCCTCTAGTCCTATCAGGGGCCACCACTGAAAAGAGACCATCCCCGTCCTCTGCACTCCCTCCCTTGAGGTACTCATAGACACTGATTAGATCCCACTCCGCCTTCTCTTCTCCAGGCTGAACAGGCCCAGCTCCCTCAGCCTCTCCTCATAGGGCAGATGTTCCAGGCCCCTGATCATCCTTGTGGCCCTGCGCTGGACTCTCTCCAGCAGCTCCACATCCCTCTTGCACTGTGGAGCCCAGAACTGGACACAATACTCCAGATGCGGCCTCACCAGGGCTGAGTAGAGGGTATGAGTAGAGTATGTTCAATAATGTATCAAAGGGACTTTCAGATTTTTGCTAAATTTTGTCAGGATTTGAAAGGTGGCTATATTTGTTAATGAGAATATTTTAAATGTGTCTTTGTTTAAAAAAATACAGTTAAATACTTTAAAAATTGGATTTAATTCACAATTTTAAATGAAGTACTTTTTTTTTCTTTGTCTTCTCTTTGTATGAAGTATAATTTGAATCTTTCTCTTCCCAAGATTCTTTCATTGGCAGAGCAAATTCAGTTCACTGAAGATGTAGAAAATGCTATCAAAGAGCATAATCTACAACAATTAGAACTGGAGCTCATGTCTAAACTGGAGCATTATACTAGCGTAGACACAAGTATAGAAGGTGCCAGGAGTACAGGTATAAAAATGATCTTTCGTATATTGTTCTTTGCAATGACTGTATGGTTGTGTAGTATGGAATATGTAACATTCCATTTATTTAAACAAGCAATTACATAAAGGTATTTAGGTAATATTATTTACACATTTAGTATAGTTGATATTTCAGAATGAATAATAGGTTTTTTTTTTTTTATTTAGATAGAATACTATCCTGGAGTATGCATATATTTGCAGATCACTTTTTTTGTAAGATTGTATGTTTACCATTGTATATATTTTATATATATATATATATAAATGTCCATATATATATGCACTTATGTATAGATAGTATGTATAATATATATTATGCATACATATGTATGTATATTTCTCTACATAAGTAAAATAGTTATATATGTATATATACACACTAGCAATTTGTCTTCATCCACTGAACTCTGCTCTAGTGTTATGTTGCATTGGAACTGGCCAGACAGCATTTGAAGTACATGATATCATGCCAGAATATTCTGTATAGCTGTGCAGGTGACCTTCTTCTTTTTCTGCACCTGTACGAGTCATTCTTGAGCACATCTGTAGCAAATACTAGAAACTCATTTCTTTTGAGATATGGTTTTTCTCATGAAGATTTTAAAATTCTAGAGTGTAGGCTACATGAGGAGATTCTATAAGTATAAAAAGATTCATTCTTGATGTGCAGGGGACAATTTTCCCATTATATTTGTATAACTGCTTACTCTACTAAATTCCAGTTTAGCATATATAGACTGTTAATATCTGATATATCAGGTAAGAATAGGATTCATCTCATTTACCTGTGTCTGCTTGTTAATTTTGTGCTTTATCTAAACTGATTTTTCTATGCTGTTCCTATTCAATGTTGAAGAAATGTCGCTCCATACAGAGGACTATTCGTTCCACCTAAAGCAGGATACAATTACAGTAACATTTTAGTTTGAGCGATCAGTTCAATTTTGAAGTGAATCTTCTGATTATCCCCACTCATCTTGCTTAAGTTAACATGATGAAATGGGAGCACACAAACTGGATTTCTTTCCAATGAAACTGAAAGAGGTGCTGTCAGAGTACGTGTAATGCAATCTATTGGTGAAAGATCATTCCGTCCACAGTATCAGCCTAGTTGGTGTGAAGTAAAATCTCCAGAATGAGTGTGATTGCCTGGTCGTCAACATCAACGACTTCACTTCACAGAGTGCCTCACAGATTACTGAAGTGGACATCGCTGTAAACACTGGTGCTGTGAAATTCTGGAAAAAAAACGCTTTTTGGAAAAGCCTGTTGTCTGTTATTCTACTTTGTTGAGCACAGGGGCAGACAAAATGACTTGGAATAGCTTACTCTGTCTTTTAAAAGACTAAAGATACCTGATGATTCAAACCCTCTGTCAGGTTCTCGTTTTATGCTGATTGTTTTGGATAATTAGTAATTGTTCTATAAATTATTGAAATGAGATCTGGATAAAATCAACTGATAATGGCAAGTAGCATAAAGAACTTGACAGTGGCTAATGTGCATTTTCCTTATTACATTTTTGTTTTTCTTTTGTGGTTATCTCCAGAATCGGAAATCCTGGATCTCAAGCTTAAAGCCCTGATTCTTGATATTATTCATAACATTGATGTGGTCAAGCAGCTAAATCAAGCTCAGGTTCACAGTGCTGATGACTGGGCTTGGAAGAAGCAGCTGAGATTCTACATGAAAGAACAGAAATGTTACATTCAAATGGTAGATGCTGAACTCCAATATACTTATGAGTATCAGGTCTGGTATTTTTAATTCTCACTTTGTAACTTTTAAATATATTTAAATAGTTTGATATTTAATGCTCACTGCTAGTTGCCTTCCCATCGTTCTTCCATTTTTCTTCTATTTTTCTTCTAATTTGGTATTTATTTGTGCTATTTCATAAAAATAGGTTAATCATTTTTGTTCTTGAGATTAATGGGGTAAATGTGACTTGTATGGAAAGCAGCTGCAGTATCATATAATTAAATACTTCATAAACAGTAGGGGAAGCTTGCTGCTTTTACATATTTGAGTGCAGTTTCAACAGAGATGTCCCCTTTAAAAGTCATTTTCCATAATTCTAAAAAATGCAGAGTGGTTTGACAATAGATATGCAGAAGCCAATATAAAATCAAGAAAACTTCATTATTGTAAACAAATTCATGTGCTTAAAAAGGCAATAAACTTAACAATTGCACTACCATGTATTTTCAGATTAATGAGTAATGAATGAAATTAATAAAACGATATCTTAATTAATTTCTGTGTACCGACCCATGCATTTTTTTGTTTTGTTTCTCCAGGGTAATTCCCCTAAACTTGTTTATACACCTTTGACAGATAAGTGTTACCTAACTCTTACTCAAGCTATGAGGATGGGTCTTGGAGGAAATCCCTATGGTCCAGCTGGAACTGGAAAGACAGAATCAGTAAAGGCCTTGGGTGGACTTCTTGGAAGACAAGTATTAGTCTTTAACTGTGATGAGGTGAATATAATGCTGTTTAATTTGGGAGATGAGCATACATGCACTGTATAATTTATAAAACAGTGGAAGTATGGGAAATACCATGGAACATACTTTGGTATTTTGAACATACATTTTGAACATACTTTGATAATTTATCAGTTTCAGTTTTTAGTAGTTACTTAGAAATTTGGGGATATTTCTGATGACAGATTTTTGCATAGCTAGGAAGACAATCATTACCTTATTGATGTTCGAATTTTGACTTTTTTTTGTTTTAAGGGCATTGATGTGAAGTCAATGGGGCGCATATTTGTAGGCCTGGTCAAGTGTGGTGCCTGGGGCTGTTTTGATGAATTCAATAGGCTTGAGGAAGCTGTACTGTCCGCAGTATCCATGCAGATTCAGACAATCCAGCATGCTTTGAAGAAACACAGTCCTGTATGTGAATTGCTTGGCAAAAAGGTACAGCAAAACATGTTTATTTTCTTCTTGTAGAACTGCTATATGAATAATGGATATCCACTAACTCAAAAACTGGATGCTGAAACTAAATATAATCTACCAAACATTTCTTGATACTGTTTTATGTTGCAGTATAGTGTTACAATGTCTTCTAATGCTAGGTTGAAATGGATCATAATTCTGGAATTTTTATCACTATGAATCCTGCTGGAAAAGGTTATGGAGGAAGACAAAAACTACCTGATAACCTCAAACAACTTTTTAGGCCAGTTGCCATGACCCATCCAGACAATGAACTCATTGCAGAAGTCATTTTGTATTCAGAAGGCTTTAAGGATGCTAAAAAGCTGGGCAGAAAATTAGTGGCTATTTTTAGTCTAGCCAGGTAAGCTTATTTTTAAAAGCCTGATTAGTTATATTTCTGCCTTTATAATTCTCTTTCCTCCTACTGTACCATTGCTCTGCATGGCTCCCTGGAATCTTGTTTTTTCTGCATCCAGTCTATAGGAAATCATGACTATACAGATGGAATCTCTGCATCATTTATGTTAATTTTCTGTAATATTTTAGTACTTAGATATTACAGAAAGCTTTGGGTCAGAAGCAAAAGTGGACATCAAAGTGTAGAGTTTTAGAGTTTTACATTTAACAGAGCTTCTTTAAGTCTGAATGGTGTACCATGCAAATCTCTGTATTTATTAATTTAAAATACTTACAAAATAGAAATATTATAATGTATTAGGAAGTACAGAATTTAAAAAGATGTGGAATGCAGTTACAATGTCAAGGTGGCAAAATACTGCTCTCCTACTTTCATTATTTCCTCCTTTTCTATTTGTAGTTATCTGTTAGTGTGAACATATGACTGTTTGCATGGTTAACTATTTTGTTGATTTTTGAAGTTGTTGAAATGTAATTTGGTTATGAGTATTCATGTTAGAGAAAACAAAATTATAAACTGCCAGAGATATTAATTAATGCTATTAGGGAAAATAATAAATACACTAGCCATTGAATATACTCCTGAATATTTCAACATATGATTGCTGATATGTCTGAAATTCTTTATGAATGTACTACATATACATACCTATTTTAGTTTTATCCAGCAACATACTGTGAACATATCCACTGGCCAAGTAAAACAAATTCTGAAACTATCACCTGAAGCTTATATCAACATTGTTTTTAAATTTAGGGAGCTTTTGACACCACAACAGCACTATGACTGGGGCTTACGAGCATTGAAGACTGCTCTGAGAGGCTGTGGCAGTCTCCTTCGTCAGCGGAAGAAGTGTGAAACAAAGGAAGAAAGTAAGGTTGACTGTGCCAAACTTTTGCTTATTTAGGATATTGTATGGAAATAGTCATCTACAGCTTGCTTCTTCACTGGAGTTTTGAGAATCTGTGTCTTGGATCTAGAAGCTATACAGAAAAGAGAAAAAAAATCTGTGAAAGTTCCTCTCTATCAAGAGATTATAAAAGACTCTTTTCATGTCTTTTATATGAGAAGATATGGGGATTTATTCTGCAGCAATTCTGAAATTCTGTAGTTTTCACCTGACTTTGGTCATACATGTCCAGTCTGTGATGGTAAGATGATCTTACCATTTTGATTATTTTTGAAGTCTATTATCACAAAAATAGGATCTAGATTAACTAGGTAGGTGGAAATTGGCCAATATAATGGCAGATAGAAATGATAGACATGTATTGGACTGGACTAGGGTGGTGTTTTTTCTAG
>NW_010582178.1:16053-29818 GCF_000705375.1 Tinamus guttatus
ATTAGTGTTCCTAACTTTGCCTTTTTATAGCGTCATGTTTGAACATATGAAAATTTCTGAAAATTGTTTAGTCTCACTTACTGATAGCCATCTTGTACCTGAGAAAATTTCCTTTTTATTCATTTGTTTGTTTCTCGTCTTGTGGCTTTTCCTCAAAAATGCTGTTTCCTGTTTCTTTATGTCTGCTTGTATTGTTGAGTCAGCATTTTTGTCATGTCAAAAAGCTGGCCTGTTTTCTTAAATATTGCTTTAATTTTGTACAACTGGCATTGGAAAAGCAATTAAGCCTTTCTAAAACAAGTTCTTAAATGATGTGTTTTTCCTCATAACATCTGCATCTTCCAGGGGAAAAAAATGTCTATGGAAATATTTCTACTTAAAGTCTTTTTCAAGATGCGAAGCCTTGAAGTTTTTCCAAAACCTAGCAGGAAATACTAATCTTTAGGCTCTTGGACACTGAGGGGAGTAGTAGCAGGGGAACATGGAAAGGGGGGTTAGGCAGTGGAGACTTTCTGTCCTATGGGTTAAATTGTTGTGCATTCTGGTTTGGTGTACTCATTTACTCGGAAGACAGAAAATAGAAGATGATTTTCACCTATGCTTCCTAATCTTTCTCTCTCCGGATATATGTTTTACATGTGAAAGTAATTTGATTAAATAAACAGAAATGAGAGATTGGGGCCCTTTGCCTTATACTTCATGAGTGTATCTTTTTTTTTAGTAGAATAAATATTTTTTGTCTCTAGTTTTCCTTTTGGCCCCATGACTCTTAAATTTCCATGGTGATTCTACCTTTGATGTTTTATCGGTATGCGTTCAAGTGCTGATAATTCAGTAATTCAGCCAAATTAAATAAACCTAAACTTGCTTTTTTTTTTTCTTCTTTTCCCTCCTCCAGTTAATGAAAGTCACATGGTGGTCCAGGCCTTGCGGCTTAATACCATGTCGAAGCTGACGTTTGCAGACTGTGCACGATTTGATGCACTGGTTAAAGATGTCTTCCCTGGCATTGACTTTAAAGATGTGGAGTATGCTGAGTTAAGTGCAGCTTTGCACCAAGCCTTTGAAGAAGCAAATTTGGAAATTATAAGCACCCAGGTAAACATCAACTATAGCTGTGAAAAGAAAGAGTTGTTCTGAATTAGGAGTAATGAATAATGCATTTGATCCCTCCCCCCTTATGTATTTATTTATTTATTTAGAAAGAAAGAAATCCGTTGCTAAAAAAACCCCTGAAAGTTAGATTGTATATGTATATGAATATATAATTCATATTATATATAGTTATTAATACATAATTCATATGAATGTATATGAATTATGTATTGTCCAGATACATAATGTGGACACAGCACCTGTGGCCCAAAGTCATCTTGCAGTCACTTGTGTAACTGAAAGAAAAATAGTGCAAGGAAGTTTAGTAATAAGATGTGAGCATATGGTACATAGTTCAGTTCAAGCTAGGTACAAACGCTTATTAACATTTTGGAAAATAAAAGAATTATATGAACATTTGTTTTTATCGAGCAATTGTATGTCTTAGCTGTATTTATTTTTTTTAGGGCTGAGATTTTAGGTCTGAAATTTCTTTAGTTTCGCAGTATGTCCAGAGTATGTCCAAGGAGGATTGATGTTTTTGTAACAGTAATTTAGGGAAATGTTTACTATATGAAAAATAAGTTTTTTGATATCTTTATGATTTTAATGACAATTACTTATAATTTCAAAAAAAATAGAAATAAAATGAATACATGAAAAGTAAAGAAGAAAAATATGAAAAAAGAAGACTAATTCAACTTTACATTCAGCTATTTTTTCCTTAATATTTAGATCAAGAAGGCTTTGGAATTGTATGAACAACTCCATCAAAGAATGGGTGTAGTTATCGTAGGTCCAAGTGGTGCAGGTAAATCAACACTTTGGCGGATGTTAAAGACAGCGCTTGGCAAAACGGGCAGAGCAGTGAAGCAGTACACCATGAATCCTAAAGCCATGCCTCGCCAGCAGCTGCTCGGCCACATTGACATGGACACCAGGGAGTGGTCTGATGGGATGCTTACCAACAGCGCTCGGCAGGTGGTCCGAGAACCCCGAGGTATGTCTGGGAAAGCGGGCACCGTGCCTGGTTTAGTGAACTTGCCCATTTTCAGTTACATTTTTACATTATGTTATTTTTGTTTGTGACAAGTGGTGACAATCCTAGTCAAGAACGTTGATCTGTGTTTTCCTAGTTTTTGTGATGAGAAAGTAAATACAAATAGACATCGGAAGGTGATGAGTGTAAGGAGTATCTTAAAGAATTCAGATTTAAATCAGAGTAAATAAAAAGTAATAATGTTAAAATAGCAATAGTTTTCCTTGTGTATGATATTCTGTTTTTGTGTCTGGAAATAGACATTACCTCATGGATAATTTGTGATGGTGACATTGATCCTGAATGGATTGAATCTTTGAATTCTGTTTTGGATGACAATAGATTGTTGACTATGCCCAGTGGAGAAAGAATCCAATTTGGCTCAAATGTTAATTTTATATTTGAAACTCATGATCTTAGCTGTGCCTCTCCTGCTACAATATCTCGAATGGGAATGATCTTTTTGAGGTAAGTCACAGAGACGTTACATACTTTTGAAAGTAGGCAAGTATCCTTACCTTTTTTTTCTCAAAAAGGAGTCTAAACTATGGAGAGATTTGATCAATTGCCTAAATTTACAAAGCTAATTGCTGGCACAAGTTTCCTTAGGTTTCAGATCACTTCTGAGTTGTCCTTTTAGAGCCTTTTAGCTGGTAGATCTCAAGACTTTTTGAAAGGGACATGGAGGATTGTTTCTGTGTGATCCTCCAAAGGTTAAAAAGCTGATTAGAATTTCTTACGTTAAAATATTTCTCTAAAATTATCCTAGAATTTTGTTGTTGAATTTTATGTTGAACATATCTACTTCAAGATGTGGGTATCATGCTTTTGTTTGAATTTTTTTTTGATTGAGTTAGTGATGAAGATACAGATCTCAATTCTCTGATAAAGTCTTGGCTAAGAAGTCAGCCTGAGGAATGCCGGTATAACCTTGAAAATTGGATTGGGGACTATTTTGAGAAAGCTTTAAACTGGGTTGTGAAGCAGGTTAGTGAATTTAATCAATTTTCAACTTATATTTAGATAATCCTTTTTTTTTCCCAGACTAACACTGAACTGTTCGTTCATATTAATGGAAAACTTTAAAGTAAAAAAAAATCACAGTGCTTTCTTGATAGCTGCTAGCTAATAAGGTTAATACTGAAACTGCTGTAATCTTTTGAGTTCCTAGAAAATGATAGCTTTAAAGTTATAATACTTTGAAAGCAGTTTTAACTTGTCAGATTCATGGATTCCTGTGAAATGAAATATCCATATTTGATTTTCCATATCAGATATGTCTTTCTATATTTTCAAAGATCTGAACAACTAAACTAAAAAATGAAAAAGAGAAAAATTCTATTTCTAAATTTAAATTTGTCTATAACGAAAAAGAAAATTGAAACATTGCATGAAGTTTTTAGTGGGGTGGGGAGAAATGTAATGTTCGACTCCTAAAATAAGAGTTTTCTAAAAAAAAAAAAACAGTCCGTTCAGAAAGCTTAATTTTCATAGCGCCAACTAACCTATCCTGTGTTTAAGTATGTAACTTTAACATTCTACTCAAAATTTTTAGAAAAAGATTTTTTAATATGCAAAAGGTGTAATAAGAAAATCATAGAAAATGGTTACAGGTAGATTTAATTTTATTCAGTCCAAAACCCTATACTTACACCCCAATACTACGATTCTGGAACATATATTTAGAGCCTTATTCCTCTACAGGTGTTTTTGTTGTTTTTTGTTTGTTTGTTTTCTTTGAAATATGTAGATCATTACCTGACTTCATACATCTTCTGAGGGAATTGCATTTGCATTGAACAAATGGCATGTGATGCATAAAATATTAGTTAGGAGAAATCCCTACTGCTGTGAATAGTAAACCAATAATTATGAGATCTCTGTTATCTCTTACTGGGGAGTATAAATGGTGCTGTTGTATTTTTGATATTATTTCCCCTCTGGGTTCTTTCCCTGAAGGAAATATTTAGATTTCAGCTTCAGAAACATGACACTGATGCTGGTTCTGCAAATCCCCTTTGGTGCTAAAGTGCGAAATCTATAAACAAAGAGAAATTTCTGTCATTTACAAGAGAGATTTCCAATGTACAGTTACGTTGATTTCTTGTAGAGTCTCGTAGTCTGTATGTTCTGATAGCTTGTCTTTAATGGTGTCAATAAATAGGTTCGGATTAAAATTTTCAAGTCAATGCTTAAAAATAATTTCACATCAGGTGAATTTTCAAGAACAAGAGTGATGCTGATACATTTGATCATTGAATAATAATTTTAATTAATAACTTAAAATTTACAGAATGACTATGTGGTAGAAACAAGTCTAGTTGGAACTGTGATGAATGGACTCTCTCATCTACATGGATGTGCTGATCGTGGGCAGTTTATCATTAACTTGCTACGGGGTCTTGGTAACAATCTCAACATGAAATCACGACAAGAGTTTACAAAACAGGTAAACTTTTTCAACAGGTTTATCATAAACATTTCAGTACACATGGAATGGTTAGCTATTTTCTATCTTCTATTGCTACAGATTTACAATAATAGAATTTATGTGCTTTAATATATTTGAAAACTCTGAAAAATAGGGAAGTATCTTAGAAGTAGAGAGAGGTATTATATATTACAGGCAAAGGGGATGTCTACACTGCTAAGTGCACCCCTTCAAAACAGCAAACGCTTGGCCTCTACGCGTACTGCTTTGTGCAGGGTTCCTTTGGAGCAGTGTGTGTCCATACTGCATCTCTGCGATACAAGTTATTTTTGTGTCTTTTTTTCTGTTCAGAATGCTCGAAATAATGTCGGGGGCTGTAGCGCACCTCATCCATGAAGTATCTTGCTGCATTTTGCAGAGGATTAGATGAGCATTGTGTGTTTGTGTGCTGTAAGTGGCATAGTGCTGTCTTTGTAGAGATATTATGAGGGCATGAAGGCTATAGAGACAGTGTTGGAAAACTTTGTGGTTATAGTGGTCCATACTGCCTACGGAAGGCAGTTGCTGGAGACTGTTATTTCCAGAATTAAATTTGGGTGATGTGGAGTGAATGAAATGGTTTCTTCCAAAAAGCAGTTTGGGTGCTAAGACGGCTGAGGGTTGGACTCAAGCTCTAGAATTAGCTGTTGATGCACATGAATGAATTATCTCGTTTGTGTGATAAATATATGATAAATACAACAACAAATGTTGTTGTGCTAAATGCAAAATTAATTGTTTATATTGTGGAAAGGTAGTATTTTACTGTTTAGTTAAGGACTTTATCCTAAAGCATAGGCATACTATAGTTGAATAAAGTTTCAAAGGCAGACTTGAGGTTATAAAATGTGGGAATTAGATGCTTGATTTTATAACAGCATTCTTCAGATTAACTTGAAATTGTAGATCTTGTCATCAGGAATACAAATTTAACTCTTTTTTTTTTTTTTAAGGTTTTCACTTGGGCACGAGAATCTCCACCAGATCCCAGGAAGCTTCTGGACACATATTATGATCCAGGCACTGGACAGCTAATGACATATCAACTGAAAAAACCTGAAAATCTAACAGCTGACGACTTCAGTAATCTCCAAACGCTTCCTGTCATCCAAACTCCTGACATGCAGAGAGGTTTAGATTACTTTAGACCTTGGCTAGATTTTAACAATAAGCAGCCATTTCTTCTTGTGGGTCCTGAAGGATGTGGAAAAGGGTAAAAAATAGTATCTATTTTAAGCAAAATATATTTCTAACTATGTGATGAAGTATGTAAAACTTTGTAATAATGCTTTTTTTTGTAGGATTTCTTGATTCTTTGTTACTGAATCAATGAACCTGAACCTGAATCAGTCTTCTATAGTGGCAAGTAGAAAAATTCTTTGAAAGATCTCCAGTGAAAGCTCAGGCTTGATTCAGTTGCTTGCACATGCCATGTAGTACCATTTGAATGCCACAGTGTATGTGAGGCATCTGTATGAGGCTAGTAGATAGGGAAAAGGGACATTGTGGAGCAGTATCTGTGAGGCACATGAGGTATTATCTGATCTCATTTTTGCCTCTTCTGGATTTCCTATTTAGATAGGTTCAGTCTCCTGCTGTCCTTTTGGGGGTAAGTATGATTCATAAATTTTTGTCAGGAATTTAGATCCTTATCTGAAGAGAAATTATTTTTTGAGGTACTGTTCACAAGTTGTTATTTTTGCACTGCCATTGGAAGCTTGATAATAAGTGATATGGATAAAGAGTTATATTGTGTCTCTAATGGTTGCAATTCTTAACAGGAAAAGGTTATTTAGTTTCTTCTTTTATCTCTAAGAAGGAGTTTAGCTCCTGCTTTCTGCAGTATGTATGTAGACTGTTGAGCCTTTTCTGCAGAGGCCTGATGACTTTCATGAAACTCTGTGAAAGCCTAGTGTGCATATATTGTTTCTCAAAGACTAAGTATTTATTTAATGAAGCTCTGTAATGCTCTATAATACTATTTTATTGAATTTCCTGAATGGAAAACAATGGGTAAGAGAGTTTAGTTTGGCATCTGCGACACCTGCACAGTGTGCAGTGTATACTGGAATGCATTTTAATTAAAAAAAATGTAAACTATCTTTGGGTGAACAATATTTTTAACACACGTATTATGCTTGCTCATATGTATGCACACGTTTTCTTTGTTAGGATGCTGCTTCGTTATGCATTTTCTCAACTCCGATCCACGCAGATTGCTACTATTCACTGCAGTGCACAAACTACCTCTCAACATCTTCTGCAAAAATTGAGTCAAACCTGCATTGTAATCAGTACAAACACTGGGCGAGTATACAGACCAAAGGACTGTGAAAGGCTTGTTTTGTACTTAAAGGATATCAACCTGCCGAAACCGGATAAGTGGGGAACAAGCACTCTCGTGGCTTTTCTGCAGCAGGTGAACACTTGTGTTTTTGAAAGAGATAATAGTTATCTATAAAAATAAAGAGAATTATATATACTGGAAATAGTTTAGTGTAGTCAATAAGTAGCTACATTGGTCATTTTCAGAGTTAACATCCTGTATCTGTATTGACATTGTTTTTATTTGTAGTTTGATATAATATATAGGTATCAGACAGAACTAAGATAACGTTCTTCTGCTGAGCTTGTATATATAATAAAAACAGTGCTTGCCCCAGTGGGCTGTCATCTAAGCAATGTTTGGCAGTGCAAGTTAATGATGTGACACATTCTTTTACCAGGATAGGCTAGAAGTGCAAATATAATATTTTAAGTAATTTCATGGAAAATTTGATAACATTTTCTTCCCATCATACTCCTCTTTTTTTTTCTTTCACATTTCATTAAGAGACTCAGGGTACCAAACCCATTACTACTTATTTATTTATTTATTTTATGTGATATGTATAATATGCAATTACCTTTCTGGATCTTATCTCTTTTCGTATCAGGTTAGCATAACTCATCACTTCATATATTTGTTTTATTCATTTGTACAGTGTGTGTATTATCCTTTTTCTTTCCTGAATCTGATCCTTTTTAGTGTATTTTTTTCCTTCATATATAAAACCATTCAAAACTTAGGATTTGGTCAGAGTAAAGTTTCCAGTGCTTTCCTATCATTGATGCCTAGTGCCTCCTGTCTGTTTAAGGCGAGGAACCAGTACTCACACTTCATGTTAGATGCTCATCTCCAGGGAGAGTTACTGGCTAATTTGGATAATTCAAGCCTACGTTGACTCTTACTTCCCTACAACATGTGACTCTGACTTTTCTTAACAGGATGTTAGAATTGTTTGAGAATTAACATTTTAGACTCTGTTATGAAAAAATACACCGGGACTCAGCATACTCTTATCCATTAAGAAAGGAGTAATAGTAGTATACTTCTCTCTTTTTTTTTCTCTTTTTTTTTTTTAAGTAAGATCCCTTATTGGTTATCTTTTATTAAAATATTTGTTTATTTATTAAAGGTTCTGACATACCAAGGATTTTATGATGAAAATCTGGAATGGGTTGGTTTGGAAAACATCCAAATTGTGGCTTCTATGTCTGCTGGAGGAACATTAGGAAGGCATAAACTTACTACCAGATTTACTTCTATTGTTCGGATTTGTGCAATTGAGTAAGTATGCAGAAACTCTTTTGACTTTGAGAACTCATATATAGACTTTGTTTCTGCTATTGCTGAATTAAGTTTGTACGAAGATCTGGTCTGTGATTGTTTTCTAATATTATGTGATCTTCAGAGGTGATATTGTATTTAGTGCCCCTGGGCATTAAAAACTAGTTAAGGAACAATCTGTAGCTACCCATTGTAGTTAAGTGTTTAAAGTATGTTTCCTGTTGGATGATCTTGCATTCAGTAAGCAGCTGATTTGCAGTTTTATGTTAAGGTGCAGTTTGTTTACAGGATTAGAGAAACTGAAAAGAATTTTTTTTTAAGTTTGAGCACATTTAAGGTAAACTAAGATACATGGAGATATAATTACTTTTTATTATATTTTAATAAGGAAATTAAAAATGAAATTAAGTTTTCTTTTTTCTATCTTTTTTGTTTCCATGTAGCTATCCAGAGAGAGAGCAACTGCAAACTATTTATAGTGCCTACTTGGAACCTGTACTGCAGAAAAATCTAAAGAATCACCCTGCCTGGGGTTCTTTACCAAAAATACATCAGCTAGCAGGATCTATGGTTCAAGTATATGAGCAGGTATAAAAAATTAACTTATTTTATTGGAGATGGAGAATTCAGAAATTTAAAATTTTGTTGAATCATTAGCTTGGATATTGACAAGATATTAAAAATTTTACCGATATTAAAATATAAAGCTTTATCTTTTTCACAAGGTTGATTTATCAGTATTAATGAGGTACATATCTACAGGAGCTTCTGCATATTAGAACCAAAAGGATAGTATTAAGGCCTCTTGCTTTGCCACTAATTCATTGTATGACTCTGGCAAGCATATAACCCATATATACTTTCAGTTCATGACTTATAAAATGTAGGTAATAGTATGTCTTGTTACACTGAAGAGATAACATACTTTAAAGATTGTTATGTACTCAAGTATTGTAGATACTATATAATTGCCAAAGAGATTTATGAGGATGTTCCCTTATGGACTTCAAGGACTACCTATTAAAATGTTTACACAATTAAAAATAGATGTTTAGGTGCACAAGTGCCTTTTTCGGTTCTCTCTTCCTTTTTTTTCCTAGCAACCTTTTCCTAGCAAAACACTTTAATACTTTTCTTAATCCTGTAAATAGTCTTACTGGGATAGGTGGGGTGGGTATGTAAGAGAATGACGTGTTCTGAGAATGTCCCCACCTATATAGAACAATATTAAAAAAATGTTCTCTATGCCACCAGGTAATAGGCACCAAATACCATCAGTTTCATATGATATTATCATAGTTTTCTCAAATAATCTAAGTTTAAATTTCCTCAAACCAGAATGATATAATTGATGATGACAGTTTCAATTAAAACTGTAAGTTCAAATATTCTTTCGGAATAAAGAATGAGAATTTCTATTATAACATTTGGAGTGAGTGAGTGTTTATGTAGTTTTTCGCTACACATATTTCTTTTGCATTTTATATTTGGTAAGATTTACTATTTTGAAAAGATTTTGTGTTATGTATAATAATGCTACATGAAGAAAGTCCTAGGTAGTACATGCAATTTTTATTTGCCTCAGAAATGGCACAGAATAAATATTCTAATTACAAAAAATTCTTCTGTATTGAGAAAATAGAATTTCTACTATTAATCTTCATATTTTCAACAAAAAACCCAAAAATGCATTTATAAAATATCTAAATGTATACTCTTAAAACAAACCTGTTATATGGTATTTAAAAAAAATAAATCTTTGTTTCCAATTGCTTTACAATTTAAAACATTTTTTTCTTTGACTTTTGTTTTTAGGTACGGGCAAAATTCACTGTTGATGATCACAGTCATTACCTCTTTACCCCGTGTATTCTTACTCAGTGGGTTCTTGGTTTATTCAGATATGATTTAGCAGCTGGTAAGTCACCTCTTTTACTTTCAATGATAAAACATTTCTAAAATGTCTCAAGATATTTTTAATGTTGAGGTTACTATTGCAACTTACTCATGTACTGTACTTTTAAACCATGAACAGTCTGTAACTCAACTCAGTTGAGGAAAAAAATATACATATAAAAAAACAGACGTATAAAAAAATAGACAAAAAATAGACATCCTGTAACATATAGCAAAAATGATGGCAGAAAAGCAACACTGGCAGTCGGTTAATAGGTAATCTCCACCTTTTAAGGTCTGATTGTTGTATTTGAAGTTGACAGATGCTTATGCTTTTTCAGTGATAAACAATACATTTACTCTCTGAATTTCATCTCACTTTGATGCTTCTTGAGAGGTTTGTTGAAGTTTCATATACTTTAGATACTTTTTGCTTTTTATAATAGACACTGCCTGTTTGAGGGATTTTTTATTATTGTACTGCTTATTATCAACCTTTTTCTTTCTCCTTGAAAACAATCTCCTGCTTTTTGTTTGCTTTTTTATTGCTAAGTATTTTGTTGTTGTTTGTTTTGATTTTGTACCAGTACCAAGATTCTATACCTTGTTCATTTCCAGTAGGTTGCATGCACTAATCTGGAGAACTCTTTGTAATGATATGTCTTTAATTTTATCCTGTAATGATGCATTAAAATGTTCATAATCTCTTCAAAATGTTTGCTTTTTTTTTTTCTTATGTCTTCCATATTGATGCTCTCCTGGTGGTATGTAATCTCACTTATTCATTTTTGCAATGGAAAATTTGAAAAGCATAGAATTTGTTGTAAAAATATAATCATAAACTTCTCTATAAAAAAATTATAGGATCATCAACACAAACTGCAGAATATGTATTGGAAATTGTTGCTTACGAAGCACATCGTTTATTCCGTGACAAAATTGTTGGCATGAAAGAACTCTCTATATTTGATAATATTTTAATGAAAGTGTTTCAAGGTGACTGGGGCTCAGATGTTCTGGATAATATGGCAGGTAAAGCATTTAAGAAATATTACATAAGCTTGAAACATTTGATTAGGAACTACCTAATCCAATCAGTCTGATAAAATCAGTTACCATGTAAGTATCTGCACTTCTAAATGTTTCCTTTTGTTTTCACAGATACCTTCTACGTAACTTGGGGAGCTTGTCATGAGACA
Organism: Tinamus guttatus; assembly: GCF_000705375.1. The sequence goes on from NW_010582178.1 coordinate 27,363, forward strand.
TGCATTGCTCCAGGACAGGCACTACCACCTCATGGGAGGCCTCTTGGCAGGCTAAGCTCAGCAGACCTGAGCGATGTTATTAAAAAAGTGAGTCAAGATAAAGGACTATATGCAAGTACAACTTCAATTTTGAAAATACACAGTAGTAAGACAAAGACATTGTTTGCAAGAAGTAGCATGCATATGCCAGCTTTAGCTTGGAGTCTGCCCTTTGACTGGGGATTCATGTCCTGAGTTTAGCCAAATGAGGGAAAGCCTGACAGGCCGTGTGGCTGAAGGAGGAAGAATCACGCAGCAGGGTTGCTTTAGCAGAAAGGCCTCAGTGTCATGCCCTGGTGACTTACCACACTCTGATGAGCAACATTTTGAGAAACACTCGTGTACATTTATGTCTGTGCATTGTTTTGAGCATTGAAATGTTTTATTAAATGTTTCCTTAATTATTTAGTAATTTCCTAAAGTAATTTCTGTTTAAAAAAGGTGGAAATATGTAGTTTGGATATTTGTCATGCTTTTAAACCATGAAGTATGAAAAATGAAACTGAAGTAGAAATATAAGTATATTAACTAATCACATCTGACTTTCAGATAACACATGAGGTCATCTACGCTTTATTGTTAAAGTTTGATGGGCTGCTTTTGCAGATTAGAGACCTATTCCTTTCCTAATTGCTCTGTTTTGCTCAAGAGACTATGAGCAAAGAAGTTGTTCGGTAGTCTACAGGAGTCTAAGTAGTCAGAGAGTTTTTTTTTTTTGACTGCACAATTGTTATCAATCGTTATGGACTTTAAAGCTGATATTTAGTTAATTATAGTGAGGACAGAATTTAATCTTAGGATCTGACGTTATATGTATTTGGCTAGGAAATCCCATAATGTGAAGTTATTCAGACATTAGCAGCCTAAAATTGTTCTAAATTTTGACAATATTAATCTGTAGTCAAAGCCACAAATCAGATGCCATTTGAGACTATTTATTTTTAATTAATTGAGTGGTACATTCCTATTTCAAGATATCAAATAATTGTAGTGTGACCTGATGCTGAGGATGTTGTACAATTCCCTTACTAAGATAATGTGTTCATTGCTGAAGAAGGTCAAGCAAGGTATTCTAATTCTGTTGTAGAAATAATTTAATTGTAAAGAGTATTAGCTTTGTCTCCTAAGCTTTCAAACCTTTCATTTCTAGCCTTACAAATATTGGGTGCTTTACTCTCCTACTACTTGTATTTATTATGAATGAACAATTTTTTTTTTTTTTTAATAGGGCATTACTCATTATGGGCGAGACAAAAAAGAGATTGAGATTCTACTGTTCCAAGAAGTCATCTATTATATGTCCAGAGTGGACAGAGTGTTAAGTTTTCCTGGAGGATCACTCCTGTTGGCAGGGCGGAGCGGTGTCGGTCGTCGAACAGTTACATCTTTAGTTAGTCATATGCATGGAGCTGTTCTGATTACTCCCAAAATTTCCAGAGGCTATGGGCTGAAGCAATTCAAAAATGACCTTAAACATGTAAGTCACTTGATGTATTACATTTTGTTGTTTTGTATGCTTGTATTAAAGAAATGGTTATGGGAATTTCAAAGGACACAAAATCGTGTGTAGGAGTTTGTGTGTGTTTTAAGGAAAACAGAATTCTAAATGAAAAACCACATTTTTGGAAGTTATTGGTACTCAGATGTATTCTCTGTATTAAGTGACCAAAACTTTTTTTTTGAATACCTGAACCCTTGTCCTGAGAGCTGTGCATTTTATAAAATCTAAGCCCGTGTGAATTTGAAAGGTTTTTTTTTTTTGGGGGGGGTGTATATTTTCATATCCGGTCCCTAATAGGATCTGCTTGACCGATCTAGCTGAATCAAGCAAAATTTTAGAGATTTATAAAGCGTGGACATTACTTAAAACATATTTTGATTATTTCAAAACTCTTAATCATTTGAATCAAGAGTTGCCAATGCCTTCAGAACACCTAAAGAAAATTCCAGAGCTAGGCCTATGTGAAAAGTGATGCAATTGCTTAACTGCTTCACATTTGGAACATTAATATACTGTAGGAAGAAATCTGTTCTAATTATTTTATGTAGACTTTTTTCTAATTTTGATATGTCAGATAAGTGATGTAATCTTTTGTAGATGTATAAGCGTAACAACCTAGATGCTATAGGAGAGAAAAATATGTAATATATAATCCTCGAGAGATTATTGTTCTCTAATGAAGCAATACCCTTATTTCATATACTGAGATTAAAATATTTTATCTGCTTCTAGGTGATGGAGCTTGCTGGCATCGAAGCACAGCAGGTGGTGTTACTGCTTGAGGACTACCAGTTTGTTCACCCCGCATTCCTCGAGATGATCAACAGTTTACTCTCTTCTGGTCAGACAAGTGCAAAAAAATTATGGTGCTATTTTACTACACAGAGTTTGTTCAATGGGACGGATTTTTTTTTTC
>NW_010582186.1:0-14538 GCF_000705375.1 Tinamus guttatus
GATACAAAATATTAGTAAACTCACTGTTTGAGTGATACACAAGCTGAAGAGCAAAATGTTATTTGCATATTTTACTGTACTTGTATACAGAAGAAAAATCAAAATGCTAATTTCACTTAAACATAGGACAAATCCCACCCCTCTACTGCAAGGAATACTCAAGAATATCATTCTGCGGAACAGAAGTTTTCACCTGGCATCTCAGATGCACCAACAAATACTTTTCTTTGGAACCACAGCTAAGCAGTTAAGGCAAAGAACACGTTCATTATTTTTAAGATTTATTATAGCTGGTTTTCAGATCTATTTTCACCATTTTTGTGCTTATTTTGGATAAAATCTATTCTATTAAAACACATCCAACACTTCCTGAGCACAACATGTCCTACTCTAAGTTTTTACAAACCTAAGCAAAAACCTGAAGTATAAAATTAGACTTAGATCAATAACATCTACAATACTTTATATGTATAAATCTTAATACTAATATATATATATGTATTGAACTTAAAAGGTCAAAAATTAACTGTTTATCACCAAATCATTCAAAGGTACTTGAGGTGTGTTTTACCAATGTAAACGTTGAACGGATCAAACAGTAAGCACGTGCATGTTAGATGTGTATGTTCTTTTCACTCTGTTTTCAAACGTGTCGTAAGTGCTACCCGATTATATTTCGCAGGGTGCATTAAGGCCACTTGGTACTTACACCCTTTCTTCACCCCCGACGGTCACTATACACTCGGAGTAGCCCCGGGGCTTGAAGGAGGCCAGCATGGCCTCTCCCTGCTGCGGGGGCGTCAGGGGAATGTTGTTGCATTCCTTGACAATCTCCCGAACCAGCGGCTCGCTCATCATCTGCTCGCGCAGGTACGTGGCATCCAGGCCCGAAACCCACACTGCTGACATCACATCCTTCATGTGAACCTGCAGGACGGAAGAAAATTGCCAGCGTCTCACAAAACAGCACTAAAGCACTCGTACATACTGAAATCTCTGCGTCGATCTAAACTTGGAGTATTTGTGGTATTTGGAAGCAATAATAAACACTACATCTGCACTACAAGGTTTAAAAAAGATGAAGTCTTCAAAGACTCACTGAGAAGGTACAACTTGCTTTCTCTCTACAAAAATAAGACACCACTAAGGCCAAATAACTCAGTTTTGACTTAATGCCTATTAGAAGCCAGCATCACAAACATAGCAGATAATACATCCCAAACAAAGCTTTCATTCTTTTGCTGCCATCCCCTCATCTGCATTTTGGCAAAATTCCAATTAATTATGTGAATGCAACAGCAGCCCTGGAACACATGCATCTATTTTAAGCTCCTACCAATTAGAATATACATAGTTGAGTCATATTCAAAAAATAAACTCTTGGATATCCTGACCTTTCTTGACTCTGCATCATGAGAAATCCATCTGATCACTGCTTCAAAGACGTATCTTTCGTTCCCAACATTGAGCTTTTCCATTGACAGCACTTCTTTCAGTTTTTTTGGAGTCAGTTCCAAGAATTCCTCTGTGCTGCTGACATCTCGAAAGTGAGTTTCCAGATACTCTGAGGCAAGGTAGTGAACATGATGCAAACAATAGTGTAGTGCAAAGTCCCGAATACCAATACAGTTCTCAGCAGCTATACAACCTTCTAAAAACTCACAGCAGAGAGCTTTTAAATCTGTAAGCAGCAGGAGATCAGCTGCCTGTACCACATCTTGGATAGTTTCTTCATTTAGCCTGATCTGCAAGAATTAATTTAGAAGTTATAGCTACCATTACTCATTGCTACATGAGATGTCCACATTCATAACACTCATTCTCAGTGGCTGAGAAAGTGAACATTAATGCCAATATAAGATTTATGAGAAATAGATGTGATTACAACACATTTATAAATGAACAGAGGACCGTGAAAGGCATTAACTTAACAGAAGGTATTTGCAGAATTTTATGTCTGAAGGAACAATGAAATTGCTAATCTAATCCAAGAACATAAAATGATTTTTTTAAAAAAGTATATCCAGAAAAATAATTCAGCTGCCTTTTCTTTTTCTGCTGAAAGCTGAATCAATTTGACAATCTCAATTGGCCTCCAAATTGACTCAACAACCCAGTGTTAGTCCCTACTAAAACGCAGCAAAGATCAGCCCAGACTGAGCAGGGGATCTTGCCACCAAAGACCTCAAAACTGGACGTTATGGGGAGCACTAAGGGAGGCTGCCTGATGTACTGAAATATACAAGTTCAGAGACAGGGTCTTAATCACCATTGCTACCAACTCAATTATCTTTTACTGTTCTAAGAGAATGCATATTTTAATATTAGATTACTGGAAATATTATTCACATTTTTTAAACAAGCATTTGACACTAAATCTTTTAATGGGTCCTCTCCCACTGTATCAGAAGAGAGAAAGATCATGAAACGCTTAGTCTCCTTTGCACAGGCAAAACTTAAGTGTGATTTAGTGCTTTACAGGAGAAAAAAAAAAAGGATCAGTTTTTAAAGCAAAATTCTGAATGGGATTATCTTTCTGGTTAGCAGTGTTAAAACTTTATTTTGCTGAAAAAAATCATTTTGTCTAGCTCTTTACCTGCCCACTGAAGATGTAATCTAGTATCTCTTTCATGATATCAACTGATATTCCTTCAAGTTCAATCTTGTACGTTGAGCCATCATCTTTTGGGGGATTATAGTTCAATTTTGTTCTGAGGAAGGAGAGAAAAAAAAAAGTGCTCATGACCTAGGAATAGAATTTTTTCTTTAAAAACAAAACAAAAAAGCAACAAGCAAGCTACAGATCACTTAAGCAGGAACAGATATGTTAAAACCCTGCAATGTGATTTGAGAATTCTATTATTTAGGACAAAAAGGGTGCATTTGCGGTCTCTGGGATTGCTCATCACATTTCCAGACTGAACAATTACATGAGCCTTGCAAACTTCTCCTGGCATCAGAGAGTCAAAGTAATTTTTTCCTGGCTCAGTCATCACAGACATTCATAAACTTCAATCAGGACTTAGTCACCCAGTACTGCTGATGGATGAAACGCAAGGATTTGCTTTGGTAATAGAGAAGAAAACTCCCACCCCACGTCCCCACGGTCCCGCACCTCCACACCCCCTCCAAAAACAAAAAACGTTACCCAAAAGAGTCATTAAAATGAGCAGATGGGACCAGAATGCACAGTGGCAGCATAAAATAGTAATGCAATCAAAATATTTAAGTCATTTATGATGTTATCTTCTTATCATCATATCTGGCCACAGCTGAACTGCATACTCACAGCTCTAGGAACTAGACCATGTTCTGCTGAATCAAGCTTTAAATATTCATCGAAACCATTGGACACTTTACATTATATTTATATATATATACACACAAGCTATTAAAAAAGAAAATATATAGACACATATATAAATATATACACAGTCAGAAGCCATTTGATGCCCTTTTGAACAGAAAGGCATAAAACTGAGGGAACGAGACGGGGAATAACGCTGCAGCAGCAGAGCTGTCATCCCATCACGTTAGCACAGAGGCTTTTCCAGGAAGGAGCATTCCAGGTGTTGGGAGAGGAACACTCTCCACCCAGCCAGGAAGAACAGCGATGAGAACTCTGAACACCCACTCTCACACAAGGAACTAGGAATACAACATAAAAGGACCAGAAAACTTGTTTTCACTGCCCGATAATATCGCTACACATATTTAAATAAAAGCCTTTAAATATATTTTCATATTCATTTCAGTATACTTCTAACATTTAATTAGCTTCTTTATGTGAAAAACAGTGCTAAGCTAAGCTGCAGATGTCCTCATTTGTCACTGCTGTCCGCTATCCTTACACTAAGTAAGGACATAAATATGATTTACCTAGGAGCCAGATTCTGCTTCACTTGCTCAGACTTAGAATAAACCAGTTCCTCACAAAATAAGATACTACTCTCATTAAATAAAATCCTGGTCTATAGAAAGTGATATCAAAGTGTGAATAATCATGATAATTTTAGCTCTTGGGTCAGTCATATTTGTGGACATTTCTCGTAACTTCTCTAAGCTGCAAAATATCCATCCCCACTCATCTGGACACTCTCAGATTTAACATTATTCTGATTCATGCACATGACTAAGCTCTCTGAAGCTCAATTTTTTTCATTCTATATTTGTACAGCACCTATCACAAGTTACACAAACAACAGTATTAATAACACAATTTGGATGAGTAAGTTATTAACAGTATTAACAATAACACAATTTGGATGAGTAAGTTATTTTTCCCCCCTCTAAGAGGTGGAAAAAGATCAAATGCATTCTGCATGACACAGAATAAAGCACAGGCTACCCTAAGAGAAGCAGATCTGTGACCGGTCAGTTGAAAAGCCCCCAAAAAAAGATAGTTCCAGCAACGTGGACCCCCTGCACCCCGGCTGCTCCACGCGCTCACGGCCGCAGGCTCCGAGCGAGCGGGAGCACGCGCTGATGCTGAACTCCAACATGGCTTCCATTTGATCGCTGGGTCTTTACACGGATTTTTCAAGTCTATCCAGCGTGTCTCAATTTTAGGTACGCCAATTTAGTTGAATTTTGGGTTCCTCCACTTTTAATAGAGGCTACATCTTGTTTTTTGGAATGAAGTTGTATTTTTTATTTTATATTTTTTCAAAAAGTTAAATCTGCAGCATCCTTCCTGGAATCATCAACACAGAAAGAAAAAGTGGAAAAAAAGATCCAGTGAGCTGGGATACATTCTGATAGAGCAGAGACCTGGGTATTTCAACGCACTGTGGGTTTTAAACCAGGTGCAAGGCACAGAATAAACAAGCTGCACGCCAGCACTAATGGGAGATTAGTGTAAGGCCTGGTGCTGTTTATCATGAACTTTCATCTCGGCATCACCCGCACACACCCAAGCTAAATCACCTCCTTGCACGGACTTTACACGACACCTCCTGGAAACAAACAAGTGTAGTTCAGAGTTTGGGGCCAAACCAGTTACTGGACTCGATGCTCCAATTGCTGCATGTTATTTTAGGCCACATTTGTTTATCTGAAGGAGGGCAGGGTGGAAAAGCACTTGTGTCAACCAAACAATACAAACCCCTAGCAGAAAAAAAAAAAAAATATATATATAGATAGATAGATATAGATATATATATTGTTTTCCTTCCAAAAGCCTAAATGCAAACCCCACTAACTCCAAAGTTACTCAGGACAAATATTAATATCATTCAAATAAATCATGGCTGGTTTCCATTGGAAACTTCACGGAACTGCCCTGAGAAACAGCAGTTACCTCACCTATCGGTCCCACATCTTTTTGGTTAGTTAAGTTACTAAGTTCTGTCTCTCAACAGACAGATTTCCAGACCACAGCACAAGAACCGCTGCCCAAGAGCGGCTGGAGACAACTCCTTGCAGCTTCAATCAGCACTGCAAGGCTGTGGGAGGAGAGAAGGAAAAAACAAAGCAAAACGGTGGAAAAGGGGATGGGTTATAACCAGGTTTAGGGCTGAAAAAGCTTAAGAAAAGCTAAGGAAGAATGAAGAGTTCAGGTAAGAAATCAGGAGGAGGAAGGCGGGTAAGAAGGCGCTGCCGCCCCTCGCGTCACCCGCTCTCAGGAGCCATCAGTTTCTGATCACTCCAAGCACATTTTAAATTGCCAGACCACAGGAGAAAAGGCTGCTTCAGTCTTCCTTAATGCAGATGAAAGATGAGAAGATCAAGAATTAGAAAGGAAAGACATTGCCTGGGAGAGAGCGCACTTGACAGAACAGATGCATGCAGGGCTGCAAAGAGATACAGGGAGGACAATACAGAAACAACATCCCAAATTCCTTGTCTCAGTTTCGTAAGCCTTCTAATTTTCAGCAGCTTGACTCTCTACTTTATGCACTTTAGAAATCCGTTTTCATTTTTTTCCAATTATAAAAGATTGCCACTATAAGAGAAAGCTGTTCCCAATTTATACAGGAACATAAATCAAATGTTCTACAAACACAGCCCAAGAATTATGAAATCTCTTATATCTGTCAGGAAAACAGCCTGGCATGTACCAGTCAAAAACAAGCGCAGTATTACAGAAACACAGATCTAGAGTCTGCTCTTCCACCTTGCTTAAGAAACACAGTCTCAGTGATCTCCAAGTTGTTTAATACACTTTTTTTTTTTTTTTTTTTTTAAAGAAACCAAGATACAAGCAAAGCCTATTTAGAAAGTGGCCTTGCACCTGAAAACGTCTTGTTCTTATCTTTTAAGTCTGACCTCAGAAGGGGGCAAAATAAAAAACAAAATGAAAGACAAAACAAAGGACTCAAACACCACATAGAAAGTTTGCTTTCCCAATCAAGGCAGACATAATTCTGTGGGAATAATCTTATCTGTAAAGTCTGTACTTTATTTACAAGCTATTATGGAAAGATAACCCAGTGTATTTCTCCAACAGTGACATAAGTTACAGTAGAGTTCTTGAAATGCTTTAATCCTTGGAGTGCTGGTACATTTGTACCTCATCAGGCAAAGAAAACATCTGCCAAGATTATACCCTTATGAAAGAATATATTCCAGACCACATTCACCTCAAGGAGGTTTGCAGTATTTATAGTCAACAGCAATTGGAAAATGTGGGAAACACGGCAGGTTGCTTTCTTTTTGATAGTTTACAATGAGAAAAGAACGAAGGGTAAAATAAATCAAAACTTTTTGCACTGCAATGATGGGAAAAGCAGCCAACAATGCAGCTGCACTGACCTGCTTATAAAGCTGTAGTACAATGTCAGAAAGAGAACGTCAAGAGACAAGAGGAAAGTCAAGAGACAAGAGGGAAATCTCTTTCATTTGGCAAGGCAACTTCTTTCAAAAGGAATGAGTTTGCTCCAAGCAGGCTAACCATAAGGGCCAATACATGCCAGAAAAGCTTTGCCAGTACTGCGACAGAAGGACTGAAGGAGCAAAACAACCCAAGCCAAGGAGTCATTTTGCAATATATCCTTTGTCTGCACCACTATTTTGGCCTTCTCAAGAGAGCATTTTGAAAAAGAAGTCACACCTCTAACCAAAGTTGCCAGCAAAGACATGTACTGAGACCAGAACATGCTCACAGATGTGACTCAGGCCCAGGCTAGAACGGGATCCCTATCAGGCATTAGGGAGCACCAGAAACAGCTAGTCAGTGCTTTGAGTTTTTGCATTAATCAGGAGAAACTTAAAAACTTCGACTTCAATGGAAACACCACCAGTTTGGTCTCTTAGTTTGGGCTTCTTTATGTGGGGTCCTGAGTCTTATGGGTCTGCCTTTACACCCACAATACTTCTCCCACCAAGGCTGGTCTTTCTGCATACAACAAATAAATACTAAACGCACCACTAAATAGGTCAGACACAAAAACATGATGCAGCAGTTTACACCACCCTCTCCCCTCCTCCAAAAAGCCATTTTACAACCAAATCAGTAGGTTTTCTTTGAGGTCGCACCCTGGCCTTTAGCAGCAGGCATAAAAGGCTGTGTCTCCACCACACCCTGCTCCCGGTGCCAGCTTCCCCAGCACTTTGGCTGGGCCTCTCTTCTTGAGATTATCTGTACCTGCAACTCCAGGTCTCAAGGCAAAACAGTCCGCTTCACAGCTCAGCATAAAAAGCTCCAGAAGATGCCCTGCTTTGTTTGAGGGGAAGAATGACTAGGAACCACTTAAGGTTTGCAATGGACAGAAAAATCAAGAGTCAGACAAATTTTAAGCCGTCACAGTAGAGAAATGAAGGAAGCAAGTCCTTCCACAGCAGCACAGGGTTGGTGTCCGGGGTTCATGGGCTCTGCTCTGCAAAGGGCTTGTTTACCCCGAAAATTTGAAGCGACTCTTGATTACACTGATCTCATCCCGAGCTAGATTATAATCTAAATGAGATCTACTCCCAACCAGCAGGTCTTGCCTAAACATGCGAGTTAGCCATAAGTAGAGAGCACATGCTCGGCTAACCCGGCCTCCATAAGTTCTCAGAGCCTTAAACATCTGCACGTACCACCTAAATTTTCTTTCTTGTTTCTTTTTTTTGGTCAACTTATGGAAGATAGGAGAAAAAGTATTTTTTAAATCGTAGCAGGTGAGTACAAACAAGTCACTAACACAAGCAATGCAAAGGAGCAGGCTCAGGCCACAGATGGCTTAGGTCAGACACCTGGTCTGCAGCACAAAGTGAAGCTTACGGCTGCAGCTGATTCTGCTACCTTGTCACAAACCACAGATTTATGATGTGCCTTCTTATATAAGAAATCTTTTACAGCAGTGCACTTCTGGGACACATTTGGGAATGCACCATCTCATAGAAGACATAATTTTGAAGTGTGACACTTCTGCGACACTGAATCTGGAAGGGTTTTGTTTTTACACCTAATAGTCCTTTTCCTTAGCAGGCAGTAAGCTGGTTAACATGAAGTACTGTTCAAAGCATCTTCTTGGTCAACTAAATCCATGTGACACTTGTGACTTTTTTGTGCTTTATGGGATGCCCAAGTTCACTCACTCAATAAACAGATGATTCATCAGACTTTCACTCCACGTAAGCTGAAAATTACAAGACACTTTCTACTAACAGCAGTAGCCTACATATCAGGCAGCAGGCTGGACCCAGGACTCGCTGTGAAGGAAGGGGGAAAGCATTTGTGGAACACAGCTTTAAAACAACAACCGAACATTAACTTACCTGAAAACGCGCTTTCTGTCAAGTTACCTTTGTTTTTAAATTTAATAAAATGCTTTCTTTAAAGAAGCAACAGCAACATGCCCACGTTGTTAAATCTGGGGTTTAAAATATTGAAGTGTGTAGTACTGCACGGTGTTTCTAATAACCTAAACGTTTCTGTGATTTATTGCAATCGCTTTGGAAAGCGCTGATGAGCTCACCAGGAAAACTTCTTTTTATCAGGTCTTTATACCTCCTTCTTACAGCACATAGATGAAAACTTAATCAGAACAAATAGGATTTCCACAATTGCTGGGAAAAAAGAACACCTAAAATTAAAGTACATGCAAAATACCACAAGACAGTGAGAAGAGGGAAACAAGCACTGTGTTTGTGCATGAACCCAACTGAGGAAAGCACCAACCTAGATGCACTCAGAGCCGGAAAACTGAGGTCTGCCACACTGCAGGGAAAAGCAATGGCAAAGCCAAAAGAAAAAGGAAGCAGAAGGATGCATTTCACTGGCACAAGAAATGAGCCAAGAGCCTACAATTCAGAGTACTAAAAACATCCCCAACTACAGTAACGGTTGTATTAGGCAGCTTAAAGTTGCACAGGTGGTATAAACCAATATGCCTCGGCACACAAAACAGTCACTAAGCACCTGGTGTTAGGAACTTCCTCCCTTGATAGGCAACAAATAATTTCAGAGCTGTCGATAACAGTGACTTTTTTTCTGGTTCCTCCTTCGGCTATATTAAGCAGCAACAAAGACTAAACAGGGCAGACAGAAGCCAGGCTCCAGCGTGGCAGCGTGCAGAGGGCAGACACCTTCCTATCACTGACGGAGCCTGAAGGAACAAGGTGCCAAGAGGGGATGAGTTCTCCAAGCCCATCAAACAGTTTCACACAGTCTCAGGAATTCTCTCCCTTGCAGGTCCTCATTTGCAGCCCAGACCAATGCAAGCAGAACAGACTGAACCAAGCAGAGCAGCAGAGCGCTCAGCTCCGCATTCCTCTCCCCAGACAAGGCAGCACCTCCAGGAGAGTCCTGTTCCAGCCACAAAACCGCTCTCGAGCATGCAAGAAAAATGATTAATAAAAAAGTCCTCTTAATAATAAAGATTGTGCCAGGCAAGGCAATTAGCAAGGCATAAAGGCTACCTAGAGAGTGTCAATTACCCGGACATCCCAGAAATGTCCATTCCGGCCGGGCCCGCCTCGACGCTCGCACGTACGCAGCGTCTCCGGACGCGGCAGGGCCGCCGCGTTCCAGCGCCCGTCTCCCTGCACACACAGCCCGACCACGTCCCCTTGTTCCCCACCGGATGCACGGAGCGGCCCAGCTGGATTCGTGCTCTCTTCCGAGCAGGGCAAGACGCTTTTTGCTTCCTTCCTCCAGGCCATCTTTTAGGGGCTTGTTAGGACAGGAACACAATTAACAACTCCCCACGCAAGCCCCGTTCAGCCCTTTTCAAACCCCAGTCGTAAGCTCCTGTCCAACCCTTGCTGCTGCTGCCCCCAGTTACTTGCTGAGACCCAACACACATTGAAACACTCCACCTGAGCTTTGCCTTGTACACACAGCTCCTGTATTTGGCCAATATTTGGCTTTATCGCTTCTCAGAGTTACAGACGCTTTGCAAAGAGCAATTAATTCGGATATAGTTAAAGCATCACAGGTGACACTTCAGTTTCATGGAGAACGTGTTCCCCACTAAAAACAAACACACAAAAAAGGCTTTAAAACAACCTGCACTGCTCCCCAGGAAACCAGCACAAACCCCTTGTAGAAAAATGGTGAATGTGGTTTGGTTTTAAACCCTCCCTGGTGAGGCAGCCGGGCGAGCTCCTGCGCTGGGGCCTTGCAAAGAGCCGGCTGGTGGAAACGGAGCAAAGGCGCCAGCCTTGGACCTGAAACCAGCACAGAGCAGTGCACTTGAGAAAACAAGGCCCCCAACATGAGAGCACCCCCTGACCTTAACAGCACCTTAGTTGCACTTTCAGTGTTAGCCACGAATAGATTGCCTTGTGGAGCACTGTTTAAAACGCCTTTTTATAAGTGCCAGCATAGGCTAGCAGGAAAACAGCAGCAGAAGCAACTGGTACATGGTGGCTTCTACCTCACGCTGCTGCTGCCCGTCAAAGGGGACCCTTGTGGGACAAAACCAGCCGCAGCCAAGGCCGGCTGTCCCAGGAAGCTGCCGCGCACACGTCACATCCCGGTCACATCCCACACGTCTCACCAGGGTTAGCGACACTCGGGTGAATCCACACAACAAAGAAGTTTCAGCGTCCCCTTCTCACAGGCTTTGTGACAACTCAGAACGCAGCGAGGAAATACTGTTTGCTGGAAAGAAACATGGATCTGGTGACAGCGTTTCCAAGCAAGGCTCCGTGGAAATCGGCTCAAGGGAAAGTCCTCTGGCTGCACAAGGGTCTTGCAAGGTCAGCTGGTCTGGGAGGTTCAGGGGACATTAGCAGGACAATTGAGAACACGTAAGTGCAGCCACGTTACTTCTCACCAAAACCAACTTAGAAAAGAGTGATTGTGCAACAGTGATTTTTAAGTAAATGGAAAGTAATATGAACTTATTTTGCATTTTCCAGGTGAGAATAGAGCCCTGACAGCAAAAGAAAGATGAAAATATGGTGGTAGATCCTTAACTAAGTTTGGAGAGCCTTGTAGAAGAGTATTGCGTACATATATCCATCTACAATCTGTTCGTACATATGTGTGACAATAAAACATGCCAAGATAGCAAAAAACTCATCATCTGATTTTAAATACTGCGCTATGGACAGATGAACTGAGCAATCACTGCGTAACACTGTTTACCTAGGAATCTGAGTTCAAACATTCTCCCTGTGAAAACAGTCTTTCTAAGCACCCTGCTATGTAGGCTGGTATACAGCACAGTAACCAATTATTAAGAGCAGAATCTTAAGAGCCGCAAACTTCAGCTGGCCACAAACTACTCATGCTAGACAGCAACAGACCCGTTTGGAGGACAGCATTTGCCCCCACTGCTGAGGATACCAGGAATACTTGCACCAAGCCTATCCTATAAAAGGTTTGTGGATATATGCTACTACCTATGCCAAAATTCCCAGTGTAAACACAGTTTATCCTGCCAAAAGCTCCCTTACGCCTGTGTAATTCATACCAGATTCACAAATGAAATAAGTGAAAAACCAACACAACTCTGGCAGTGGAGTTTTGTCTGTATTAGGGATATTGCAGGACAAAAATTGTGTTTAGGGAAGAAAAAAAGGACAGGTTCTGGCTGATTTGTTACAGCACACACACAAAAAAAAAGACACAGGCTCCAGTTTAACTTCTCCAGGCTGCACAGCCTAATCCTGCTGAGCCAAATCACGTCTGTCTGAGGGCAGGATCTTCATTTGGGCTTCTCCTTTTCTCAGGCTCGGGAGCAGACCACAAGATGTTAGAGATACGCTGGGAGACTTCTGGTTTCTGCAGGCAGCCGGGTTTGCTCCGGAGGCAGTCGGAAGGATGAGATAAGCCCGCACATTTAGGGCAGCTCTGTGGGAATTTACACAGCAGCCCAAGAGCTCACTGTCCTCGGAGCTGCAAGGGACACGGCTTTAAGCAACTCAGGCAAAGCTCAAGAAACACACTACCACAAAAAGTAAAGTCTTGTGGTACCCCAGAGAGTGTTTTTTTCTTTTTTTCCATAAATCCAGCATTTTATTCTGTATTTGCAGAACTAGCCTAGGGAGAAGACAGACAGATGGGACCTGCAACACTGGTAAGACGGCTGCATGCTGCTGCTTCATCTTCACATCCTCCCTCCTCTTCCCTTTGAGGCTGCCATTTTCGAGCTCTGTGGATAATCCCGTTGCCAAATAACCAGAGGGAAGCCACACCACTGTAATTTACAAGTGTCCCACTCACTAGTCAGCCAAAACACCTCCACGCAAACCTAAAAACAGGTAGCGCTCCTCTCGCTGCAGCTACACAAATCCTTCAGCACCCAGACTCCGCTCACACCCAAGCCGCCCCCTCAGAAAATCCCATGCTTCCCGATTTTCCCACTCACACCCTAAACGAGGTGTTTGTGCGAACCCTGCGCAGCTTCCCCGCTTGCCCCTAGCCAGGGCACACAAAGACAGAGCCAGAAAGAGAAAACAGAGCCAGCAAATCCCACCACCGCCAGCTGCACAGCTCCCACAGCTGCTCATTCTACCCAATAATATCTCTGAAGTTAGCTACTAGATGTGCTGAGCTTTATATTGGAATTTTGAAGTGAAAGCAACCTAAGTTAATTAACAACTGAAGGCTTAAACAGACCACAGTACCAAAGCATGCTTTGAAATCACCTGAAATCATCTAGCCACCAAATGCTTTTAACATTAATTCACAGATCTCCTCTAGTAACTTTTTACATAAAAATTACATCAGTCACTTTATTAAAAATGGCCAAAAAAAGTTTCTTAATGCTAAATGGCACTAAGTATTTGTAGAAATTAAGAACAGGCTAAAGGTGATGGCTGTCTCTAAAAAAGAGCCACAGGACTGTTAATTTGGGGTTAGAAACTTACATCTCCCATATGAGCACCCTACTTGACCATTTGTGCCCAATAATAAGAGCAGGTGGCATAAGAAAGACCCAGAGTGGTAGAAAGAAGGGAGACAAACAGCATATGTAAAAATAGGGTTCTGCAGAAGTAGGCAAGACAGGTGTGTTCCTTAACACGCCACAGGAAAACTTGGTATGTGATATTTATGGCTCACTACCTGTTGCAAGCACAAGCAGAAGTGATGAGTAAGCTTGAAAAAAAATAGGTATTTATATATAAATACATGTAACCTACATTCACACATAGCTAATGAGTTCCTTGATGGGATCTGAACCTGAACAATTTTAAGTTTAAAACAACCACAACTCTAATGACTGTTTTGTTGTTGTTAATGCAGTTATGTCTGCCTCTGACTCTTCACACACGCTTGGTCAGCTCATGCTTCCAAGAACATTTGTCAGAGGTCAACGACAAAACGCAACATTTAAAGACGAAATTCTGTGACTAAGATATTTTCTGTAAAATAATCTAGGGCATCTTTTAATTAAGTAGCCTTTTCATAGCAAAAGATGGCACAGCTCATGTAAACACGTAACAGCAGGGTGGCGGTTTTTCCAAGAATACAGCCTCTTTCCATCTATCCCAAAACCTTCTCCTCAGCCAAGGAGTCTGTGCGAGGACACTAACTTCAGATATGACACAGGACCATCTGAAGTACTTGTCATGATGATCAACGGGCTAAAAAATACCCTGGCATTTTGAAGAGTATTGGATCAGCTGCTCAGATTTATTGCAGCCTCGTGTCTCTGGTCGGCCTTTCACCACAATGGCAACCCAAGACAGGAAGTGAAGAAAGAAAAATGACTACTGGTATTTCAGCTTTTTAGCACCATTTTGAAAACTCTTGCTGCTCTTACTTTGGTAAAAACCTTTTATTTACTCTCACAGAGAGGTGAAGAGGCGCTATCAAACCTCCCCATGGGGAGGTACTTTTTCCACTCTATGGCAGCAGAGCCCTCGCCGCTGAGCGCAGGAGGGAAGCGGGCAGGGCCGCGGGCACCTCCTGGAAGAGGTTTCCCTGGAATTGGCCCAGGACAGCGGCCAGCACGGACGGGGAGACGGGGCTGAGCACGGGCCGGGCCTGGCACCGGGCACCCGCCAGCTCCCCGGAGCCACAACAGAGCTCGAGTCATGGACGTTGCAGGCGCGACGGAAAAGGAGAGGGGATGAAGCCAGCGGGCTTAAACTCAGCAGGGGACGCCAATAACCTGCCCTGGGTACTGCTGGAAACACCCCAAAAAGGGAGACCCCCCC
>NW_010582188.1:10885-30208 GCF_000705375.1 Tinamus guttatus
GCATTGCTCTGGTGGCCACGAATGCTCAATTAAATAAAGATCCCTAATTAATTATAGTAAGGTCAGCTATTTAGTTAGCCTGTTAAACAACTGAAACACATTTATGGGGTGCGTTTCTGTTTATAGCTGATTCTAGCTGAATGAGCAAGAAAAGCAAGCATTGTATAAACAGCCTGGTTAATCTAATCATTTAATGTCTGATAATTACCCATAAATACTTCTATTCTGTTATGCTACAAAGATTTAAATCTGTTCTTGTCCTACCTATGTTATTTCTAGGGGAGATCTCATTGCTAGTTGTAATGTGAGGCACAATTCCTTGGGTTTTTTTGTCCCCCAATATTTCATACACCTCTGCTTGACTTCAGTGCAGTCCTCGCTGTGCAAAGAGTTTCCTGAGGACCAAATATAGACACCCACGGCTTCCTTGGGCAGCAGTTTCCATTGCAAAGTAAATAACATGCATGTTGCTTGAATTTTCCAACTGGTACCTTCCTTAGGCCGAACTGGGAAGAATGACTGTAAAACATATTTTTCACATCAAGGTTTGCTTGCTGTCTTGGTCAGGGCACTGTCACAGTGCGCCCATAGCTCAATTCAATCTCTGTTAAAATCCTGGTTCAGTTTCCTCCTTGTTTGTCCCACGTCGTGTGGGACATCCTGAGCAGCCCTCGGAGATGACTTCCCTCGGTCTAAAGCAGTGGAGTGGCCGTGCGCTCCCTCGAGCTGCCGGGCCAGTTCACACCGTGAGCTGCTCTGCGTCACCTGGAGAGTTGAACAGATTCACACATTCTCCCCTTTCAGCTCTCCCCAAGTTTGTGCCAGCTCCCGTGTCTCACAAAATAGCATTTCTGTTGGACCGTCTGGGGTTACTGAATTATTGGAATCCCACTTTTTTTTTTTTTTTTTTTTTTTTTGAACTGGTTGTCTAGACTTCTAGTTTGCAGTAAAAAAGCTTGGGAAGGGGAAATTAAACACTTCCAAGGAGAAGGCCATATTTAAAATAATAAATAAATAAAATAAAAATAAATAAAATAATTCCGGTTACAAACTTTGGAACCAGAAATAGGATGTTCAAAAGCTTCAGTTTGGCATTACAACTCCCCTTAAATCCTCCTGTTCCAGGCACTGGCCATGAGGCCTATGGAAAGGAGCTGCTGTAGCCCTGCTCTCAGCTAATCCTCCCGTTACCCGTTAACCATGGAGGATGTTTCTGCCCATCAGCTGTGCATCCAGCACACCTGGGAAGCCGGAAGGGCAGAAACCTTCACTGGGGTACTGGACTGATAAACAGCTTGTCTATTTTTTTTCCAAATGAATTACCATTGAGCTTGCAAGACAAAATTAATCCCCTTATCTGGGCTTGAGCTGGCAGCGTCGTGGAAATTCTGGACTGTGGGACGTTATTTGGTGGCTCTGTGTCCATGGAAGGACCAAGAGGCCTTCACAGTTGACGTGAAGCCCAGGGCAGTGCCAAGGTGCAGTTGCAGAATGAGCCTTTTGGACAGGGGATCCCATTCCCAGCCCGAGCCCGAGCGTCCCCCATGTGCACAGAGGGGCTGAGAGCCGGGACGGAGGCAGAGCCGGGCAGGGGTCCCGGCGCGGGACGTGCAGCGCAGGCAGCCGAGCGAGGCAGGAGCCGCGCGGGCTCCCATCCCAGCACCGGCTGCCCGGATTCCCCAGCTGGAGCCGCTGGAGTTTCCAGTGCAGCTCAGAAGCGTCAGGCGAAATGGTGGCTGCAAATGAATGGATCAAAATAATCTGTCCCCTGCAAAGACAGCCTGGGAGAACAAGCTGCCTTCTGGTCCTGCCTCTGCAGCAGGCGGTACGCAATTTGCTCTATTTAGCATCAAGTAAGCACGGCTGAATATAGCCCTGTGTTTTGAGCTTTATTATTATCTGAGTGTTACAGCTCAGCCTCTTATCATGAGGCTAACTCACGAGGTCTATTCAGATCTTTCTCTGGTTTTCTGCTCAGACAAAGCCCAAGGCAACTGGGATTTTCCAAGTATTAGCAACTGCTGTTGCTAATAATAGCTGTAGTCAGCACCATATGTTTAGTGATGCACAACAATATTTGTGTTTTCACAGATGCTGAAATTTTGCACTTTGGATGTCATCGTGTCCAGGAACACAATTATATTAGTGCTATAAAAGTACATGTAGAAGAGAGAACTTTAATAGTTAGCCTTTGCACCCTAGAAGCTGAAATTCATCCGTGCCATCAGGCAACATTAGCTTGCACATCATCCCATTCCTTACTTTGTGTCAAAATCCTGTGAATCTTTGAAATATCCACCTAAACTGTGATTTATGAGATACTTGTATCCCTTTCCTTTTATTTTTCTACAGAAGCAGGTAATATCTCATAGGATATGTTGAAAGACATTACGTTGTGAAGCAGTTCACCTGGTGCTCTGCCTCTCGCTCCCCTTTAATGCTGCAAGGAATACATGATGGAAACAATGTTGTTATTCCTCAGACTACTCCTTGAAGTTTTCTCTTCTTTCTGCTTTTATACTGAGGCATTCCTCTTCTTGTGACCTCCTCATCATTTCCTCAGCAGCAGATTTTGATGTGACATGCGAGGAGGTGTCTGCAAGTGAGAAGGAAAAAAGAAGAGTAAAGCTGAAATGTAAGGATTCTTTTTTACCTGTAAATTTTCAGTGGAGAGGTAAATAACAACAGAAATGTTTCGTTCTGTATCACAATGTTGTTCAAATAGCAAGTGCAGACTGGTCAACAAACTAGAGAGAACATTCCTGGGAAGCCCCTTGGCCACTGAGCAGGATGGAGGGAGCTGCCCACGTTTTGTGTAATGCTGCTTTGAGGTTCAACCCACAGCAACAGAATCTAAGCACGAGGAGAGCAAGCAGTAAGAGACAGCAACTTGTGCAGGCCAAACATCTGGGCTGGCTGAGCTTGCAGAGAGCCCTGTTTCTGGTGCCTGGAGGGAAAGGGGAGGTGGGAACAGCGGGTCGTCCTCGTCATCCACTGCTCTTCTATGGAGCAGGTTGGACCAAACCTGCCTTGTTACTTGCTTTCCCACCTCAAATGCATGAGTTAAAGTTTTGGCATTCAGGGACATAACATGAGGAGTTGGGTGTGTAAAATACTTATTTGTGTGTGCGGTTCAGGTGTTTCTTATGCAGAATTGGTCATTTGTCCCCTTTATATCGTTGATGAAGGAGGTGCACATTACCTCCGTGCATCCACCTTGGAAAGGGATAAAGCTAAGTAGAGATGGTTTCACCTTTATTTCACAGTTAAGCTCCTCACATCCCTTTCTCCTTTTCTTTCACCCATGGTACCTTTTAAGTAATAGTACTATTCTTGAGTTACTGATTCGCATAAAGCCATGGGAAAATGTATCTATTTGCCTTTTTTTTTTTTTTGACTGGTGTTTATCTCTTAAAATACTCCTGTGTAATTATATTGGTGAAAAAAACAAAAGACAGGATAGTTTGTTTAAAAAGTTGTCCCATCGGTCAGTGATTGCTCTGGTTTTATACCTTTAGCTTAGCAGTTTTGTGCAGTGGAGGTAGGAGATGTCAATAGCCGTAAATATAATCCCCTTTTTATTGGCTTAACAGTGACATCTATTGTTCAATATCATATCTATTGTTCAATATCATACATCTGTGAAACTCTTAGCAGCTGCCTGTGGGTATTGAACTGGTCGTCTTTGATTTGGCAAGATGCAAACATGCGCAGTCAAATTATTGATTCAGAGAATTATGTAATAATACTATGGGGCTGCTATGCAAAATTAAATCTAATTCCTTTTTTTCAGAGCATAATTTAAAAAGCAGTGTAGACTGACACACACACAAAGCGGTACCAGGAGCATCCGAGGGTGTTGGGTTTTATGGAGCCTGCCGGTAGCTGCTTGGCCAGCGTGGTGGCAGCGGTGCCGCTGTCTTGCACGTGGTGGGTGGTTAGGGGCTGGTGATGCCTGGAAGGAGCCTTCTTTAATGGGTTTTATGGAGCTTGCCGGTAACTGCTTGGCCGGCGCGGTGGCGGTGCCGCTGTCTTGCGCGTGGTGGGTGGTTAGGGGCTGGTTGGTGATGCCTGGAAGGAGCCTTCTTTAAGGAAACTCTTTGAACCGATCCCTTGTGCTGCTTCCAAATATCCTGCCCCTCTCTAACCGTGCGACCTAACCCAGGGCATCTGGAATCTTCAGCTGCAGCGAGAGCAGTGGTGGGGAGCAGGGTGGGCACACGGGGAGCAGTGCTGCCACGTGGGGCGGTGCCAGTGCCACGAGCATTTCCTGGGGAGGCAGAAGAGCCCGTGCAGGTTTCAGGGTGTCCCTGGTGCCCCCAGGGCTGCACTCGTGGCACCCACTGCTGGTGCTCGTGGTCCTTGGTGCTCGCGTCCCAGTTCTCGCCCTGCAAACGTCATCCCAAGCTGTCAGGTTAGGGAGGTTAAAAGAGAATCACTTTGCTTTAAGCCCTCTCATCTCGCCCTCTTTTGATTATCTCTTCCATCTCTTTCTCTGCCTTTCACAGAGGATACAAAATTCAAGCAGAAAAGATTTTAATACAGCAGTAATGAAATACAGGGGCTATCTAATGTGTCAGACACTGTGGCTGATTAGACTTTCTGATTCGTGGGCTAGAACTCAAGGGAACAGCAACTGTCTCTTTTACTGCCTTGTCTATGAAAACAGCAGAAGGCTATGTATGCTCATTACTATTTTATGCGATTCTGAGCATTAGAGGAGAAGCAGAGAGAGTAGAGGTATAGAAAGATATTTTTAATAATTTTAAATCGAATACCATGTTTAATTCTTATATAAACCCACTCTGGGTAAGCAATTATTCTCAGTAAAAATATTTACTACTGGTAAATGAAGCAGCATAGTTGCTTCATCCTTTAAAGCTGCAAGTTTTGATTTCAGGAGGCAGTAATGGAAGAAGTGCAGGTAAACACACTGCCTAGAGAACATGCTGTGAGGACCTGAAACATGTGCTTAACTTCCAGACTTACAGTCTATTAGTATATATAAATGATATCCCAGAGAGCCCAGAACATTTTCCTAAATTGAGGATATAAAGATGGGATACAGTCTGTAACCAAGCAAGCTACCGTAATTTGAGAAAGAGAACCAGGGTAAATAGCATCTCATCCTCCTCTGTTCTGTACACAGATGGGCTTGTCCAATCCTCCATACAGCTGTAAAGGCTTTAGAAAGAAACCTTCATATTAAAAATCTTGGATTAAAATTTACATCACAAGTTTTCCATGTATTGTCCTCCAGAGTGATGTAAACTCGCATCTAATTTTCTGTGTTTACGCCTCCCTTTTCAAGATGCTTCCCACATAGCAGCGCCCAGCTGCAGAAAAACAGCAGCTGTGTTTCAGAGGGCCCAAGCTCAACTTATGTGCTGTCCAGCGAGAGAGAAAAATGAATGTTACAGGAACCAGTAGCACAGATTTCATAACTAAATGGGTTCTGAGGTCTTGCTGTTCCCTCAGTCAAGAGGAGTGCGCCTCATGGAGGCTCTGGTCACGCGCCGTGTGGTGGGGCCTGGAAGCGCAGGCGGGTGCCAACCCCACCAGGGCTGAGGAGACGCATTCACCAAAGCAGTGAAAGATGTCACCTGTCCCAAAAGCTTGTGGTTTCATGAGTGAGGAATGAGGAGATCCAGCATCAACCGTAAGGAGCAGCCAGGGAGGCCGGAGCTGGTCTGAGGCCATGCCGAGGGGTTGATGGCTGCTGGCGTCCCAGACACAGGAAAATAACCCCCCAAAACAGGGTCGGCGAGATGTGAGAAGCAAACAGGCTAAGAAGAGAGGTAAGAGCCACGTTTGCCACAGACATGGAAGGGAAGGGAAAGCAGGGAGTACCTGAAACCCTTGGATACTGTGTAGTGAGGAGGCCTCTGTGGCGGCTGCTTGCAAGAGCCATCGCTGACATGAAAGGAATACCCCTAGATTGTCAGCACAGGGGCCTCAGAAAATGTGGGAATAGGGATATTCAGAGAATGCACGTGCCCAGTGTAACGGTGCACTAGCACTATCTGGGATCCAGCTGAGACGGGGTAGCTCCTTCGCCTTCAGCAAACTTGAACAAAATTGCACCGCTTGGCTTCGGGGCCAGTTTTCTCCTTTTGCTCCAGATCTTTCATGGCCCAGGAAAGCAGTGACCTAGGATGAGAGAATACAGTTGTCTAGTATGTTTTAAAACATGTCCTGCTCTATCTTCACTAGCTTTAGAGGTCATTAGAAAACCAGGCTCATTGCCCTGAAAACGGAATTTACCCATCCCAGGCCTCCTCAGCGTTGATTCTGGGCAGACCTTTCTCCCAAGTGAGCGTCAAGGGTGGAAATAGATCTTCTAATTGCGTCTTGGCACGTGGCAGAACTAATGGAAGGGACCAAGCCGACAGCAACTTTTGAAGGAAGTGTAGCTATCTCTTGGTGCTCTCAGAGGCTCAGAGCAGCCATAGCAAGTCTTGGTCATTCCAACCTCAAGAGATGCATTTCCATTTCATTTTCTTTAATGGACGAAGCACTCAGGTCTTTATTCAGTTTCTGTTCAGTGCTTACTGATGCGCTTGTGTCAGAGGAACTCGCCGCACTTGGGATTAAGTAAAAGCCGGGTGAAAAGGCCCGACCTGGGAGAAGAGGATGGGGGAGAAAGCACTGGAGAGCTTTTGAGGTGTGATTTCACCACATTCATCTCATTGCAGATAAAATTTTCCTCTCTGGTTCATGAGTCTACCCAAAGCAACAGCCATTGGCATGGAAGCCCTGTGCTGGCAGTGTCCCTGTGGGCCCCACCAGCCCCGCTCTGCTTCCTTATATCACCCGTAGTGCCGAGGAGGGGACGAGGACAGCAGTTTCTCTGATCCCAGTAGCGGTGTTGGAGGGGAAAGGTGCCCATGGCTTCATGGGGCACAAATTGAAGCCACAGCATTTTAAAGGAATATGAGGGTGTTAGGAGCTTGTGTCATGCTGAATTTCAGAGGGAGCTGTGCAGTTAATTCTCCGCGTGTACCCTTGAAATCCCAGTCCTGCATATTTATTTATTGTCTGTGAACTGGCTTCTCTTTAAATTGCAAAAGCAGAGCATGAGTGATAGTAGGTTCTGAAAAATTAGCATTAGCAATATGCAGGCAGCCCCCAATCAGAGTGGAGAACAGTAATTTATTATCCATTAGGTGATGTGCCAGTCAAAGAGGACCAGCAGAGCAATAAGCTCTGGAGTGATCTGTGCAGCTATGCCCATGCTACTAGCTGGCTATCAGAAAGGTCAGGTTGGTAAGATGGATGGTGTCTTCCTGCTCAGACACTCTGTCTTTCACTCTGGTGACACACACAGCTATCTGTCATCAAGCAAGAGTGGCAGATGTCTTGTGTGGATGTCATCAGCTCCAATCCAATTGTGGATTTGAGTATTTTGGAGGAAAGAGTCCAAAGTTTTAATGTTTTCCTGATGTATTTTCAAGTGAGGACAACAGTACAAGTTGCTTTGGTGTTTTTGGACATGATCTGGGAAGCTCTTTTGGAGTCTTTGGCACCAGGCTCAGCCTCCTCAAGAAGCTGGTGCTCCGTGGCAATGCAGGAGGTCCATAAAGGTTGCAAGATGTTGATATAATGGATCTTCAGGGGCCTGTCAGTGAAACAGCATCCATCAGTAAGAATATTTACTCCTACAGACTGCTGTGCCCACCTGCCACGCTGTGGGAGTTGTGGCCTCGGTCAGGACGCTCCTGTCTTTTGTCTGATCCCTCAGCCTGTGGTTTCCCCTGGAGCAGAGACCCTCATCACCTGTCCAGTAAAAGTTGAAGCTCTGGGTTCACTAAGCCAGAAAGAAAGCAGAAGAGATTCCTAGACTTTATGTCTGGGAAAGGGAGATCCTAGATTTTGGTCCAAAACTATTTCAAATATTTAATTCCGTAATTGCTCCAGGTAAAACAGAAGCATTCCTGGAGGCAGCAAACAGCATGCATTTTGGAAAGGTTTCTGTAAAGCCGGTGCAGGAGCAAATGCTGCCCTAATGCGTAAACAGTTCAGATAAATGACCCTAACCCCAAACTGTGTCTCTCTGGGGAGGCCGAGGAGCTCTTATTCTAGATGGGGTGTTCAACTCATTTGAGAGCTTCTCTGGACGTGCTGCATGAACCAGTCTGAGCACTCTCGGGGATGGGGAATTACTTCACTCACTGCCTGCTGCCCTTGCTTCCTCGTGGGCTTCTCTGCTCTGACATTTGTTACCAGTCTCTGGCTTGCAGCTACAAGCAGAAGCAAAACCAAAGTTTCAGGCCCAGGGGAGAGGACTGGAATTTGTCCCAGCCTCAGATTCCGCCTGAAGCCCTGGTCTGGTATTCCCCATCCCTTTTGTTGCTGCAATGTTGTGTACGTGTTTATTTGTCTCACTCTAATAAGCTGTATCTGCACAGCTAGCTAGTTTATTCTCAAAGGAT
Organism: Tinamus guttatus; assembly: GCF_000705375.1. Next base: position 19,318 of record NW_010582188.1, read on the forward strand.
AGATTAGAAAAGCCCGTCCCCTGCTGGAATAAGTGGAGGTTAAATTATTTATTTTCTGTTCTTCATAAGAAGCTTATAGCATGCTGGATGAAAGGTCAGACATAATTAAGAAAAATGATGTGCACTCGAAGAGAAGAAATGCATGCAACCCAGCTAAAATGACTATCACTGCTACAGCATTTGTGCAGAACAGGTCGCAGCTGGAATAAATGTGGTTTGGGGCTGAGAAGGGAATATTTCTTCTGGCATTGCAGGATTCAAAGTGGAAGAATGCAGAAATTTTGCAGAAATCTGTTACTTTACATGAAACACTTGCCCGTGTCCCCTTTCCACAGCAGTGCACAAGCTCTTGGATAACTCTTGTTACCAGTCGGTGTAAAGGTGTTTCACAGAGGGGGCTGCTGTTGCAGTATCCATTTTGGAGAAGGGGATAGTGAGGCACACAGAGGAGATGAGATGTTGAGGTGAGTGTTGGTGCATTCACCTTTATGGGTTACGATGTCCAACCAGCTGTAGAGCATGTTATCTCTTTAATTATGGTTTTAAATGGGCTCATTATTGTTTAAATACAATTTCTCTCTCTTTTTTTCATGTAGACAGGATATTTGAAAACGCTCTGCAATATGCAGCCTTCTCTCTTTTCTAAAATATTGATGGCTCCCACAGAAGAGAAATTCTGCTTTTATGAGTTCCCCTGCCTTGGTCGTACACTTTCTGAGTGAAAGACAATGTTCCCAGAGGAAGCAGTGGATATTAGAGCTGGTTTAGCAAGTCTGAACTAGTGTCCCTTTACAAAACTATTGACTCTAGTTGCTTTATTTGTCTTGGTTTCATTCTACAGCACCCTAATATGTGGCTAGATGTATCGACTAGGAGACATCACATACAGAGAAAATCCCTTTGGTTATAATTCTGATCACATAGGGAACAGCATTTTCTGAAACAAGTTTATGAAAAAGAAGAAGAAGAAGAAAAAAAGGCATTTCAGGGATTAAATCCTCCATTGCTTCAACTGTTGGAAATCCATTTGGGAATAAATAGCCTAATATGTTCACTGCAGTTTAAGAAAGAAATACATTAGACTAAAGGTATTTTGAATGAAAAAGTTATCTCCTTTCTCATTTCAGCACAAACTGAGTCCGTCCCATGTAATCATACTTTTTACTACATACAGATCAGTGATTGCTCATAAAAACAGATTCTCTAGGTATAAAACCAATTGCTGTTCGTGTACAAGAGAAGCTATTTTACCTGAGGGACAGCAGGAAATATTCATCTCACCCTATTACCAAGCCCTTAGAGTTTAATTAAGGACATGATGTGCTTTGAAATCCTCATATAAAAGGTGTTTTATAAGCAGAAATGTGATAAGGGCTACCTGGGCTGAGTAACCCAGGAAGTTACTCCCAGTTACTGTTATTTAATGCCATAAGGCAGAGTCCTATTAAAATCAGTAGGTGACCAGATTAAACACCTAAACTTGCATTTGAATATTTCTAAGTTTAAAAACCTATGGAGTAATTCAGACCTATGGAATACACTTTTTATTCCTTTTCTTTTTTTCTTTTTTTTTTTTTCTGATAGAATGGGACACAATCCAGTTATTCAGAGCCTGGGATTTTCCGAAGGCTCCACGCTAAGTAGGTACCTAACCTCCATTAAAGGTTACCAGATACAAGCCCTGCCTTCCTTGGAGCACTTTGAAAAGTGTGAATGGAATCGAGGGCAATTTGTGAAATTTGACGGGGAACAGCAAAGCGCAGTCCGACTGCTCTAAATGGAACCCACTTGCTATCCTCTGGTTTCTCTCCAAGGCATTTTTTTTGTATGTGTGGGAGGCTCCATAATTCATCATCGTGGAATTCCATAAATCATCATTCACTGTATGAATAATACAGGCACTATAATAATCTCTGACCGAATTCATGGATATCTTTGTGCACGGGGTTTCACAAATTCTTTTAAACTAGGTAAATCTCCCCCATGTTGAGGGTTTTTTTTCCTTTGAGCAGCTTCCGTAGGAGAGGCTTGAGTTAGCACAGCAAAACGTATCTGAGAACATAATGTATAGTGTATGGGATGTAAGATTCATCGATGTAGCCAGGTTTAAAAAACTAATCCTGGTTCGCTAAATCTTTGAAGAAGCATTATTTTAGCATGAAATGTTATGTGGCAAGTAGTAATTCTTGCTAGGGTGTAAAATTTTTATTTCTTCTTCAAGTCACTTTGGAAACACTGGCACCTTGGGCTTATTGCTGGTGACTATCACAACATGAGGAGTCCTCTGCAGGACCAGAGAGCAGGGTGTCCCTGTGAGAACTTGTGTAATTTGAGGAAATAATTTCTGAACTAAAATAACACCCATTTGGGAAGCAGGGCGGGAATCCTCTGTTGGAGCCAATAAATGTAGAAAACTGACAGGAGGAGTCAGAGGCTGCTTGGAAATCGTGTGGCTTTGAGGGTCTGAGCGGGGCCAGGAACCCGCTCCTGCTTTATTAGAGCTGCTGCCTAGTGGCCCAGTTCTCTCATTGTAAGGATTTAGCATACGTCAAATCCCCTTCCCTTCCTTTGTCAGTTAAACAAAAAAGTCAAGAACCTCCTACAAGCTGCTGTTCTGAGAATATTGAAAGCTGATACTGTTGAAAATGCAAGGCTGGAGATTTGGAGATTTCTCCTTCCTTGCTTTTTGGTTTGCTTCCCATTTAATTGTTCAGCCTCACCTATTTTACACTAGCGGTCAGATGTCCTAAACTCCAGTACAGCTATTATCCCTTTTACCATTGCACACTCTTATTTAATTATTTTTGAGCATCCTGACCCATTTATAGATTAGAAGTCATGAATGAGATTAATGTATAATTAATGAGCCAGGGTACTTGTGGTGACAGCTCTGAATAATGATGAATGAGCTGAACAAGAGATCTGACGAGTTGTCCAAGGTCAGATTGCACATGGGAGTGTTAATGTTGCCTGACACAGCTTTATTTCCTTTTGATTTCCTATTTTACATAGATTTGTTGTTCTTACATAGCTGTTAAGCCATCTAAAGGGATGGGGGAATGTTTGCTGACCTCTGAGCAAGCAGTGAGCCTTTCTAGTAACCCTAATACCATTAGTCAGGAAGGACCAGATCCAAAATCGGTTGTTCTTTCTTGAAAGATACTTGCTAAGTGCACAGGACTTTTGATTAGGAAAAAAAAAATGAATTGTTGACATAAAGAAATAACTTTAATCCATTTTCCTATGACAAATATTCTGTTTCCTAAATGAAGTAAATATGTCTTGACAGAGTGCAGCCTTCCTGATGGTTTGCTGTAGAAATTCTGGCCTCTTGGATGTCACTGAGGGTTTGGTTGCTGGTTTCAGTGAAGGCAGGAGCAAAATCCCACCTGCAATGGGGTTCAGCCAGTGAAAGCAAGTATGGGAATTGCACACTAATTCACAGCTCATGAGTAAGGTGCTGCCCAAAAGGAGCCAGCACAAAAAGGTTCTAAAACTTCGTTTTTCCTCCATAAAGATCTCTAACAAGTATTGATATAAATCTATCCAAGCAAAATAATTAGGGTAGAGTTAGGGGGAAAAAAGTGCTGGATGAGCTGTCACTTATAATTGATACGATTTAGCCTGAGTTATCGTAAATCCCCAGTGTAGCATTTTTAGAAATTGCTCTCATTTTATCATAATCATAAGCTAACTTTTGCCTAGATGAAGATGAATTTATCAGGGCATTTATCTGCTGATGATTGCCTATAAATAGGTTTAAGACAAACTAGAAACAACAAAAACTCCTTTGTGTGTCTCTGCTGTGTGAGCAGAGCGGTGTGTAAGGCAGGCACACACTGTGCCTATGTGATTGTAAAGTTAAAAAAAGAAAATGAACACAAATTGGCAAAATGCAGCATGACTGCAGTGTTGTATATGCTATATAAGGAGAGTGAGCTCCTCAGACTCAGTAAAAACATGTTGGAGTTGGTTTCAGCGTAGTACTTGGGCATGGGGATCCTGCTTTGCAAGACCAGGGGCACCCCGCGTTGTCTGCGGAGCCTTGCTGAGTGTCCCGGCACCTGGGACACTGCTCCACAAGTGATAAATCAGGAGTCTTAATGGCAAAACACGTGAACATGCGTGCGACTCTGCTTCCGTGGGAGATACCTGCAATGATCTGTGCTCAGAAATCCCAGAATTGGGTCCTGATTTTGTGCATTTTGCACAGGGAGGCATTTCCACGCACATGGGCCCGAGAGTGCGTGACCAGCAACCTGCAAAAAGCACCATCACTTTGGAGAAGGAAAGGGCAGATAAATCCATGGCCAGTGCAGGCCTGGGTAGGCCCTGGGGCCCTGTGTGGCCCCCGGGAACTGATGGTCCCAGCTGGGGACCTGGTCATGACGGCTTCCCCTTGGGTTCTGCCCCAGCAAGGAGCTGAGCTCTGGTCTCAGCTGGTCGGCAGATGCGAAGGCATCAGGAAGGAATTGGGTTATTCTGTTTTTCAGAGCACTTTCTGTCACTGTAATAACTTCAGAGATATGAAATTTTGCTTGGAATAAAGCCGAGCCATGGCACCAGTCTGACATCAGGGACTAAGTGCTCAAAGAAAGTGTATTTCTTACTTTCTCCTGCTGGATTTTGCCTTTTTCTTGCTATATTTTCTCTTAGCTGCTAGGCTCAGGATTGACTCGGTATTCAGGTTAGATAAACCTCACATGTTCTGCTTTGAAGGCATAGTGTTTTATTCATGTTTATTGTTTCCTTACAGTGCTGCTCTTTTTTCTTTTTTTTCTTTTTTTTTTTTTTTTTGCTATGAAGCCTGCTGAAGCCAAATCTTAAAAGAAAGACACAACAAGCAGTGCTTTTTCTGAGGGAAAATATTCTGCAAATCGGGCAAATTTTGAAGTGCTAGTTTAAAGAGCAAAAATAATAAAAAAATGCCGTGTGTGAACCTGAGTTTTCCCCGCGCTGTGGAGCTCCCTCGGCAGGACCCTCTGGGGCCACCGTGTAGGAAAGAGCCTCCAGGCACCAGGTTTGGGGTTGCTGGGGGTATGTTGCTCTCAAGCATGTTGCGTTAGGGCAAACTGAGGAGCAAAGTCGTGTTTAACCTTCGGGTTTAAGACCACTGAGAGTCACCAGGCCCATGGAAAAGCGGGAAGCAGCCCCGCTACCCTGACTCTGGCTGTGGTAGCTCATGGTCTGAACTGTATTTTTTCCATTGGCCAATGCAGTAAATGCCTTTTTGTTGTTGTTGTTTTTCACCAGACTTCTAGCAGTGTAAAACCAGCAGAGAAGGAATGTGAGCTGGAGGGGGGAGGATTGAAACCAAGCTCAGAAACTTGTTTGTGTTATTAAAACAAAACAAGGCAAGACCAGAAAGCAGCCAAGGGGCCAGATGTGGCTGTTCCCTCCAGCTGCTTTGGGCCACATCAGTGATTCAGGGCAGCTGTAAACCTGGCCTAACTAGCTGATCAGGCTCTTTATAGTGTATTTGTACATCCAAAGCGATGTAGAGGCAGCGTGTGCCACTGAACCTGCTCTAATGTCCTCTGCAAAATGCCATGCAGAATTCCTGCTCCTCCCGCACGGCAGGAACGCGGGGCAGTCCGTCCACGTGTCCAGGCTGCCCTGGCTCCCAAAGCCGAGGATTCCTGGTCTCCCCAGGAGATGCTCCGCGCCGCATTGAGCCCACGGGCAGAAGGGCAAAGCCGAGCACCGCGCGCTGCAGCCCAGTGACAACGTGTCCAAGGGCTCCTCGCAGCTCCCGCAGTGAGTTGCTTTCTTTCAAGCACTGTGCAACATGTATAATGTTCCAGGTAGCCCCCTTGCTGCTCAATAATGGATTATTTCTGGCTAATTTAGTGCTTGCCCTTGAAATGGGGTTGTGCTACAGGGCAAACTGCAGGACTGGGTTTGTTACCTGCAATGCCAGGGAGATCTCCCAAGCAGCGCCGCCTCAACGGAGGCTGTTCCCTACTGCAGAGAATTTAATAAAAACCCCATGCGCTGCCACTCGCTTGTACTAGACACAGTCGAAGACTCTTCATTAAAAAATAATTTTCCCATAAGTGGTGCTGATAAAATGTTCCACTTCTCAGAAAGGCCTAAATGGAATAGCTGCAATCCCAGCAACCTGCTTGCTCTTTTCAGTAGTTCTTGTGGAAATAAATAATTCAGCCAAGGTCACACCGTAAGCCAGTTGCCCAGCTCGTGGTTTTATTTGAGTGGCTGACTGCTTTCGGTTGGCAGAATATGATTAATCAGGATTTCAGGATCTGTAGGCAGGACTATATCAAAAATAACCTGTGCTGATAATAATTTATTTCTTCAAAACAAATGCAGTTGAATGAAAAACCAAAGGAAGCTGAATTAGAAGTGGAGAGATGAAAAAAGTATGTTAAAAGTACTCTTTAAAAAAAATAGAGTATTTTAAAGATATTTCACCATAAAACCCATGGCACAGGAAGAAAGTAGCTTGTGATATTAGGATAGTGTCGTGAGCTCCAACTATCAAATAGCAATTTGTTCTTGTGAAATAAATACTGTGATCATCCACACCTGTCAGATAAAATTTGACATATACCATACCCTTTTTGGTACACATAGGGTACCCCTACACATGATTTATCTTTGTCTGTCTGTCCAAGTATATAGAACATTTGGAAATATGCTTGCAGTAGTAGCCACATTTCATAAAACGGCCTAAAACTGCACTGATATTTCAGCAAGTGATACACAAATTCTGCTCCCCAAAGGCAGATTTGTGAACCTTAATGACACTGGCTACATTTCTCACTGGCTGTTTGCATGGCAAAACTACTCATTTCATGCCACGGGATTTCTGCTCAGACTTCCTGAGCACGGTGGTCTATGTTTGCTGAGTGTTGGTGCAGCTCATTTAATTTGATATCTCAGCACTTCACTGGGAAGCTTGAAATCCTTCTGCTGTCACCCCCAGTGGTTTCTTCGTGTTAATTAATTGAAAGCCTGCTGGTCCATTAGAGAAGTGGGTAATGACCTCTGCATTGGAGTCACATTTGACTAACACAGCTCTTCTACAGCATTTGCCAGATAAAGCATGAAGGAGGAATGCCCGTAATCATAATAAAACCTCACTGATCCTAAGCAAATTTGATTAAAGCAGGAAACACTGTTTCAATAGTAAAAAGGGAAAACCCTTGAATCACTGCCTCTCCCTTGCTGTTGCAGATTCCAGTCTGGAAGAGCCAGGGTGTTTCTGCCATCAGGTGCTGCTTGTGCCACAGCCATGGGCAGGAGATGCAGCTTGGACCAAGTATTTGGATCATGGTGCTCCATGCAGGACTGCGAGGAGGGCTCCTTGTTCATGTGACTTTGCAATCAAAATAGAAGCGGGAACGTGACCCGAAGGAAATGTGAGTTACACAAGGGCAGCGAGTTAGTTAGAAAACAAAGCACTATTCCAAATTATTTCACTAAGGGCTGCCGTGACACCAGGGCCACCACTAAGAGCTACCAGGGCTCCCGGGGAGGCACTGAGCTTCAGAGAGTTTGGGCTGCTAACTCCACTGAAACAACCCTCTGTACTTCTGTATTACACTACCCCTTACAGCGTAAGCGTGCTGAGAGCTCTCCATACCATAAGGTAACTACTGTATTTCCACCACGCTCACTGCTGCTTTTCCATCAGGCATTCTGGTGGGAAAGCCCCAAAATCTGCCCTTTGTTTTCCCCCTATAATGGAGAGCTTTTCAGACGGTAGCTGCACTTCAGCGACTCACTGCTTAAGAGGAATTACAGGGCTGCATCCAGACCTCAAATCATCCATTAAACATTGTAATACTTTAATTCAGGGCAATTTTAATGAATTTTCCAGTATTGTCTTGTGGTGAAAGCTTAGGATCCCCCATCAAATGATAAAATGATTAATGAGTGCCTGTTGCATAGGAACATTTTACCTTTTTTATATTTTTGTTGTCTTTCTTTAAGGTATAATTAAGTTGTACTTAATTTGTCTGTCTCAAAATACAGTGAATGCTTGGGGAGCTGAGCAAGTACCTTCGGCTCAGTGATTCTGGAAGGTCTCTTCTGTATGGGGCTCAAAACTTCACAGGTTTTGGATCTGTCTCCCCTGCAAATAAAAGTGTGGAGATTTTGCAGTTCTCGTCTATCCTGAATCTAAACAAAAAGTCCATCTGAAATGTTCTTTCAATGGGTTAGCAGTCAAAGACAAAAAAGTCAGGTTGGCTTAGTAAAATATTTTCTTTGGAGAATTTTGAAAATTTCTATTTCAGTTTCGCTATGATTTGCTCCTTCTGCACAGCCCCCAAGATTTGCCTGACCTTCTGGGAAAAAAAAAATCTAACCAAAAAAAGTTTCATTAAAAAAGCAGGAAATGCTCCTATCTTGAAACTTTCTGAAAAACATTTCCTAGCAAGGCGGTGTGCTTTGACAAATGCTCTTCCAGCTCAAAGCACAGCTGATAGGCAATTCTTGTACTATGCTGATGCAAAATTGTTTTATATTGCACAGTGAGAAGAACAGAAGGCCTCGGCTCCGGGAGGGATTGTTCCTTTCCCTGTACTCTCTCGCCGTAGTTCAGAGGTGTTGCTGTAAACCCTAACCCGTGTGATATATTCCAGTCATGTGGCAGAGGAGCTGGTGAGAATGCTCTGCTGTAGTTGTAATTCACACCTGTGTTTGCCTTGCACAGGTTTATGTGCGAGCTGTGGTCTCATTTTCTTCTGGAAACCCAGCACGCGTGTTCAGGCCTGCTGCGGCGCTCGCCGGTCCGGCACCGTCGCCTCCGCTCTGGCTGCAGCCCTGGCTGCACTTGCTGGGAGGAGGTTGCCAGGTCCCTGGATGATCCTTGACCAGGATCCTGCTGGATCAGGATCTCTCAGCAGCCAAGGAGGCATTAAAAATATACTGCATTAAAAATATATCCCACTTTAGTGATAAGTTGGTTGCAATCTGTGCAACATCCTCTGCTTACTCAGAGGAAAATGGCCCAAATCAACCCCTTCGTTGTTGTTCTTTCCTCATACTTAATGAACGTTTCTGCATATCTTTTTTGGAAAAGTGTCTGAAAAGTTTTAATATGGGACAAAAACAGCTTTGGGAAGTTGCTGCAAAACAGAATAGGCATTTGGGGGCCAGCTGTATTTGGCAGTTGGTGTTTGGGGAGAAGGTGCTGCCTGGGGACGATGGCAGCTGGGACACGAGCGTGCTGGCCAAGGCCTGCGCTGGAGCTTGTCTCTAACGCCCTTGGTGGTGGTGGTGCTCTGTTCACCCTCTAATTTCATCTGCTAAATAAATAAATGAGTGGTTATAGCCGAGGAGCTTTTCTGTATGACAGGATTTTCTAGCATTGCTACCTTTTCATGGCAGTTCTCTAGCTGTGAAGCTGCTGCCTACAGGCAAGGTTGAAATAATAATTTTATGGGGTGTATAAATCAAGCAATAAGATATATAAAAATAAGAGACAAGTGTCTTGTCATAAGAGAACAGAGAAATAAAAACGCTAGGTGTTTGGGTTACGGAGTATCATGATGGAGATTACAGTCAGTTTCGGCTGTAACTGTGATATATGCCTGTATGATTGCAAAATCAAGCAATTAAGGCTCTGAACCTTGGCAAAAAGAAATTACCTGTGTGCTGAACTATCCATCCTGTGAGCAAGACCATTGATTTTTGGTCTTCGAATTCACAGTTAGGAGAAGTTCCCATGCTGAAATATGAAGGTGTGTGTCAGGTTTTGCAGGATAAAAGCAAGCCAGCAAAAAAAGCTTGGAAAGAAACCCAAAACAATCTCAGTCCCAAGCCCGCAGACTCCAGATGAAAGGTGTAGGTAACACATTGACTCATGCGTTAGGATTAAGATCCTTCCCAACATGCGGTCTGAAATGGGGGTCCCCCGTGAATTCCATGGAGTTATTTTCTTTGTAGCTCTGCTCTGCTGAAGCTGAGCAAAATGCCCATTTGGTGTTTATTCGGGATATTCAGTCTCAGAAGCAGTACATGATTTTTATGTTTCATAATACCTCTCCTGCAAAAAGCTGGCCACTTACAGGAACTGCCTTCTTCCCAGGGTGTGTTTTGGTGTTGGCTCTTTGGCAGCACCCAACTGCTGCAGCCTGAAGGGAGTCGTTTGGGGACTGACTGACTGCTCCATCCTCCTCCCTTCTTGCTTGTAAGTATTCGTAATTTCTTTGCCTCTCTTTGTTGTTTCCCCTCTTTTTTTTTTTTTTTTTGAGGAGAGAGAAGTCTAATTTTGGCTTATAAAGCTGCCAAATTGCAGAATGATTCCATTTTTTTATTTTATTTTTTGTAAGAGATAATAGTGGAGACTGCATGGTAAGTAGAGGGAGGTTGCATCAGTGCTTTCAACATTTAGCAGGTGTTTAGAAAGCTAAGTTACAGATCAAATGTCTTCATATTATACAGATAGGAGCATAATCTCCTGATGTTTTTATTTAAAACCATTGGACTGTAATAGAAACATGTCACCCCTGACTCAGCTCTCATTTTCATGTAAACCCACAGTTGTGTCAGTGAAACTGGAAACTATGGTTTAAAAAGAAGAGTCTGAGAGCAAAAACTGGAGTCCTTTTGTTTAACAGCTAAGAGAAGATATGTACACTTGGATTTTAACAAGAATGTAAATTGAGTAGGGAAGACAGTGGGAAAAAAAAACAGATGATTGGGTTGATAATACAGAAAATGGACATGGATGGACTGTAACCTTTGCTTGAATGACAACTGAGGTTAGAGGGATGAATATTTATGGGAAAGGTGTGAATTATTTATCTGTGTTCCAAAGCAGCAGAATTCAATAGCGCCCTTGTGAGGCCGCGTTGCCCTGCGAGCGAGGCCGGGGCGGCCGCGGGAGGGGAGCAGCTCGGGGCCGGGCTGGGCACGGAGG